>JACGTP010000001.1:6468843-6745568 GCA_023678845.1 Mischocyttarus mexicanus
CAGGATAGGATAAAAAAAAAAAGAAGGAAAGAAAATAATACGACGATACAAGGGAAAATCTTCGAACAATCTCTTATTGTTAGAAAGAAAGGAGATGAAAAGCTTGCCATTTTCGTTGAGACGTAATAAGAAGAAGAAAAAATAAAAATAAAAAAAATAAAAGGGAAAGAAAAAGGTAAGAAGAAGGAAAAAGAAAATACGTGAGAAAGGGGATAAAGGATTGTTTCGTCCTTTCGAGAAGAAAAAAAAAAAAAAAAAAAAAGAAAGAAGAAGGAACGACATGTGTGTGGATGGGTTGTTGAATCATGCTCTGAAAATGTCTCAACACCACATTTATCTAATATGCACTTTATTGTTGGCCAAGTACTTAGCTGACAGAAATAAACAAGAATATGTACTTTTTCATTCGTCTTTCTTCTATGTTAGACGGCCTGTTATTTTCTCTTACTCTCTCTCTCTCTTTCTCTCTTTCACTCTCACTCTTTCTTTCCATTAGACGTCACTCCGTTGAATACACGCGTATTTACAGGTGTAATATCGTGTCCTTACCCGTTCGATGCTTTACGCCTTTATATGTATATATGTATATGTGTCTGTGTGTGTGTGTATGTGTGTATATATATATATGTTTTATCTCATATGTGTAGAATGTTTTTATTTTGTATTTACGGGAATAGATGTAAGGATAGCGTAATAGGTGTCTCTTTCTATATATGTATCTCCTGTTATTATTCTTTCTTGTACATAATTGTATATTGAGAGAAACGTATGTGCGCGTTAGTCTGCGACTGATAAAAGTATCTTTAGACTGTATTATAGACAGATTAATTCGATAACTAATTAATCATTAATCAATCATTAACGTTAAGACAATGGATATATGTAATCGTAACGCTATTTATTACCGCTGACTGACTTTTCTAGAAGCATAATACGAAATACGTTAAATCTCTCGTTACATTTTAGTTTTCTTTTCTCCTCTCTCTCTCTCTCTCTCTCACACACACACACATTCGTTCTGCCATCCTTTTTCTCTTTCTCTGAATCTCACTCGCTTTTTTACCCTTACTCTCTCTCTCTTTCTTCCATTCTCGTTCGTTCTCTCATTTTAATTCTCTCAATGTTTGTCTATCTCTCTTTCTCTCTCACTTTCTTTTATACATTCCCTTACATTTTCTTTTCATATTCACAATTTGTTCAACACATTCACGCGTCACTGGTACACATAACACACTGATCTCCGTCGTTATTTAAAGTAAGTAGCAAGGAAATATCTTAAAACGCAGAAATCTCTGTATAATTCGATGACCCTTATTTTTTACAAAAAAAAAAAAATATATAAGGTGAAAGCTTTCTCATTTTTCGTTTATATATATATTTCTCTCTCTTTCTTTCTTTTTTTAGAAAGAAAGACAACCTACAACCTTTTTAGACGAGCTTAATATTCCTTCGTTTAAAAGTGTCCGTCCAATTTCATTAAGTGTTTCCGATATATTATTCCGTAACTTGAACTTGCTTCGAAAATGCTGTTGCATCGTAAACTTTCTCCTCCTCTCCCATCCTTCTTCTCTATAACGTGTTAATCGTTCTCGAGGAAAATCCCAACCGAACTTTAGCTCTCATCGTTGAAACATTGAATTCATTAAAGGGCGATCGAAGGATCGATCGATCAGTCTTAGGACGCAGAAGCTCGTTTTAGAGCTATGCAAACAACGCTCATTCATTTTATACACTTAATTCAGGTGTAAAGTTTCGTTCAAGTATACCGACATATATAACTGTGTGAGAGTGTAAATGAATGTATAAGGTATATATTGTAGAATTATTCTCATTTCTTCTTTAACTTTTCTTCTTCTTCTTTTTCTTCATTCGTTTTTTTTTATCTTTATCTTTAACTTTATCTTCTTTTGCTCGCGAAGATAATACGTCACATTCCAACGTGACATAATAAAATCCCCTTCAAAATAAACTACACGCGCAAACATACGTTGTCAGGTCATCTATTATTGCATTGATCATCATTCCTCTATCTTACTACTACGATAAACGATAAGTCGATCATTCGATTAATTAACAAAAATAAAATAAAATAAATTAAAGGAAAATTTTGCAAGGATAATATTTTAATGAATCAACCAATGGGTTTTTTAATTCGTTCCACAAAAGATCGAGTATATATAATCAACGATTTACTATATTCATTAGTTATCTATTTTTATGATTTTCATCTCAAATAAAATAATTTCATAATTTAAGATAATGAACGAGTCTGAGACCTGACAACCCGTTCTAGGATATTTTTCACGATTTTTATAACGTTTTCACGTTACCTTTCCTATGTTCTTCTTTTAAACACATAATTTTCTTTTTAATATATTCTTTATTCTTATATTTATTATTATTATTATTATTATTATAATTATTATAATTAGTATATTATTATTATTATTAATAATATTATTATTATTATAATTATTACAATTATTATTAATATTTTTATTGTTATTATTATTATTATTATTATTATTATTATTATTATTATTATTATTAATATAATGGATCACTAAAGGGATCTAAACCCTTTCTCATTCTTTTACATTTTTTTTTTCTTTTTTCACAATTTTCTTTTTGTTGTATTATTTTTCTTTTTTTTGTAATATTATTTTCACCATTTTTATAAACAAACTTCAGTCTGACTGTCATATCTTGCACTCACACACGCGCCAACACCTCTCCCCCAATTGCCTTACAAAAATCGCGTAAGAAAATATAAACGAAATTCTGCAGTATCTCTCTCTCCTTTTTTTTTTTTGTATCTTTTTTTTTATTTTTTTTTTGCTTAAATCTTTTTTTTAGAGCTCTGAAATTAATTTTCTCAGACTTTTGGATTCGAAACAGTCATGTGTCCTTTATTTGTTTCTTTTTTTGTTGATCTCTCTCTCTCTCTCTCTCTCTCCCTTCATTCTTTTTCGTCATTTTTTTAATTATCCCACTCCTTTCTCGAACTATTTGTTCGATCTGGCTACGCGCGTGCGTTTATCGATTAATAAAATATAATAATTTCGAACTTTCTAAGATAAAATATATTATTATTTTCTTTTTCCGATTCTTTCTTCTCACGTTTTCTTATTCTTTCTCTTTCTCTCTCTCTCTCTTTCCTTCTCCCACTTCTTCACTCTCTATTTCTATCTCTTTCTCACCGGTTCACTTCTTGTCGTTTTCCTCGTGTGTCGTTTTACAATTTTGTTTTAATTTCGCAAAATGTATACACGTTAAGTATATACTTTATCGCGTTAATCCTAAGATTTGCGTTTAGTATATATTTTCTTATTGTTTTTTTTTTCCTTTTCTTTTATTTGTTACCGTCTTTTACCATTCGCGCGATCGATCACCTTTAATACTATAACGAAAGTATCAAACTAACACGTATATATATTTATGCAAAATTTATGTAATATTTGTTTTATAAAATAAGACAACTTCTCATTCTTGTCTGTTTTTCACTCACTCTTTCTTTCTTTCTTTCTTTCTTTCTCTGTCACTCACTCACTCTCACACTTTCACACTCTCTCACTCTCTCTCTCTCTCTCTCTCTCTCTCTCTCTCTTTCTCTCTCATCCACTTTTTTATTTTTCATTTAAACTCAACGGGTTAAGAAAAAAATTGCAATGGAGCAACGGTTCTCTCGAAGTTCGAGAAAAAGAACGTGCAACTTTATTATTACCAAACTTTCGTTTGTTATTTTTCCCCATTATCCCATTCCTATTTAAACGGTGCTACGAAACCATAGAAAAATTTATCAAGAGGGGAAGAAAATTATATATATATTATCGTCGGAGAAAAAGATTTCGAAGTTTTAGGTATACTCGTTACGTGATCACATTTATAAATTATTACCCCTTTTGCGTAACACAATATCTAGACTAGTACAAACGGTAATATTTCCTTCGCGTTCGATTACCACCCACAGCATTCCTAATTTGTCAATCTACCACAAATAACTCACAACTCTCACACATTTATCATTTGATCTGTGAAAAATACTAATTACCAATGATAATATCTCTCCAATCGAAATTTTTGCGAATTTAAACGCACGGAGAAAAGTATGGGGCTTTTCACATCTGCGACTATCACTCCGTTTGATAATCATTTGATCTCATTTTTTTTCTCATTCTTTCTATCTTTCTCTCTCGTTCTCATTCTCTCTCATTCGTTCTATTCTCTTTCTTCCTCTCTCTCTCTTTCTCTTTCATTTTCTCATTCTATCTTTCACACACGTTCGTCAATTATCATATATACGTCTCTTGCTCTCTTTCTCAATATACCATTTCTCAATTCCATGTAAATTCGAAGAAAGAGGAGTGCCAATACGAAATGTCGATATCTTTTTAACGAACGTCCGTACAATGTATGACAGCATCAATTGTGTGAGATCTGCTTTTTAATTTATATATATATGTATATATATGTATAATATGTATATACACATATAAACATATAGATTCTCGTCTTGTCGATTTCAAATGAGAAAACAACCCTTCCTTATTTACAATTTCGTTGAAAAACGTTTATCTTTTTTTTTATTTTTTTTTTTATTTATTTATTTATTTTTTTTTCCTTTAATCCGTCGAAAAATATGAAAAATCCCTTTTTTTTCTTATATTATCGAACGTCGAAGACACCGACATTTCTTTTCTCATTGTCTCTACGATACATATGTATTTTACGTACATACATATTTACAAATCTATAAGTAAATCGTGTTTGTTCTTTCTCTCTCTCTCTCTCTTTCTCTTTCAAAAAAACACTTTCTTTCTTAATTCTATTTCTTGATTTCTCTTCTTTTTATGACAGATCGAATCAAAAATAAACCACGAATTTTCCATAGAGACGTTAAGAGAAAACGACAGAAAAATTTGTGGGAAAAAATCATCCTTTAGCGATCATCGATTCGATCTGATAATACACATATTACATACATACTGTTAGAATCTTTTTTTATCTTTTTTTTTTTTTTCCTTTTTTCAATCTATCTTATCTCTTTCACTTGTACTCTCTATCCGTCTTTGTCTCTCTAAAGCTTAAATGTGACTGCCCACCTTCCTTGTTACATCACTTTCGTTTTATGGAAAAATACTATGTAATATACATGTACGAATTACATCTATACATAAATGTATGTATACAATGGACACATATAAATGTACGCATTATATATACATATATTGCATACATATGTGCTCTACTCGTTCAAAGTAATCTCTAATCAATTTTGTTTTTATATTCGGCCATCTCCGTACAACCCACCTTTTCTTTCTCACTGTATAATATAATCTGTACACAGCTAAAAAGGATAACTCTTCGAAAATATTTTTAAAACGTATCTCGCGAAGAGAGATGGGTTGAGAAGGAGGGAGGGAGGAGAAAGGGGGAGGGAAAACTAAGTACGAGATATGTTTACATACATAGACGGTAAATTTTGAATAACATTCCATCGCGTAAAATTTTTCCTTCCCTCTTCTTGCCATCTCTTTCAAACGTAATAGAGATAAACTATACGATCATAATTTATAACCGTCCAAACAATATGAATTCTCCTCTCTCCCTCTCTCTCTCTCTCTCTCTCTCCCTCTCTCTCTGTCAGTGTTTTTTATTATCTCTTTTCTTTTCTTCTTCTTCTTCTTCTTCTTCTTCTTCTTATTCTTCTTCTTCTTATTATTATTTTTCTTCTTATATACAGCGTACAGCTTTATTTATTTACATGAAAAATTTACGTTTTCCAAGCTATAAGTACTTCATCTTTTCTATCATTTTTTTGTTCTTTTTAATGTCTCCCTCTTAATCCCTCCTTGCCTTTCTCTCTCTCTCTCTCTTTCTCTCTTTCTTTATCCATCCATCTCTATTCATCTTTCATTCAATCTTTCATACAATTGCATCGTACGCGTACATACACATTTATACATAACAAACGCGTAAACACCTACAGAATTTATCAACATTATTATTGTGTTAATTATTTGTTTGTACTAAATCGTACGCTTGTGTTTAGCCTCGCATTTTAAAATAGGTAGTAATAGAGACACGTTCGCATATTAATAAGATCATCTACGGAGATAATTAAAGTATGGTACGTTACCCTCCCTCTCTTCCACCCTCCCATCGTCATTATTCGTCGTCAGCATCGATCGTAATGTTAGATTACATTTTACATCTAATCGTTTACGCCTATTCTTCGACGTCATTCAATTTCTCTGTTTATTCCTTCGTTCCTTTGATTTCTTTTTTCTTTTTATTCTGTTTTCCTTTTTTTTATTGTTTTTCTTATTTTTTCGTTATATAGTTCCCTTTCGCAGGCATTTAAATATAATAATGTGTGTATAATAGTAAAAGCATGCTTTTTACGCATGAAAATTGAGTAAAGATAGGCTCTTGGAATTGTCTTAGCAAGTGTCTCATTTTTTTTCTCTCTCACTCTTTCTCTCACTCATTCATTCGATCGTTCATTCTATCATTCACTTCCTTCTTTCTTTTTTTCTCTCTTTTTCTCTCTCTTTTTTTCATTCGTTCGTTCGTTCGTTCGTTCGTTCTTTCTGTTTTTTTCACTACATTTTCATTGATAATGATATTAGTATAAAAAAGAAAACTCGCTTTGATCGTCTAACAAAGTTGTAAAAATATATACATGCGTACCTAATCGGAGATAATTCAGAAGTATATAATATATCGAATCATTTCTATTTGCGCGTTTAGCAATAATCGCAATAACACTTTAAACGTACATTTCACGGTCGTTTTTCATGCTTTTTATTTGCTTTTTCTTTTTTTTTTCTTTTCTATTTTCTTTTTCTTTTCTCTTATTTTTGTTCGTTTAACTTAGAAAGACTCAACACGTTGATAAGAACAACGATCATTGCACTATAACGTATTAATAATCATAATAATTTTAATAATTAATAATAATAATAATAATAATTAATAATAATAATAATAATAATAATATTAATAATAATATATATAATGAAAAGAGAAGGAGAAAAAGTAGAAGAAGAAAAAGAAGAAAACTGAAAAGCAATTGGCAAGCGTTTCGCGCACACTGCAGAATGATAATATCACGTATATTGGGCAAATAGTATTGTAAATAGTAATTAGTATTAATGAGTCATCAATAATGACAAATAACGATAGATATATGTATGTATGTATGTATGTATGTATGTATAGTAATAAGTAGTAACGGACGTTGGTCCTCGAATGAATAAGAAACTCGCGTTTCTACAGGTGCGATTGTTAGATAATACAAAAATGATATATCTCTGCATATTTTTTTCTCACTCTCTCACTCACTTCTCTCTTCCTCTCTCTCTCACTCTCTCTCTCTCCATAAAAAAATTGCTTAATACTAAACAGCTAATATATACGATCAAATACTAATAGTAGTAGCGTGCTCGCGAGTTTAAACTCGGAGTCAATAACGGAAGCATATTTAAGCTTGCATACTTGAATAAAAACCTAATATTTAAGTATAATGAAAACTTTCTCTCTCTCTCTCTTTCCTTCTCTCTCTCTCTCTCTCTCTCTCTCTCTCTCTGGATTAATCTTTGTCAATCTTTGTCAATCTCTGTCAACTTAAGAAACAGTAACTCGAACGCAAAACAAATTTTGCGATAGCACCTTAGCCGTTTTTTTTCGTTTGTTTGTTTGTCTGTCTGTCGGTTTGTTTGCTTGTTTCTTTCTTTGTTTATAACTAATTAAACTTTGTTTCTCTTTCTTTCTCACACACTCACACACATATACATATATTTTTGCTCACACTGCTCACCTTCTTTCTTTCTTTCTCTCTCTCTTCTTTTCTTTCTTTCTTTTTTTCTTTCTACGTTTGTCATTACCTCTTCCCATCTTTCGATTCTCAAGCCCAAAAAACGCTTTTCAAGCATCGAATCACAGAATCACTTTTATTTTTTGCAATATCTCGCAAAGCATTTATTTAATCTCAGTTTTAAATCTTCGTGTGTTTAATAGTTATTCTTCTTTGTATATATATATATATTTTTTTAATTTTTTTTTTATTTCGTTCCTTTTGTCTCTCCCTCTTTCTCTTTTTTTTTTTTTTATTTTTTGTTTCCCATTTTATCCTTTATGTTATCTTTTCATAGGAACGGCACGAACAGATTTATTATTTCTTAAATTCTAAATTACGCTTTCGTTTTAACGTTAGCAGACACTTTCAGGTTTATCGTCGACGTTTTTTAATAAGTATTATTGTGTCTCATAAAATTGTTTTTAAGCCAAGATTCAAAAAAAAAAAAAGATTATCCGCCTGAGGGTCGATTAATTCAATTTTCGATCATTAATATTTACATTTAAAAATTCTCTCTTTTTCTCTCTCTCTCTCTTGCTCTCTCTATCCATCTCTTTTTCGATTACGTTATTCAATGTATGCAACACACGTACTCGCGAAGCCACTGTTTGCGCATATATTTATATTCTATATGTATATTCAGGCAACTAGATCCACTGAGGACTTCTACTTTTTGTCTTTTGCTCTTTTTTTTAATATATATATATATGTATGTATAATATATATTTCTTTTCTTCCTTCCTTCCTTCACACACACATACACAAACACATACAAATATGCACACACTCGTTCTCGAAATATTCTCATCGAAATTGTCTCTTTTAATAAATCGTGCCGAATGCGACACGCATAATATTATTTTTTATTAGTTATATTAATATTATTATTATTATTTAAAACGGTCTTTTAGAATTATATACAATATTTACACATAGAGAAAAAAAAAAGAAAAAAGAGCGAAAATTTCTTATCAACGAACAAAATTAATTTCCCTCATTTATAACGTCATCGTCATCGTCATCGTCGTCCCTGTCACTCGTTTATTGCAACTTTCCTTTCGTTATTATATATGTGACATGAGTGATGAGTGAATCAGGGCCGTGTGTGTAGTATCAGATCGGCTACAAAAATATCTACAACAAGGATCTTTTTTTCTTTTTTTTTTTCTCCTACGTATGTACATACGTACATTTATACGTGTATATATATGATGTGTACGTATGTAAATACATTCATTTTCTCGAAGAAATACAAGACACAACAAACTCCTCCATTTAAATATCGAAATATCGATTATTTTTTTTGTTTTGTTCTTTTTCTTTTCTGTTTCATCGATTTTTCTCTTAAATCTTTTATACTTTTCTTACAATATAAATTTTTATCCGATAGAAATTAGATGGAGTAATCTCAAAACGAATCATTACCACCTTATATACAAATAATGCTTCTTCTTATTTTTATTTTTTTTTTTTAATATTTATATTTCCCCCACGTGGGGTTAGATCGATGAAGTTGTCGAAGATAAGAATCTATTAGAATTCTAAAAAAGAGTTTATCAGAATAAAGCTTCGCCAAACTCGTGAATTACACTTTGGTCAACCTTCTTTTTTGTTTTTTTTTTGTTTTTGTTTTCTATAAGATAGCAGGGTATACACACTGCATAGATTTATATATGTATATATATATAACTATATGGATACGCGTAATACAGTGTACGAATGTATATACGTATATTACATACACATATATACATAAACATACGTATAGAAATTAGTTGAATTTCATCATTAATTTTTTGTTTGTCTCTACTATCAATCGAATCGTTTAAAACGATCTAAAGAAGGATTAACCATCTTTTGTTAATATATCTTCCAAATGGACATTATTATCTCGAACAGATAAAATTGATATTATGACAGATAAAAGTTGTAATAATTGTATTATCGAAAGAACACACGTAGATTTTAATTTCTTCTTTCATTTGTCTATCATTATTATCGTTATTATTATTATTATTATTATTATTATTATTACTATTATTATTATTATTATTATATCGTTCGTTTTAATACTTTATCTTGAGCAAGCACTATCACAAAACACTTCAAAAAATACACTAAATTAATAAATAACACTTTGCGTTTAATCAACGATGTACTTAGGCACATCTCCAACATTGAAACTATTTCTGTGATTGGCTGACGTACGAGTTTAAAGAAGCAATTATTGAGTTAGTATAAGAGACTTATTTTTTTTTTCTTTTTTTTTTTCATTTACGCACAAGATTATTAAAGAAACGTTTCGTATAATTCTTTTTATTTCTTATTTAATTATTTTCTTTTTTTTTTGTTTTAGTTTTTTATTTTCAATCACGTTCAATAAAGATAATATAGAGAGAAAAATTGGTAAGCGTTTATTTGTAACAATAATACGTAGCTGTGAATTTTCTATCGGAGAATACGAATTCGTTTAAATTTTTACAAAGTTCGTGCACTTTGTGAATATTTTGTGATAAAACTTGCAAATACAGTGTGCAAAAATCACGGGGAAAAATAGTTTTGTTTTGTTTTGTTTTGTTTTTTCAAATACAACGCTTGTGCCTTGCATGAAATGATGGATGCTTCTTTCTTTGGATACCTGCAGCAACAGTAGCAGCAACGAGTGGTTCCAATTTGTAATGTCAGTGAATAAGATATATCGCAAAAGATTCTGCACAGCAGACTTCTTTAGACTTCTTTACGTAAATTTTAAGATGGTAAAAATGACCTCTTTCAAACATCGTTCTCATTAATACCAAGAAGGCATACAATGGGAATGCAAAACAATTGCTTTCTAATCCCTTTTATTGCATTAGGACTTCTGTATTAGGAAACATGATTCCTAAATTCAGTGTTGTTTTGTTTTTCTTTCCTTTCATAGTCGTTTAACACCAACGACAAGGTGAACAAAAAGCTTTGTTAATTGTTATTATACACATTAGCTTATTGTAATTCGAATTTCGCAAAATTGTTGGCTGACTACGATTAAGTGACACCAGTCAACTTAATCGTCAGCTTTAGCTGATCTCAAACAACACCTGGTTGCATACGTAAGAGGTACGTTGTGGGATCGTAATATCCAGCCAAGTAGTAGATATCGTTGTTATCATAGATGGTAAGATATCTGTGAGGTTCTTTTCCCAGTTTTTCCGTATACTCGTCCAATGGTAGTACTTCGCATTTGTGTGAAATTGTTTGTACATCGTTTTCATCCATATGAGGTGATTCGAATAGAGCACCCTGTATATAATTTCATAATAGACGAAATATGTGAGAAAAAATAAGTAAAGTACTAATAAGAAGTAAACATAATCTACGATATTTGAGATAATAAATAATCGAAAAAGAAGAAGACTAATTTCTTACCGGATATTTTAGATTGGTCGGACATCTTACTGTCTCTTCGGGATGATAAAACCATTTAACTTTAACTATCATATTGGAACTTGATGTTTCCCACATAGACTCTATACGTCCAATGTATGGTCTATCTGGTCTACCAGTAGAAAGAAAAACTGCACTATCACCAATCTGGATAGTTTCGTTTCCCCTTTGAATGGCTCGGAAAAATTGCTTCTTAGGTCTTCCTTTAGCACCAGGTCTCCTGTAACCTCTACCAGACCATCCCCATAACTGTCTCGCAGGCAAGAATGCAGCCATTTTACTTCGGCTTTCAACCGACTCCTGCCTTTCTCGTACTTTCCCTTTTTTATCAGATTTTTTCGGTTTTTCCTTCTTCTCCTCCCTAACTATTTTTGCAATTGGTTGTTCTTTAACTGGTGGTTCGATTGGCTCTTTTTCAACTACGGCCACCGTTACTTCGTTTTCTTCTTCCTCCTCTTCTTCCTCCTCCTCCTCTTCCTCCTCCTCTTCTTCTCCTTCAATCTTAGCTGGTGCTTCTTTATTTGGTTCGTCTTCGCTTTTCTGACCACAACAACTTTCCCCGCTGCTAAGAAACGTTTTTCGAAGTTTTAGATTAATGAAAGCTTATTAATAATATATCATTATTAATTTAAGTAAAGTTATATAAGAGTTATAATTATATAAACTTAATAGCAAACCTTATTTGACTTCCTTCACTGTGGTTGCAATGATGGCTATGTTTGTGTTTATGTTTCCTATGTTTCCTGTGTTTATGCTTTCTGTGTTCTTCGCAACCCTTATGTCTCTTATGTTTTTTTTTTCCATCTTGAGCCTCGTGCTGCCTCTTCAACTTATCTTTTCTTCTCTTTTTCAAACGTTTACGTTCGTGATAATCATCCGTTTTATGTCGTTCCACAGACGTTCCATTGAAAGACGGAACGTGAGAGGAAGTTGTCGATGAAACAACTGTAGATGTTAAACTATTGATATTCGATGTTGTACCAGATACAGTATTAACAGAGGATCTTTTATCTTCCATCGACACTGATGTCTGTCGACGACGTTTACCCAAATTTGAAAGTGGATTTGGATCATATTCTACAAACGAACATAAAACTACATACATTCGATTATATTAACTAAGAAGTAGAATGTCAAAGAAATATGATTAAATGTTACATACCAACAACAGGATAATCTGGTTGCAATAATCTGATGTCATCCAATGCGATTCTACCGCTATCGCCGTCATCAAATTCAACGCTGACAAATTTCTCGTCAAGTTCTGAATCTGGTTCGGTAGGTTCAACCGATGTTCCCGGATAAAAACATCTATACTGGTCGCTCCAATGAGCACAAAGTCTTGTACCCGGTGGTAATTCTTTAGTCGAACTAGGACATACCTCTACGATCTGTAGCAAATCGATATTTTAATTGACAATCTAGAGATCGTGTAATATAATAAATATTGTATTTGACAAGGACAACTCACGTAATTCGGATCGTTATCAGCCGATATCTCGGAAAGAGTTAAAACGTCTACGAATAGTCATTTGTCGAAATAAATAGTATTACTTAACATCTACAAGTGTGTAAAGTTTCAAAAAAAAATCTAGATCCGAATTACGTGGGTTACCGCCCTTGTGAGGGATAAAACGATACCATACCGAGTCTTGTAAAATCTCTTCCCTGGACATAACATGAGGTCTATTGCCTCGTTCGCCGTCAATAGTAATAGCATAAACATCAGGAGCTTCAACGGCACTAAGTCTGCCAGCATAAAAGAGTCCACCCATTGCCAGAAGAACTCTTAGTTGATCAACAGCCAAGTGAACTGACGTTAGCTTACATCTATTAATAATACTTTCTGCTTTTTCTGCTTTAGCAACCTTAGCACATTCCTTACAATCCTTACAATCGGAAGATTTTCGACGTTTAGATTCCTTCTTATCGCGATCGTTAGATTTATGTCGACCTGGGGAAGACGAGATAGACTTTTGTTTCCTCTTCCTCGATTTATCGTGCTTATTCCTTTCCACCACTTCTCTTCTCTCAACTTTTTCCTTCTCGACCACCACCACTTCCTCCTTCTCGATCTCCTCTTTCACTTCTTCTTCCACTTCCACTTCATTTTTCTCTTGTTCTACTTGTACCTCTACCTCTACTTCTACTTCTTCTTCCTCCTCCTCTTCGTCTTCTTCTTCTTCTTCCTCCTCCTCTTCCTCTCCCTCTTCCTCTTCCTCTTCTTCTTCCACTTCCTCCTCCTCTCTACCCTCTACCTCTTCTTCTTCTTTTTCTTCCTCTTCTTCTTCTTCCTCCTGCTCTTCCTCCTCCACCTCTAACTCTTCTTGTTGCCCAAGATTTTTATCCTGTAACACGAAATATCTTTAGGGATTCGTCCAAAAAGATGAAATTTATTATTTTCACAATAAAAAATTTAAACCGATGACTTGAAACCGTAAAAAGAGCTCCCCGTTTAATACAATAATGATAATACTGAACGTGATTACCTCAAGAATTTCCTTGCAAATGGCATCCGTCGATATATTTTCAACTACTGTATTCTCGTCGTCTTCCCAAGTTTTAACCTTCGCCTCAGCTTTTAGTTTTGGTCTTACCTTACTGCTGTATTTATCCAACTTAACTTCATGGCTAAGTTTAGCCTTCTCCGCTATAATCGAACTGATGACGTTCTTATTGTGCAGCGGAGTTTGTTTAGCGGGTTTCATCATCTTCGCCTTGACTGATTTGTGATTCTTGGAGGAAGCTTTTAAGGACAACATTCCGGTTTTAAAGGGTAGGGGAGTATAACCAGACTTGGCGATGTACTGCGGGGAGAGGAATACGTTTTTCTTTTTTACATCGAACAAAAATCAGATATAAACGATCGTCTATACTACGCGTCTATATATATTTCTATTTATCGAAATAGTTGCGAGAAAATATTCATTTTACCTTTGTTTGAAGATGCCTGTTTTTCGGCGACAGCAAATAACCAACTAAAGAACTTTTGCTTTTTGGTTTTTTTGCTACTATTGTTTCTGTAAAGTGTCTGGTATTTCCGGAAGTGCACATAAGTTTTCTGGGACGGCCAAATTTACGTTTTTTCGATGCTGAACTTGAACTTGCTATGGTTGGTGCTGGCGAAGATGTATCATATTCCACCTATAAAAAAAAAAATATAAAGTAAAATTGAAACTTGCTTCTACGCGATTCGTTATCATCGTCACGCAGTGGTGGTGGTGGTGGCAGTGGTGGTGACGACTTGCTAAAAGGATAAGAAAATAATTACCCTTCCAGTACTTTTGTCGTCATCCTCTGATTGTATCTTGCTAGTAGGTAAGACCGTGATAGGCGAAGCAACTGGTGGTACTGGTATAGGTATACTAGGTATACTGTCCAAAAGTTTAATATGACTTCGAGGTTCGCCGAGTTTCACAAGATTCACATTACATCTTGGCATGGCCAAGACTGCTGACGTTAACGGCGGTGGAGCTCCGTCAGGAGAATGTGACGGAGACTTTTGACATGGGATTACTGGTTCCAAAATGGGAGGAGAAGAGAGAACGCTGCGTTCGGAACTAAAAAAAAAAAAAACAAAAATTTATATATAGATATAAATCATATTATTACACGCTTATTTATCGCCAAAATTACTACCGAAGAGAGAGGGAAGAAAAAAAATGAATAAAAGATTATATATAGATAGATAGATATTATTTAAATAAAAGATAATGAATATTATACCTCGAAGAATGACTCTTCTTTCTCGGTCTACCTGGACTTCTCTTATCCTCTTTTTTCGGCGTTAACCTCGAAAGTTCCTTTTGTTTTTCTTTATACTGTCTTTGTATATCAGCTAATCTAACTCTCATATCTAACTCCATAGCATTCATATTTGGCCAATCCCCGTCTTCCTCCATATTAACTTTTTTACCAACATTCAATTTTGTATCTAACTTTGCTTCCCTGTTTCTTTCCTCTGTAGATTCTCGTTTTCTCCTTTGCATATTAACGTCTAATTCGTCTTCATCTAATCTCGTAGGAGATGAAACTATCTTGTCGTTTTCAGTTTCAGAATCTGTCAAGGCATCTTTTTTCGAAACATCACGGTAACATCTATCATTAGCGCAAAATCTTTCGTATTGCGGTGGTTCGTAACGTCGTTCCAAAGTTTCCTTATTTTGAAGATAATCCAAATCGTTATTGTCATTGTCGATTTTAGAAACGCATTCGCGTTCCCTTACGACACTATCAGCCAATGAAGAAGTTTCCTCATCGTCTATACAATTGTCCTCAGTTAGATCAATACTTCTTCTTGGTTTTTCTTTCACTCTGAATACCATATCTTCTTGCAACCTAGCTCCGTGTTTCCTACTTTTACCACTTTTCTCGTAATAACGTATCGATGAATTTTTAATATCGTTTCCCTCGTAAACAACTCCTCCTCCGGTGGTTGTGGTCTTGAGTCGTTTAGATTTTTCGTAATTCTCATCGTCTAATTCGTTACTTTTTCTCTTATCCAATCTTCTTCTTTCCTTTTCCAAACTCGTCCTTCCAAGATTTAACAAAAGCTTACCAGCCCGAGATATTTCTTCCGAACTTTCGATATTAGTCTTAGTCGGCACTTTATCTCCTTCGACCTCTTCGCTAAATCTCATGGCAGCCAAGGCGCAGAGCAAATTGAGCCGACTATTCAATCGATTATTATTATTATTGTTATTATTATTATTATTATTGTTATTATTGTTATTATTGTTATTATTATTATTATTATTACTCTCATCCGGAAGTGATATCAATTTTTCTTCCTCCAAGTCTGGAGTCGAACAATTCTGTGCCTCGGGCTTCAAATGCTCTAACTGTTCGATGCTATTCGAGAGCAATTCTAACCCGCTGAGATCGACGTTAAATTTTGGCTTCGCCGAAATGGCCAATTTCAATTTCGTACTTTGATTGTCGACAATGGCAGCCGATAAGCTGAAAACTGTTTCGTCATTGACATTTGACGTTCTATCGAATAGACGACTCTTTTTCGCTAAATTCGCGTTTGCCTTCGATGTATTGTACTTGACCCTGGAATCGATTGTATCAACTGCTGACCTTTTCCTGCTGACAAGTTCCTTATCGTTGATATTTTTGATATTATTATTGTTACTCCTGCTGTCGTTATTATTGTCGTTATGCAAATAATCCCTGGTACAAGCTAAACTGCAAGGATCCTTATCGGAAGATCCTTCGATATCGGATCTTTCATGGTTTTCACGTTTCTCGTTCATCAATTGTTCATTTTCACATGATCTCAATATATGCTTCTTCAATCCATTTTCTAACTTTCTCGGCATCGTTTCCGGATGCCTTCTAGAACGTGAGTTATCACCGTTACGTTCTTTAGACTCATCGATCTTTTGTAATGGACAGGAAGATTCTTGCATAGCTGCAGCTGCATTTTTCTTCAATTTCTCAACAACGTTCTCGATACCTGGATGAGATCGTTCTACCGAATGCCTCTTCGTCGTATCCTTTGGCTTGTCCATTGTTGATAGATTATCGAATTTAGAATTTTGTTCGTCGAAGGAACCGTCGTCGGCTTCCTGCTTGATAACAACCGTTGTTTCCACTTCTTGATCATCGCAATCGATGTTGGGCATATCGAAAGATTTCACACTGATCAGTGGTTTAATCGTTTCAGAATTTTGCTGAACTACGACAACTTGGGGACGGATATCACGATTTTTCCCGCAACTCTCGCAATCGGCGATATTTTGTGAAGTTGTCGTAGTCGTAGTTGTCATCGTAGTCGTCATCGTAGTCGTCATAGTAGTTGTCATAGTAGTCGTCATTGTCGTTGTAGTCGTTGTTGTTGTCGTTGTCATCGATTGTAGAGTGTTACTCGACGTCGAATCGACGATTACTTTAGAATCCGCGTAGATTTCCTCTCTTCTCTGTGACTCGCAGTAAGAGGTTGTTTTTTCCGGTGATACTTTAGCAATAACTTGATGTATCACTGTACCTCTTGATTCTTCAGCGATCCGATTTATCGCGGGCTAAAACGGAAACATTATTTATCGATCGTATCAATATATTTATCATTTGATTTTACTATTCCTAGTTGTAGAAAAGATGAGTAGAGGATGTCTGTTACATCGATTCGAAGATGATGTAACTTCTTTTGTCCAGTTTTATTTATGAAAAAGGAAAATATTTTTTCATATTGAAAGTCGATGTTATATAAATAAGATTTATCATTATTTTAAAATAGATGTTAAATTAGAAGAAAAAACAAAGAGAAAATATTATAATAAAAAGAATGAAATGTATTAAAAGAAAAAGTTCTTACCTCTTCGACAATGACGTTGTTTCTCTCTTCTTCGTGACTTGGTTGGGGTTGTTCCTGCGTAGTATCGACCGCATAACTTCTCCTGCGATCGCGAATACGATCGGTCGAACGATCTCTCCTCCTCGCAAAAAATTCCAAATTCTCGTGAAAACTGTCACAGTTTTCCTCGGTGATTTCGATTATCCTAGGACCAGTTCTCGCGTCACGGCAAACAGGTGATTTGCCGTTATCGTAACAATCGTCGTCTTCATTGATCGTTGACCGATCTTCCTGCCTCGAAGAATCATCTTCCTCGTCCTGTTCCAAATCATCCTGACGACTTACGACACGTTCAATCGTTCTATCGATCGATGTAACGCTTCTGCATTCCCTCGTGACAGAATATTTCGGACAATCTGCCATATTGATGATCGTGTTTTCCGCTTTATCGACCTTCCCGACTATACCGCAAACGGTCGGATTAACCGTAGTGGTAGTCGTTGTTATCCTGACAACGTTGCACATCTTTTCCGGTGTCGAGGATACGATCTCGAAGTTAGTCAAATTCGTCAAATTCGTCGTGGTTGTAGTGGTAGTAGTGAGATTCGTCGCGGTACTCGGACATTGAAGCTGGCACGGACTAAGATTCTGCTCTTGTTTTACCTGGGTCTCCATTGGTACTACCATTGCTGGTACATCCTGTTCCTGTTCGGCTTCCGGTGCTTCTGTTTGATTCGAAGCATCCTGAACACCGACCATCGGTGTCATTTGTGGTGGTTCGATTGCATGGATCGGTGTAACTTCTGGTGGTGGCGTCAGGCAGGATACCGGCGAGGTTGCCTTCGAAATAAACGCATTTCGCTGCTTTTCGCAGGATTTTCGATCGTCAAATACGGGCATGCTTTGCGATTGAACGGATAAAGAGAGAGAGAGAGAAAGAAAAAGAGAGAGAAGGAGATTGGTGACATAATCGTATATACGATCGATCTCAAATTTTGAAAACTCGACAATTCTTGAATACTCTTTTGGATGCTTGAACACGTAGTAGATATGCAGTTAAAATTTCGTAACAGATTTTAACAAAGTCTACTTCTTTAATCAGAAATACAAATCTACCAAAGTATGTCCTTTCCACAAACGAACTCATCTTGAATAGTATTATACTTGAACGAAATTCTCAATCACTGATATAAAGAAAAAATATAGAAATTTGGAAACAACAAAGACGAACTTAATCGATTTCTACCTTTTTATTAACGATACACGAAAAAAAATGAAATAAAAACGAGATAAATAAGAAGAAAGGAACAATCATTTGATAGATGGATGATAATAATGATAATGATTAAGAAGACAACAATGACAATGACTATGATGATGATAATGATGATGATGATGATCATAATGACGATGAACATGTGGAAAAAAGAGAAATTGCATTGCAAGTACCGAGAGGGGTCTCGAAGTAAAGAAGGAAAGAGAACGAATAGCTAAACAAGTAAAAACGAAAGAGAAAGAAAAAGGACGATGCAGCATCCGTGTTGAGAGAGGAAGTAAGACAGAGACAGAGATAAAAGGAGAGGGAGGAAAGGAGAGAGAGAGAGAGAGAGCGCGTTCCAGCGCCGACACGGATATTACGTAGCGTGGCGTGCTGGCTGGTGGAGCGAGCGCAATATCTATGCAGATAGCGATGCAAATCGGTGGACGGGTTTGCGCATGATTAATACAATGTGCCAGAACGTTTCCACGTTATGCGAATTGCTGAACCGCGCCCTGAGCGTGGCATAATTATTCCTAGCATTACGAGTTCCTGTCCCGCGCTCCCCCTCTCGTCCTTCTCCACCATCACTCCTTTCCCTCCCCCTTCTCTCTCACTCTCTCTCTCCCTCTCTTGATCGTTCACCAAGAAATCGAGATATCGATCGATATAAACGATCGCTTTTCTTTTATGCACGCCCTTGGAAATTATTATTTCTTTTTCTTTTTCTTTGTTTTTTTTTTCTGTTCTCCTTTCTCGCCTTGAAAAAAAAAAAAATCCTCTAACGAGAAACGTTCGACCTACCTGCGACCTACAATGCGTGGGCTCGGTTTGACTAATCTGCACCAACGCTGGTGCATGTGGGTAGTAATGAAGAGTCGTTACGAGCGGTGCATCTGGCACTAGAGTGCCCGTCATCGATGTCATACTCTGCAATGCCTTCGTCGATTCCGTCGATGCTGCAAAAATTTGACAAAGGTCGTTTACGACGATTATCGAACTAAGGACAATCATTTATTGAATAACTCTTTTAAGCATGCTAAAGAGCTTTAAGATTTTTTGTATCATAAATTTGCATTTTTTTTTTATTTTTAGGATATTTTTGGTATATCGTCTCCGAAAAATACGTGATGTTACTTTTTTTTCAAAAGTGCCATGAGAGATTTACAAGAATATGGAATAATTAATTACGTTCCCTATCCTCTCCCCCCCCCAAAAAAATAATTATTAAATGCCGGGATAACTGTGTTTTTTGGTTAATTCATTTGATATTATTGAAATATCGTGATAATGAAAAAAAAACCTGCTATTGGTTAAATTTTATAATAGCGGGACATTTGATTATTTTTTTTTTTCCTTACTAAAATTCAGTATCTCAAAGAATAAACAAACACGGGTTAGTTTTTGCATTGGAGTCGTGATCATAGCGCGGTCTTGTCAATTCGTTCGTTGAAGTAAAATGTTTTCTACAAAGAGACATTATGCACAGTATCAATACCAAAATTAACATAAAGCGTTGTTATTTAGAAATTTCCTTTCTAACGTATTTCTAGATCACATTGATCTAACTTACTGATTATTGCTGTCGGACTGGTACCACAATCCGCCTCGATCTTTACGATAGGTAAAGTGTTCTGTTGTTTCCTTTTACTCTCTGTAAGGACCAATCTAGCACCGCCTATGTCGCTTAAAAGTTGAAGGGACGGTGGTGGCGGTGGTAACAAAAGAGACGGGGGCGCTACGTTTCCGCCATTGTGATTTGGATAATTCGGCCAGACCACGGCCTGCTGCATTTGTTCTGTCAAAAAACCATATTCGTTTCTTACCCCTCTTTCGACTTCTTTTCATTTCCCCTGTATATTTTTTTTTTCTTTTTATTTTGTTTTACATATTTACAGAGAAAGAGAGAGAGGGAGACTTACACGCGTACAACATTGCGAAATATTTTCTGAGACATAAAAATGATAATAATAATAATAATAATAATAATAAAAATAATAAAAAATAACGATTTGAGAAGGAAAAAAATAATTTAAAAAAAAAAATGAAAAAATGAAAAAATATATTAAAAAGAAAAATACGAAGATGAAATAAAGAGGAAAGAAAAAATGAGAAATAAAATCAGCTATTATAACGTACCGGCTGTGTGAAATAAAAGAAGATCACCACTGGATAGATCTCTGAACAACTGCAGACCGCTCTGCACACCGACGCCCACCTGTGGGAACCCTACGGGTTCCATGGGCATCGCTATAAAACAAAATACAAATCATTCTACGCGCAACGAAAAAAGGTCCGCTCTTAGAATGAGACCTCTTTTTAACACATTCTGCGCCGGCGATATATTATTATTGGCCCATTTGAAGCCTGAACGTCGGCCTTATCTATCTGCTTGTTTCTTAACATTGATTCTTAACATTTCTCTAATGAGACAAAATATTTAAAACCTTAAAGATTTTTTTTCTCTAAATTTTTGGATTATAACGAATCCATATCTCGGAGTAATAAAACAACCCATCATGGACAAAACTACATGTAAATCAATGTGTAAAATAAAAAAAAAAACTATTCCATAAAAACAAACAAGAAAATTTCGCAAAGATCGCGAAGGCAGACGGTCAAACGACAAACAAACGTTTTAAAAATCGGCGCATTATCGCACGGGAGACGGGCGGACGGACGGACCGGACGTTTATCGAATGTGTTAAAATCGGTTCTCGTGCAAACGAATAGAAGAAGAGAAGAGAATAGTAACGATCGAGATAAAAATTCGATTGGATAAAGGTAAAATACACGAGATGTGGGGGGGGCCTCGCCGAGGTTTATGAATTTTTCAGCTCAGATTGTGGAGCTAACACAACAGTATGTGAGACTAGATAGAAGGAGAATAAGATTATTACTGTTTTGAAATGTCAGTCGGTCAACGAAGGGGTGGTTGGTTTGGTTATCGTCGATTTTAAGACAAAGGGGTAAGAAGAAAAGTAGTTCGTGACGGAAAGAAACGAGATAAAAGAATATTGCTAAAAAAAAAAGAGGAAAAAAAAAAGAAGAAAAAGGAAGCAGAGCCAAATATACTCATTTGAAACTATTATTATCTCTTTTCAGTTATATCGTCAAATAGGATATAACGATTTTTCCTGAGATTATATGATATTATTATTTAAAAAATGTCATACGACTAAATAGAGCTATTATTAATCTTGGTTAGGATCAAATATTCGGCTTTACTAAAAGTGTTATCGTATATTTGCACGAAATGATAATAAAGCCAGAAGGAGAAAGAAAGATAGATATAAATAGATAAAATAATATATGAATACTCTTGTTAATGTTCTTAGTGTGATATCATTTAAACGACGTTACGAACAAATTTGAAATATTTTAGTTAGATATAAAATGTATGTCTCAGGGAAATGATGAAAATGAAGATTTGATCAAATCTCTATGATAGATGATCAATTCACGGAAGGATGTTAGAATAACAACTCTGTAGAGAAGTGATAAATTATCCTTAGGTAGAGATCAAGGATTTAAGAAATGTTCCTGTGAACAATCCAAAGTACAACGTAAAATAAAAAGACGTGCCTGTAAAAAAAAAGGTAACTTAATTCGTAACTCGAGATGCCACAAATCAAAAGTGCTCTAATAAAAATGAACGAGCATTATTATTTATTAATTACATTCACTAAAAGAAATATTTAAAATTTAACTAAAAATATTCTTGTAGTTAAATACCTACATTCTTTTATTAATTAATTTCGAATAAATAATTTCTGTTTAAATAATTATTGTTATATAGTATTACCTATAATATACATTAGCAATAATATAGTTTATTAAATAAATACTTTTATAATATATCTAAACAATATTATTGTCATCTTTTCATTAAACAAGTTAACGTGGTTTCGATCAAATCTCCATTTTTGTCATTTCCCTGCAACGTTTATTTACCTAGATAATAATAAGAAGAAGAATAAGAATAATAATAATGAAAAATAAATAATTTACCAGCGGCTGCGGCGGCAGCAGCGGCGGCAGCGGCCGCGGCCGAGGCCGGATACTGCCAAAGCGTGGGAGGCCAGGCGGTAGTGGCCGCGGCCGTTGCGGTACTGCCAAGCGTGGAATTCAAGCTGGAATTCAATGTGGAATTCAGGCCGGAGCCAAGACCTGGTCCGAGATTCGGACCTAGGCTCGAACCAAGACTCGAACCAAGGGCCGCGTTCAACGAGGGCGCGAAAGCACCCGAAGGAATGGCGAGGTGGGCCGGACGTTCATCCCCACCACCGCCGCCACAGTGGACGAGCGTAGCGCCGCCTACCGTCATGGCCGTGCTAGATGAACCTGACGACAGGGCCCAAACTAACGATCAAACTAATTTCCATTATTATTACGTTGTTTGGTTTAATATTACTTTTAACTGTTTTTTTTTTTCTATTTTTTTGGTTTTATTCATATTAATATGAATAATCATCATCATCATATATTTTTCATTCAATTTAATCAATGCAGATAATTGTAATTGGTAATCGTAATGCAAAGGAAAAGAAAAACATAGATTGGAAGAACTCGATCTTATCAAATTTACCTATTCTTCTATAATTCTTATCTTTTTAAAATATTTTAAAATATTTTCGTTGAATTAGCTATTGCATAGAATTACTTAGGGATTACTTAGGAAATTTACTTTACTCTAATTTAAATAGAATCAATGAAACGTTGTAACTATAGGTATACTCAACTTTCTGACGAAGCGTATAAGTGATATATACGATTTAATATTGTGTCTCTCTTTTTTTCTCTCTCTCTCTCTCTCTCTCTCTCTCTCTTATGTTTGATAGTTCTGTCGACTTTCGAAACGGACTAGAGAATATCTCTAAGTACAACTATATCTAATTATTGTCTGTCGATGAAATTCCTACTCCGATCTCTCTTCTCTCGGTGTTGCTCGGCTATTTAATGCGGAACATCAATCATTGGCATCGAGTCGTAAGGCTTCTTCGATTATCGATATTTGCATATGCAATCGGCGACAGTCAATTACCACGGAGACGTGCGCACTCTGAAAATTACCCGGCTCGTGCAAATTACTGTCATTCTACCGCTTGCCGGTACGAAAAGGAAGCGAAAAACGAGCGACTCGGAGAAACGATACAATATCGACCACAAGAATTGTGATTATACGGTATGAATGATTCTTCTAATTCCTTCTATACGAACCATTTTTGTTTCACTTTATTTCTCTTTTCGTCTTTTTTTTATCCTTTTTTACTCATACTTCCTATTTTTTTTCTCTTCCAATCTTATATATTATACTCCGATATTTCCTCATAGATATATTTTTATTTCATCTAGGATCATTAAAACATAATTATTTGTTAGACTCGTTTACTTGCCCATGCACATATTTTTTCTCTTTTTTTTTTTTTTTATTGACGTTTGCAAGAAATTTCTACTATTTTTTTCTCTATCTTTTGTATTTATTCTAACTTATCGATGGTATATATATTTTTTTTTATACACTATCATTAGCTTAGATATTTATCAAATCATAATTATATTTCTTTTTCTCTCTCTCTCTCTCTCTCTCCCTCTCTCAATGTATGAATATTTAGAATATAGGGCGTAACTAATGTCTGTGTACAAATTTCAACTACAAACTTGATTTTATACATTTTATATTGTCGTAACTGCTGTAACTCACTAGATATTTCTGGAGAATTCGAATAAAACGTCGGAATGAAAATTTGTCGGATGATTTGATATCGCGCAATCGGTTTTACCCTTCGCGGAACGGAAGAGGCATTTCGAAAGAATGTCCGCATCCCCCTCTTCGTCGTTCCTCGTTAATATTCCGCCCAGATGTTCGAGCCGCTTCTCGAATACCGATGCCTCTGCACATTGGCTCAAATGAAAACAGTCGTGTATCCGATAACGCTTATCCGTTCTATACGAGGCCGGTACTAAACCATTGTACTCGCGAATACTCTTTCCAACTAACTAACTAACGAACCAACTTAATTTAATATTTTCTCTTAATTATGTCTATTCGATAATCGATCGTGTATACAAATACCAAAACTTTTGTTATCTTTTTTTTTATTATTTAAAACTCGTGATTAAAAAGATGCAACAAAGGCTCAAAGAGAAAGAGAAAGAGAGAAGCACAATAAATAATTGAGACACCTTGTTTACCACTCAAGTTTCATACAAATTTTATTATAAAAAATAATCATGAATGAAATAAAGTTTATTAATTTTTAGATGTTATTTACTTGCAGAGAGTATCAGAAAAGTTAACCGATCTGAGAAATGATTAATTCTTTTTTGGCAATTATTTGACAGTGATAGCAACGTGGGTTTATACTCTTTTTGGAATTATATATACTAGATATTTATTTTTTAGATATACTTATGTGATGAATCTATTTGTTCGTATTTCTTTCCTACGAGTTCTTCCTTTAAATGTATTTTTCAATTCTGTTCGAATCAAAAAGATATTTTATTTAATAATAACCTCAACGAATTAATTTAATAATTTCCAACATTTACGATTATACTAGAAAGTTATTACATTGTAAAGCATTACTGACTATCATCCTGGCATAAAATCGATTGATTTCAAGCGTGTTTATATTATTATCCACATATTATATTAGACATAAATTGTGATATGTACGTATAAACATACAATAATAGATATGTAGCTCTGTACAAGATATACAATATATTCGTGGAATATAGATACTCACCAAGATTGTCAGGTTGAAAGTGATGATAACTCGCGTGATGCGACGTATGATGACTGAGGGAAACATTCCGCATGGACGCCGAGGTTTCCTGATGCTGTGATCTCTGTCTTGCCATAGCAATTCCAACTGGTATTCCGCCTGCGTTAGTATTCGATACCAGTATACCTAAAATCAAAAAGATTCAAGAGAAATATTAATATTAATAATAATAATAATAATAATAATAATAATTGAACGATACCACACGCTTCGTGTGGTATTTAAATAAACTTTCATTTCATACCGAATCATTTTGAAACGATAACAAATTTCTACGCCGCATATTTGATATAATCAAAAATTTCATTTAAATTAACTTTGCTTTTCAAATCTATTAGGATAATCGAATATCCTCGATTAAACGATATCTGATGAAATTATACAAAAAAAAAAAAAGAAAGAAAGAAAAAGAAGGGAGAAAAAACAAGAATTGCATTTATCGATTCTGTCAAAAATTTCATATTAAATCGAATTATTATAATAACACAGTTTTCAATCGAAGATTCTTGAATGATCTTTCAAATGGTAGACAAACAAATCCAAAAATGCATACAAATTTAATCAAAATATGAAAGATTCTTTTAAACGAATAACTAAATATTTTCAGACACGCGCATATATTTTTTCTTTCTTTCTTTTTTTCCTACATTCATACACACACATACACACACGTGCAACAAGCATATAGAGAGATACATACACTCAGAGTGCACTCTACTTTGGTAAAATTCGCAATAAGGGGTGTTTGTAGGCTGGCTAGCTGATAGGCCAAAGTTTTCACGTATATAGTCGCGGTTCGTCAACACTCTAAGGATACATGTATTATATATATATTGTGGGTGTAGTTGTGAGCGAAAGGGATAGACTCGTGGGGTCGAGACTCTTTCGAGCCACGCCTTGTGTTTGCGTCGCCATGCGTGCCACGCACCTCCTACTTAACCTTTCACTGCTACTACAGCCACCACGACTATACTTCTACGCTACGAGAAATGCTCAATTACTATACTCGATATATATATAGAATAGATCAGAAATACGGGTAATACAAATTGAACGGATAGATATCAAATTTGTTTAATTGTATAATATTAAAATTGTACGCGTAAAAAATAGATTTTAATAATAATAATGCTGTTATAAGTTTTCCATTTTTTGTAGCAACGGCGAGAGCCGAAAAAAATATATTTTAATACTAATTAATTTGACGGTTCTTATAACTCGTTTAGGGCTCTTCCAAACCGATTTTATATCGGTTCTGTATTGGTTCTTTAACTTTAAAACGATCATTTCTAAGTTACCGATTAGGTTTAATAAAGAAATGAAAAAATAACAATTATATTAAAACTAATCTGAAACTGACAGCGAGAACAAAATCCCAATAACACAGTTCGAGCATTTCTCAAACAAGTTTGAAACAGTAATTATTGTTAATATTAATTACGAGATAATCGATTCTATAAAAATGAAAAGAAACATAACATTTGGTTATTAGTAAGATTCGAATTAATAATAAATAATAATACATCAATGAACGGGTGTGAGAACGTCGACTCCATTTTTGCTTATTCTTTTTCTTCATCTTAAAAGCAACGTACCATACATGCCATGCATAAGCTTTGATCGTCGAGACTGGGGTATTTCGGTGGCTCGATTAATTTCTTTCCGTGACACAGAGTAGGGGGAAGGAAAAGCCACGATAGGGGGTTGAATGTTGGCCTGGTCGACCAATGGGAGGGCAACTTCGAGGGGAGCCTTTTCTCAAGTGTAATACGACATCATGTTGAAAGTATGTGAAGGAGAAGGAAAGAGAAAGAAATATGTATGGGGAAAAAGTGAGAGAGTGAGAGAGTGAACAAGGAACAAGCTTTAAACGTAGCGGCGTTTACACTGCTACGTGAATTCGTATGCACGTTTAGATGTATTGTGTGTACCATATACACATGTACATAAGAAAAACGTCTAACGTCGTGGATAAAGGGGTTACACGCGTATTGTACGTACTTACATTAAGGAAAGAGAGGAAGGGACTCGAGAAGAGAAATCGTTGGTTAACATCTTATGTTAGAACTCTCTTACGGGCCTTTGTTTCGTCTATCGAGACGAGCGCTCGGATGGAAGCACGCGAGTGCCTTTCTAAGAAGAAAAGAGAGAAAGACTAAGGAAAAAAAGAAAAAAAAAGGAACTAGAGAGAGATTTCCTTTCGAAAACACCTATCTGGTAAATTGTAAATTGAATCTAATTAAAACGTGTGTATAAATGTTTTTCTTTTTTTTTTTCGTTAAATGTTTAAACGAATGTAATTATTATATCCAAGGATCAAACGAACTAACTTATTATTCTAGAACGAGAAATTGTATTTCTTGATTAAATCTCTTCTCTCAGGTTGGAGGTAAGAATTGAAGTATTGTATTTCGCTAAAGTAATTATTCATTATTTCATTATTATGTTAATTATTCTTATTATATTATTATTATGAATGTGTATGTGTGTGTGTGTGCGTTGGTAAAATATGCGCAAGGGATTTAGAACAAAGAAATAATATTTTATTATTTTCTTTACAATGCTTCTATAATGTTTCTTTTTTCGTTTATCCTTCGTGATAATTTTAGAGATGAGATGCATTAGGTGTTTTTTAATTAAGCAATTTTTATTATACCTTTTATGCAAGTTCTTTCCTAACATAAATGGATATTCGTTATTTTATGGTATTGAATTTGTTATAAAAGGAAGAAAATAATGAGAATATCTAACGATTAATGTTGAAGGAATATTATATCAAAAGTAAAATGGGAGTAATTGAAGTCTTTGCCCGCAATTACTCGGTCGCGTTTGTTCGTCTGGAGGAATACGATGAAACGTAGGAGAAACGCATCGAACTGAATTCTCGTGGTTCCTCTAACGTTCCAAGGACGCATCCGTTCATGCTTCTCAAGCGTGACGATGCATCAAGGAAGGATGGTTGGTTGGTTGGTTGGTTGGTTGGTTGGTTGGTTGGTTGGTTGGATGGATAGATGGTTGGATAGGTAGATAGATAGATAGATAGATGGATGGATGGATGGATGGGCGAATGTCATCGAGCTGGAGGTCGAGACGAATCGAGAGAAAATCGATTTTCGAAGAAAGGAGAAGGTGAAGAAACTCGATTACGTTTCCTTCTACTCATCCTTTTTCAACTATCTTCTCTTACAACCCTTTGGCAGATGTGATACCACGTCGCATACTTTTACGAAAGAAAGGAAAGATAGAAAAACTTTTTGTGCATGTGCATGTGCATATGCATGGATGTATTTACGTGTATGTGGTACGTGTAAATGATTTTAAAAACAAGAAAGAGTTCAAATATTACATATTAACGTATCCAAGAATATTTATTCGCGTCTTATTTATCTAGATGATAGATAAATAGATAAATATTTTAATATTAATTCTGGTTGATAAATAATGACATGTTAAAAAAAAACAAATGATAATTCTTTAAAATGTTGAATAAAATATGAAGAATATATTTTCCGACAAGGTTATCGTCGATTGTTTTATTTCTTCTTCTTCTTCTTTTTCTTTTCTTTTTTTTTTATCTTTTCGTACGACGTTAAAGTCGCCATCATAATTTTCATTCGCACAACGTATTCCTATCCCCGTAAAATAACTTACTAATGCACCATGCATACAGTGCATCCGATAGGAGAGTAAACCAAGCGACTAATTGTAAGCCAAGCGTATAAGTTATTCCGGGCGTTTCTTTTTTAAATGACAGATCCGCAATCCCTCGGGAAAACGTCCGGCGTGGTAAACACACACCGATGAGTGAGAGAGAGAGAGGGAGAGAGAGAAGAGTGAGTTTCCGGGGAACAAATGCATAACGAATAGGACATCCTACACTATACGCTCGTTTGTCTCCTCTTTCCTCAACCACGAATTCTCTCCTCTACAATTATCTTGAATTTCCCCCCCCCCCCCCCCCGAACTCCCCCAACCACTCCATTTCGCTATTTAATTTACATCGCACTGCTGCTTAACGCGTTTATCACACCTTGTCAACGTCCTTTTCCTTAGGATCAAAATATCCATCTAACTTCAACCGATTAACTCATAATCGCGAATTCTCTCTTAACAAATATTCTTCACTCATGACGAAAATTCGTCATTTCGCAAACAATCATCAATAGCCAAATAAAGAAAATTCGTTATTTGTATATTACAGCAAATTATTAATTCTTGTTCTTCTTTTATTCTAAATAAATTAAATTCTAATTTTTATATCAAACGGAGATAATTTGTTTTATATCATTTTCCAAAATTTCGATGAAAAATATATGATTTATAACAAGTTAAGTTGTTGCATTTTGTGAACGAATACGTGTTGAAAGAATTTTTTTTTCTCTTTTATTACTACCTCTTCAAATATTTTCTATTACAATTTTTCTTTCAACTCGTTAAGTATTAAAAATCACCCGTTACGAAAGATATAAATCATATTGAAGTCAAATTAGTAATCTATCGTAATTAAATGTTTTCTCCAAATAGATATTCGTATTCTTGTAGAAACAATCGATAGAGGGAGGGAGGGAGAGAGGAGATTAATACGTTTCTTTTCTAGAACATTTACAACAAGTTGCTACTCTACAAAAGGTAGAACAACGCAGGCCGATTTGAACGTTAAACTATGAGGAATAAATGCATGGATATTGGGATATTGGCCAATTAGTATTTCCTACGTTGCAGTATTCGGTGGAGAGAGGATTATGGCCAATCGGATGGTGATGGTGGTGGTAGTGGTGGTGGTGGTGGTGGTCGTAGGTAAAAGGGAGCACGGTTTAAGTCCTCACGATATTCACCGATAAGCAGTATCAATGGGGTTTTGCTTTCTCTCTCTTTCTATCTCTCTTTTCGATTACTGTATCGTCTGAAAGAGAGAAAGAGACTAGACTCTCTTTCCCTCTTTCAGCCGGATAGTTACGGAACTGTGATTTTTGCATTAATTGCATATCGATGGAAATCGTGCCCTCTATAGTAAGCTCCAATTCTTCGACTACCTGACCTCTCTCTCTCTTTTCTATTCGATCCAACTCCTCCTCCTCCTCCTCCCTCCCTCCCACTTGCCACCACCAAAGAACTCGCCCCATTAAAATCTATATAATAAAAAGGCCGGACGATGGAAATGAATTTTGTATTGAACCTCGTACGAGAGATAATCAATATTTCACGAATACTACCTCTCTCTACTATTACTACTACTACTACTGCTACTACTATTACATATACAAAGCCACGCGAAGGACCAAGTGTAATAATAACCGAATTTATCTCGATATTCCATAAAACAAATTTTTTTTTTTGCGTTTTTTTTTTTTTTTTTTTTCTTCAAGAAAGGAAGGAAGGAACACGAATTTTTCTTTACCAATTTCTTTTCCAATCGGAAATATTATTTATCCTTGATTCGGACGTATTTTTTATTTTTATTTTTTTCCCCAACGTTTTAATCCTCTCTCGAATTTTTCATTTTTTTTTCTGTCTCAATCGTCGACGTAGAATTTGAAGGATTAAACTAAAAAACATGGGGAGAAAAAGAGGAGAAAGCTTTTTATATATTTTTTTTCTTCTATCTTTCTGTATTTTTCATTCGCTATGATAGCACGATACTTCGTAACACTCGGATCTCTCGCGAATACCGAAAGAGAGAGAAAACGAACGTAGTTTACGGACATAACCGCTAGTGCCGTCGTTAAAGTAAGTTTTTCAAGCACAGATCGTACATAAGATAATTCTCGGGTTCTACTACCCTCTAGAACTTTTTTTCTACGCGTTTAACGACCGGGAAAAGCTGATTTTCAAGGGAAACTTTTTTATTCAAGCTCCCATTCAACCTCCACCATTTCCACCAACGTTGAAAAACCACTTCTCAAACGCAATTCGAGAAAAATAAATTTTTGGTATATTTTTGCTCGATAATATGGTTATTATTTTGTAACTTTGACAGGAGGTAAGTGTGTGGGGGGGGGAAGATGGGGTTGTTTCTCCAAGCAGGTATAAACGAAAAGCACAAGGTCGTTGATTCGAAACAAAAGCTTCCAGGTATCCGCATGGAAGCCAACAAAAATTCTCGTTCGATCGATTTTGTCGTTTACTACCGTAAAGTAAAACGAAAAAAAAAAAAGAGAAAACAAAAAATAATGCATCAAAGTGGTAAGATAGTATTGGCAATTAATTGTTCACGTAAAATGTTTTACAAATAATCGAAATTCATTGATTCATTCTTTCGTTCGGGTCAAAGCTTGAATAACGAGGAGTCGGTGAATGCATTCGCGTCTCTGTGTCTGACGCATTCGCGAAAACAAACCGTATATGACGAAATTAACTTTTGAATGGTAGTTAAAAAAAAAAAAATAAAGAAAAAATTTTAGCAAATAAAAAATATGCGAGAATGAACAACCGCGTAATCGGGAGAGGGTCCGTTAATTGAAGTCAGATTTTTTAATAAAATCGATATAAAATATATAACACGTTTTGTGTCTGGTGTACGTGTAGAAAAAATTTGGTTGAAAATATTTCAAATATTCAGTTTAACGATTTTATCATTTTCATCGTAAGGATTTTCAAATCTAATATAATTAATACTCTTTTTACTTTTTTTTTTTTAAATAAACCTCGAATTAATTATAAATTATTATATAATTTTATACATACACGCACGTAGAGAAATGGTCGAAAAAGTCGGGGGAGTTGAAAAGTTTTCAGCCTAACGTATGGAAATAATTTCATGTAAAAACTTACTTTTTAATTTAAAATAAAAGAAATAATAGTACTTTTCGTTGATACTCAAAACTTATCAACTCATCCTCCTGTAAAAACTATCAGAGAGTTGCAAACTTAACGATTAAAAAATATCCTTGTCGATGAGAACTATCATTTTGTACTGCGTTATTAATTAAAAATTTGAAACAATTTTGAAATAAATAAAATACGATCGAAAGTATGTTAATCGTACGATTTATTAACTACTGCGTATGTCAATGTCTTTAAAAAATGTTTATAATAATGTTAGTTAGCTCACCATTTTCCGATTTCGGGGGAACCGGTTCGATCTTAACAGAGGTAGTGGTAGCATGAAGTGAGGTCGAGACCTCAGCAACCTGACAAGGTACAGAGGCCAAAGGTTCTCTCTTCACTAGGTTATTATTATTCATATTAGAATTAACCCCATTATTCGTATCCTGTCCATTCCAGGACGATGCGACGGGCAACGTCCTGCTGCAGCCAGCATCCGAATGCACCACTTTCGTTTTACCTATAAAATTAATTGCATTATCGTCGCTATATAAACACATTATTATTCTACATGGATTCAAATACCATTAACAAAAGAAGTATTATCAAAGATTAACTGTAAGACTATCTCGAATAAAGTAACATATTTTTACAAGTTCCTGGTTAAATATGGAAACGATCTGATTTCGGGTTTTAAAGTAATCGAGGACGTTTCATTCATAATGATTCAATTGTTTCACACATATCAAGCATACGTCTGTTTATAATACGTGCAATTCGATACACAACAAAAATAATTAACTTTACTTTCAAAATTTGTTCAATTGAATGCTTCATTTTTTATATGTAAAATACCACTCAAAAAAAATACAGAAAACGTTTACGAAAAGTTGAATAATATGAATATATCAATTAGTATGATATCTACTCTATGTAATCCTATAATTAATAGATTTGCCCTACCAACGACTCGAGTAATAATCAAATCAATGTTTCTACCTTTTAACAAAACAAAAAAAAACTATATCGAATGATTAAAACATAGATTTTTTCTTTCTTCTTTCTACCGAATAACTTATTCCATCGATTAGATCTCTTAACTCTTGGGTTGTCAATGTGAGATAAACAAAAATAAAAATAAGAAAAAGAGAAAGAAGTTGGGGAAAGGAAGAAAAAAAACAGGAGGGTGGGGAGGGGAAAGGGAAGGGGGGTAGAATTTCAGGACCTATTCCACAAAAGTCTTTGACGAGTTTCTACGAAGGTAAGGACTGGTTTTCGTGGGAAGTATCGACGTCACTTGGTGGCCAAGGAATGATTCATGGAAACGAAGCGTAAAACTGGCGTCGGAGACACCAAGGAGAAACGCGTAGAAAGAGAGAGAGAGAAAGAGAGAGAAAAAGAAAAAGAAGGAGAGAGAGAGAGGGAGAGACGAGTCGTTTCTCGCATAGTAAATATAGAAGCGAGAGAATCTTGCGTAAGACTTGCTATCTCTTTCTGTTCTACTACTTCATATATAAATCTATCTCATTCTCTCTCTCTCTCTCTCTCTCTGTCTCTGTCTCTTTCTCTCAACTCTTTCTCGTACACACACTACACAAAGTTTCTATCCTTTTTTTTCTTTCTTTTTCTCCCCTTTTTTTTTACCCTCCCCCTTGTTCTCTCCTCTCACACTCACTCTCTCTCTCTCTCTCTTTCTTTCTCTCTTACTCGTTGTTTCTTTCTACCATTCTCTCTTTCTCGATTCTACGGTCTCTCTTCTATCTCTGTAATTCTTCTGGTAGTAGTATTATAGTTGACGTGGACTTAGAGTTAGAAGACTCCCGGAGGGAGTTAGTTTCAAGGTCGTCAATTGCATCAACAGCGTGATGGCTAACTCCCAGCCCGTACAAGACTCGTCGTCTTCCTGCTCCTCTCTTCTTGGCGTAACAGGTTCGTCGATAACGCCTTCGGGCAATCAACTAATATGTATGTTGGGTACATGTATGTTTCTCCTTCTCTTTCTCTCTCTCTCTCTCTCTGTGTCTATCTGTGTCCATATGTCTCTCTCTACGTGTGTTCCAATTGAAAATTTCGATTGAAATCTAACGAGTTATTTGTAAGTGATAACAGACAATTCGTAACATTCATTCTCCCTGATATTTACCTTTCACGTAAATATAACTCTGTGTGTGTGTTGTGTGTCTTGTTCAGAATAATAAGAAAATTCGATGATAGAATCCAAAGATTCGCAAAATTGCATAATAACATTTAACTTTCTTTTTGCTATTCGTTTAGTTTAGAGTTACGTCAGTGGGTTTTAGGATGTGTGTCAGAATAACTATTTCCAGGTGAAATAACTTATTTGTTCGTCTACGCTAAACTGTAACTCCCTACACCGATATCCACAAAGGATTGTTCCGATGAAACATTTAAATAGAAAATTGTTGATCAATTTTAATGGTTTTCTTTATTTCGTCGTGCGTAAATAACGAAGAAAGTTTATTGCAAGTATTAAGTATTATCTACTTTCATCTTTTTTTTTCTTCGAGCAACCTAGATGCCTACAACATGATTGACATAATTGAAGACGAATTGGATCGTGATAACTTTGTAGAAACTACATTAGTACTCGAGACGACGTATCTATCAAATAAAATAAAGAAATAAATAAAGAAACGAAGGTTTACGAACCGTTGCTGTTCCTGCAAACGCAGGGCTGCCTCGTCGACTTGTTCTCCAGTTTCACCGGTTGACCTTGACTCGAGAGGAAGGCTTCTCGTTTCTTCGCGGTAGTCTGGACAACCTGGTTGCCACCCTGGACTACCATCGTGGTACTCGTAGAACTCGTTGGACATGAAGAACCGTTCACTGCAACTGAACAACCGGTGCCCGTCGACCCTGTCGGTGACTGATACTCCTGGAGCAATACTCCTGTCGTTGGCACGACATTACCCGTTGAATTTGGGGAAAAACTATTGATCGTCAATGTAGGCGCGTTACCGGTCACCAAGGAGAGTTGGGGCGAAAAAGTGTTCTGATGTAAACCTTCTTTCGCGGATAAGCGAAAAGACAAGAAAAACAAAAGGAAATACGATATTATCTTCTTAGAATCCCATATACATTTTTCTTTTTATTAATTTCATAGATAATTATTAGTCTAATTTCATTTATTACATTATTCGACTCTCTTAATTATTATCGCTATATTGAATTATTATATAGAGGTATCATAGTGATTATATTTGTATCAGTAATGCAACCCTTTGCAGCACTATGAGGTCATCACTGACGCGACAACATTATTTTTTTCCCTAGAATTCTCGTGAGTCATCTCTGTGTGACAACGATACTTTATTTTAATTGGTAATACAAATTAGAGAACAAAATATTACCCTCCTCCTTTTCCCTCCCAAATTATTTTAAAAGTAAATTTATATGTTTACTTACATTCAATATATAATAATTATAATAATAATAATAATTTGAAAGAGAGGACAAAATTCGAATTACATAATGAGTGAAATTAAATAGAAAAATAATATGATTTATTTATAGTCTTATAAAATATGTGTAACTATGATAAGAATTGAACCCATATACCGTTGGGTGAAAGATGTTACCTACTTGCGATCAATAATGTCGTTTGCTCACCATGGTGCAGATGATGAAGTCCAGCGAGATTGAGGGTGTGCTGCGTGTGCTGAGTGTGCTGCGCATGATGAAGACTGCCGACATTAACGCCGACACCCTGAAGGCTCAACGCCTGTTGGGGGGGAGGCGCCAAACTCGCCAAATTCTTGGCGAGTAGTTCGAGCTGAGTCACAGGGACAGGGCTGTAGGGTGATCCTGGGGGTGGCGTGGGAGCACCCCAGGTGTACCCACCGACGCCAACTCCGACAGCAGCAGAGAACACGCTCTCTGAAACTGAAGAATTTCTCCATTATTTAATCGATCTTTCGAGTATTATAGAGAACTTGAATTTCCCTTTATTTTCTCTACTACTTCCTTGATTTATCCAATTGTTTCGTTTAATCATATATAAGTATATATATGTTAAAAAAAAAAAACATTACTAAAGATTTTCTTTATTCTTCGTATTAAAAATTATTTCCATTATTAGCAGTGTGTTAAATAACGTTAAACGATTTATATGAAGAAGAAAAATAATTGAAAAATTACGAAGATAGATTTTTCTACAAATTTTGTCTACGCTTTGATAAAAAAAGTTGAAAACTTTAAACATGTAAGTAGTAGAGATAAAGATTGTAATACATCGAGGGGAATTTATCGAATCTCGAGGTGATTGCTTTTCGAAATTTGTTGAAAAAGATAAGAAGAAGAAATAAGTTACGTGTAAGTAACGAAAAAAAAAGTAATGTGCATGTGCTTTGTTGAGTTATTTGAATTTTCTCGCGACTACCGAGATCCCAAGAAGGTCGAACGATAAACGATAAACCTCAAGGAAAAGTCGCGTAAAATCGTATTGCGTGCGCGCGAACGCAGTCAGAATGAAACCAACCAACTAACCAACAAACCAACCAACCAACCAACCAACCAACCAACCAGCAACTAGAAAGAGAATCGTATAAATATTAAATCCCGTCGTCCGCGTCGGCATCGGCCGATGGGCGAATTGAAATTTATCGCCGTTAGTTTCTCACTGGTTTCGATAAATATGCAATAAACGGACCGGCGGATAAATAAATGGAAAGTCTATGCAAATTCATTTTAATCGTACTCCATGTCCGAGAGAGAGAGAGAGATACAGAGGGATAGGAGGGAGAAGGAATAAAGAAAAAAATAAAATAAAATAAAAGAAGTTCAAGGAAAATGAAGTGCGAGGGGGAAAACGGAAAGTGTTGTCGATTTCCGCGGAATCGTAATTCGCGTTTCGCGTTATCCTTTCACGGTACGAAAAAGACACTTAACTGCTATTCGATACCGAACAAAATGCTAAAAGATGATTTTTCTTTTCAGAGCGTATACATAGGCGAAAATGTTACAGAGTGTCGTAAGAGTACCTTTTACCGTGCTGTAAAATTTAAATCTATTTTTTTCCTTTTTTTTCTCTTGTTTTAACAGATATTTATAATGGCAGATTCGTGTCTTAAAACAAAAAAAAAACAAAATTTTCATTTTTGGATCTACCTTTTCTCGATGAAGATTTAAAGTGCGTTAAGAGATTTAAAAATACAAAGTACATTTAAGATTTTATTATTTCAAGTTTAAGATACGCAATATTTATGTTTTGGTTCGAATTGGTCGATTTTGTACGATTTTTCTTTTCCCGTTACGAAATTGGAATGATCCAACAATCTAATGGAATGAAGATCTTAAACAAATCTAAGGTGAAACTCTTATCAATGTTAGATTACATAAAAGCGAGTTAAATCGAAGTACATATTCGATCATACGTCAAAACATATCGACAGGATTACGAATATTATTTGACATTTTGTGATCGATAAGATTAGTACCCAAAGTTTCCTGATAAAGTTTTGATTCAACACTTTAGAAAGTACCTCTCTTCTCTATACGACTAAACTAAACTAAACTGTATTACGCTTATATCAGTAGGACGACCAATAGAAACGTCAATTTCAAATCTGATCCACTCGATATCTGTCAAACGCATCATCTTTTTTATTTAACAACTATTTTTCATTCTCTAACCCACCTGTTCGTTCTGCGGCCAACATTCGACGCAGCGTGAAAAAAAGAAAGGAAGGAAGAGAAAAAAAAAGAGAAAAAAAAAAGGATGAATTTGAAAATTAGTCATAGGTGCGTAAAAGCGTGTAGAGTTCGATCGAACAACTCGATGGAAAACTCGGTCATTCGACGAATATTCGTTCGGACGATTAATAGAGAAATACACATACATATATATACATATACGTGCACACACGCACACACGTATATGTATATAGTTATTCATTAAAATCGATTTTGCGTCCGTGTAACGCCAAAATCATTTCAGCAAGCATTAGACTGAGTAATTCGTTAAAGAAAAGTGTGAAAATTCTCACGACAAGTTTAAGTTCTCTAATAAACCCTCCAAACTAATATTAATTACAATATTAACAACAATAATATACACGATTAATCTAATAACTGGACTCCACCGGTTTATATAATTTTGTTCCTTTTGGCAGATAAAAAAGCAATACTCTAACAAAAAATAATTTATTAACAGTCTATTATTGAATAATGTAAGGTTGCACGTTTATGCAGTTGCATCAATGCATAAAACACTCTCCTGCAAAAAAGTCACCGTCACTCGTTATAACTAATAATAAATATTTATTTGCAAAATTATTTTCTATTAGAGGAGCAATAGGAACAAAATTATATTCAAACTCAGTTATCGGATTTATCATGTATNATAATTTTGTTCCTTTTGGCAGATAAAAAAGCAATACTCTAACAAAAAATAATTTATTAACAGTCTATTATTGAATAATGTAAGGTTGCACGTTTATGCAGTTGCATCAATGCATAAAACACTCTCCTGCAAAAAAGTCACCGTCACTCGTTATAACTAATAATAAATATTTATTTGCAAAATTATTTTCTATTAGAGGAGCAATAGGAACAAAATTATATTCAAACTCAGTTATCGGATTTATCATGTATAATAATAACAACAACACAAACAACAACAACAATTATAATAATAATAATAAGTTTTAGCTTATAAATATGCAAGATATATCTAAAACTTAATGAATCATTAAAAAAGCAAACATATAGCCACTTACGATATAATACCACCACTTAATATCACTAATATAATCCCTACTATAATATTTCTCTTTCTGTGTATATACAAGAGTCGAGAGAGTTCGCGTGAATTTGCATTTAACGGTGGATAATTAAAATCTTACCCGCTTAGATTCGATTTTAGACAACGAGAGAGTAAAAAAGCTAAAGTAAAGAGAGGGAGAAAATTCCCTTAAATTTCTCGTGTGTGGATAAATCTATTCTCTCTCTCTCTCTTTTTAAAAATAGAAGCGTCTTCTTCTTCTTCTTGTGCTGGAGGGAAAGGGATGATGGTGATGGTGGTGATGGTGCTTTTGTTTCTCTCTTTCCTACGTCAACGCAAATCCTCTTTTTCAGCGTCAGTACCTCGACGTGGTCCTCGCGAACGGTGCGGCGTTTAGGATTACACCTTGGACAATAAGGTCGTTAAGAGGGTGAGGAGAGGAAACGAGAGGTAGGTAAGCGGACTATATACCTGGGACATGAGGCAACATAACCAAGACTGGTAGAAAAAACAGGACACGCAAACTAACTCAAATAACACACATACTAATGATGTAAACCGAACAAAATCTTATTTGACCGAAAGCATTTTTCTTTTCCGTCTTTTTTACTCTCTTTTTTATTCTTGCTCTTTATTTTTTTTTTCTATTATCTATCCTCTTTCTTACTCTCGAAGAGAGAGAAAGAGAGAGAATCTCCCCCGCTCGTTCACCGCTTTAATTGCATAATTGCGCCTTTGTGCCCTTTGCTCGCGATTGGGCCACGTGAAAGGACAGATCTGAGAGAGGATGGTGGAGGGACAGAGTGTACGTAAGGGAAACAAAAAAAAAATTGGAAGAGAAAAAAGTGGCCGAGAAGAAGGAACGGAGATGCGCGTCTCGAAAAGTCGCCTGAATTTCGATAAATATTTTTTTTTTTTTTTCATTTTTTAAAAAACGAAATTTGTTTCCAGAATGGGAGAGAATATATTGCAAATTTTTATATATATATATATAAATTTCGAGAATGCAGTAATATCGCGTTGAATGAAATTTTCAATGAATAATAAAAGTAAGAGAAAATCTTTATGCGCAGTTTTATTTTCCTTCCCCCATTTTCAAACGTTCATTCTTAATGACTTTAGTATTTCGATCTCGGCCATTACCACCCGCTAACGTTTTAGTAACGCCTACATAAACCTAAAAATCCCGAAATATCCAGACGAACTGACCTCCTCTAGAATAACTTGGCCTTTCGACGCTCCTAAATGATGATGCGAGAGTGGGCTCTCGCTGCTCTCGTACGTTTGAAATAACTTGCATGAAATGGACGGTAGTAATAACGTTTCGTTAAAAATGATCCCTGTATTTGCACAATGGTGTACGTGAATGTAGAAACAAAAAAAAAGAAATAAAAAGCAAAAGGGAATGAAAAGAAAAGTACACAGAGTAATAAAAAATTAAGAAGGTTGAAATTCGTATTGAAATTTTATTGCTTCTGGATATGTGTGTATTATTTATGATTAAATCGATTAACCGAGAAGAAAAGTATTATTATTTCCTAATCGATATCTCAATCTTTTGCAAAGAGAATTTTTTTTTCTACTTCTTCTTCTTCTTTTTATTTTCCGTTCGACAAAATACTTTTCCTTTCATTTCTTACGAGTCGTCTTACGATATCTTAATGTTAAATCACCACGAAAGATTCCTTATTGTTGGCACAATTTCGCTACTACGAAAGAGTTACAACACTACTACTACTACTACTACTACTACCACTACTGTTACCGGCAATGTACAAATATTTTCCAATTTTTTCGAAAGCAGCTGCAGCAGGTGGCGCGGCATACAGGCAGTAATATACAATCGATGTCGCGAAGTGCCTATTATTTCATTTAGATTACATCTCAGCGATGCCAATTATAAACGATCGCGTGTTTACCCATACGCACGTGCTACCAAAGTACCGAATTCAAATTACCTACGTGTACTTCGAATTCACCCTGATATATACAGGGTGGCAAGAGGGAGTATGTGTATTTGTGTGTGTGTTGTATCCTGTAACTGGTGGTACAAACGAACGGAAACTAATTTTACATGGAAAAACTAAGTCGGCAAAATGTGGAAATCAAATTTATTCGTATGAGGGGGCTTCTTTTTTAGTAGTGAAAAAAATACGTTTGAAAATCTGTCAATTACAGGTGGAACTTTAACTGATGTGGGGCATGTAACAATAATGGAAAACTAAAAGCTTTTTTTTGTTCGATACAAGCATAAGAATGATAATAAAGATATTTAAAAAAAATATTATATAATTGTTAATAATAAAATATGATGTAGCTACACGCTTAAAACCTTATAATATTTTTATACCAAAAAGTAGAAATTAATTTGATATTCTTATCGTCACGATTGTGTCTTGTGGATCGTTAACCGTACACAGAAATAATTGAAATCATTAACGTATCAAACATTGTAATCAGAAAGGATGAAAATTATTTTATCTTCTGTTTTATTTTTTAAACGATTCGTCGATGAAAACACGTTTATAAGTACTTATGCATGATGATATGTGAATAAGCATTTTAATTCATAATAGAAATGAAATAAAAAAGTTTGAATGAAAAATCAATCAGGTTTTGATGGAACACAAAATGGTAATGATCGAAGTATATTATGAACAGAATAATAAAATAAAATTAATAAACATAGAGAAAAGAGAAAAAGAGAGAGAGAGAAAGAGAATATGTATAGAAAGATCAGAATAATGTTTCGTGATAGAAAAGATATAAAAAGTTGAATGAAGTATTATTCGTTTGAGAGAACACGAAATGACAATGATCGAGGTAAATAAAAATAGAAATAAAAATGAAAGAGAATAAAAAGAAATTAAAAATACGAAGAAAGAGAGAGAAAGAGAAAGAGAAAGTAAGATAAGACCTGATCCTGGGTATAAAAGTTAACGGATGATGCTATTTCGTCCGGTGATTTGCAAGACGTATGCACTTGAAAGAGAGAAACGTTCGCAGTCTGTCACAGATTTTCCGGGAACGAATAAATCTAATCTGAACGACGGGAGAAGCGTGGAGGCGAAGTATAGAATGAGAAATGGAGACAAGCGAACATTTTGTGTGGGAGGGGGTGAGTTGAGGGAGAATGGAAAGAGATAGATAGATGTAGACAAGGACGGAGATATAGAAAGAAAGATAAAATGAAGGAGGGAGGGGAGAGGGAGAGGGAAAGGGAGAGAGAGAGAGAGAGAGAGAAAAAGACACAGTCGACGAGTTGTTTAAGAGATGAGACGAGAACGAGACTAAAAGAGAAGGTGAAAGTTTTTGTAAACTTACCCTTATGCGTTGTTGCGTGATAAGCGCGGGCGGGGGTGGGTGGCCCTGGGGTGGCGGGAGTGGCCGCGACATAACTACCTCCGCCACCCCCGGGAAATAACGAGTATAACCCGTAACGGCTGAAACCTGAAACATTAATAAAAATAATAATTATAATAATAATAATAATAATAATAGTAGTAGTAGTCTACGTCGTGTACGTCGTCGTCGTCGTCGTCGTCGTCATCAGTATTACATCGTACAAACAATCATCTAACCAACCGAAAACATTTAGTAAAAATCTTCGATACACGTGTTATTATTTGTATTTCATTGACGGATCAACTTCTTTCTCATTTTTCATATTACCAAGAGATTCGAGTTGTAATTTATTAAACATGCATTTCTCTCTGTTCACGAAGAAGATTTATCAAATGGAAAAAGTTGTAAATTGTATTGAGAGAATTTTTAGTTCTCGATGTAACTTAATGCGTTGATATATATATATATATATTTTTTTTTTATGATAACGCTAATATTGATTAATGTTAACTAGAAATAAATAATTCTTTTTCTTTTTTTTTTCTTTTTTGCATATTTTTTGTTACCGTTTTTATTTTTTTCATGAAATGTTCTTAGAGTTTTTTCTGTATTTATGAATTCATGGTTACTGAGAACTAACGTAGAAGAAATATGTTGTTAGGTTAATGACAAGACGTAAATATTACAGAGGGCAAATAATACGAAAGGTATAAGCGAAAGAAAATGTTTCTTGTTGATAGGTAATTAGAAAGATAGTTCGGTGCACGTGTATTCTCGAAAATGAAATCTCTCAAGTGAAACAATGTTATTAATTTTTTCAACTTATGTTTACACATAGAATTACTTGGTCTTTTATATCATCAGTATGAATATATTTTGTGTATATATATATTTGATTTTTAGAGAAATCTAATTGAGTAAGAGAAAATCTTCCAAGATTGGTTTAAAAGAGAATCAAGTAAAAAAAATTTAAATATTTATAATTACAGGCTCTAAATTTTTGTTTTGATAAAAAAAAAGCAACGTGAGTTTGCAATACCTATCTAAGGAAAAAAAAATCAAAGACTTATCAGAACAATCCTTTACTTTCACATTTAACTTTGTATTTATCAATCTGTTTATACCAAAAACGAAAATTTTCTTTATGCATGCTCTTTGTAAAACGTTGCAATATCCGGTGTATATTTAATCCTAATCAGGTTTATACAGTGAATAACAATGCAATGATATGACGTTATATAGGGCCCCCATAGTAGAAATATTCCATGTTTGAGATCGGAACGAACTTTAAAAGAAAGTACCGATAATATTGCTGGTTTAATGAAATGTATTACGATTGCCTCAAGTTACAGTAGACTTTTACATTTACACTTACGTCAGGCAGGTATCGCGTGAGGCACGCGATTATAACGCATGATGCATCGTAATATAAATGTGCACAACGAGATTTTAATGCGGTTCCGCGAATGAGACATATATTCGCATAAACTCGTTTACATCTTCTCCTTCCTCGCGAGATTCGATCGATTTCAGATATACGCGCAGGTAATTATATATATATACATACACGACAGTTGAATAAAATAAGAAATTTGAAGAAAATTGATTTTACGATTTATTTTATATCTCTCATTATTGCTTATATGTTATAAAATAAATCATAAAATAAATTTTGTGTGTCCTTTTAAAAGTCTCATCGTCGGATCCCCGCTGTCATAATTGCCTAATACGTATAAATTATTTATGAAATAATTTATTTGTTTATAAAAAAATTTTTTATTACACTATTCGTGAAATATAACGGTTGGATATTGCAAAATAGAAAAAAAAAAAGAAAAAAAAATATTTGCCGAAACCCGGGATTGAACCGGGGACATTTAGATCTTCAGTCTAACGCTCTCCCAACTGAGCTATTTCGGCTATGAAGAATAAGAGTTTATATAACTTTCATGTTTCACAATGTAACTTAACTACAATAATATTTTCATAATTACGAAACTTTTTCTAATATATTTATAAACATATTCGATATTAAATGAACAAATTTAAAAAAAACAATGTTATTTTATCGATATTACGTATTAATTATAAAACTATATTATATAATGTAATTTTCCAACTTTTCCAATACCGATAAAAGAAAGTTTCACGAAGGTTGTTATTTCGTACTTTGTAAATAAATATTTTCTGATTTCACTATTTATTTTCATATATTTACTTTTTCCGATTATACGAATTGGTTCGTAATTCGAACGAATTCCATCATATTTGAAAAACATGAGGGTATCGGAAAACACAAAAAAATAAAAAGAAAGAATACTCTTCTCCAGTACCAACATTTGCAACGAAAATAACAATGTAATACTTAATAAATGTAAATTAAAATTTGTTTAAATAAGGTAAATTCCCGCGTTTTATAGTACTATAACGGGTTGTTAAATAGAAAGAACAATTGTCACAAATAAGATAAGTATTTGATGTACCTTGATTGTGTGCCGGTGCAGGGGTAGCAGCCAAAGGTGGTATTCCTTGTGACTGTTGATTTGGAACTTGATTGGGCTGCGCTGGTGCGAGAGGCCATAGGGTTGCTGTCCCGGCAGGGCCGGACGACTGCTGGGCCCTACCACCCACGTCACCCACGGGACGATCGCCCGTCCCGCCTTGGGCCACGGGAGGGACCAACATCGAACCACACCCTCCCGAGGCTAAAAAAAAAACAACAAATGCAAATCCATTAATTATTTCAATAACAAACTGGAGAGATCTATTCTTACAAGATAATAAATAATTAATTAACTTAATAGAAATTAAAATACCTAGTAACACGTATGATAAAAAGAAAAAGCAGAAGAAGAATAACAACAACTAGGAAAATTCTATAGAAATCGACTTTTCTCGTTTGATTTCCTTCCACGTGATACCGTAGTAGACTCGTGAAAGGGAAAAGCGAGCAAGGGTCAAGGGTCAGATCGAGAAGGGATTATATTAGTTGTACCTGGGGGAACGACTACGATTGCTAACGACAAGGGTGAAAGTTACTAGGAGAAGAAGAGCTGAGAAGTGAGGAGAGAGAGATAGAGATAGAGAGATGGGACGAGAGATAAATAGACGGATAGACCGTATGCGATACGTAGATAGGAGGAGTAAGATGAAACGAGAGGGAAATAGTGATTCTAGAAAGAGATGAGTATAGAAACTGTGTATATATGTTACATGTATGTATGTATAGGAGAAAGATAGATAGATAGAGAAAGACAGAGACACAGAGAGAGAGAGAGAGAGAGAATAGGAGGCTTTCAATGAGCCGAAGAGAGCACGAACGCTCCATTTGGTGGTACACAGGGGGTTGGGCGAATGTTCGACGGGGTGAGGAGGGGTAGCAACAGGTCGGAAGGCATAATGTAGTCTCTTATATATACACATAGACGTCACGACGTCACGATGTCGACTCACTCTTCTTCCTCCAACGGCCTCGAGCGATCCTACCTATCCGCGAGCTACAACCTTCCTGTACCTTCTCTCATTTTCTCCCTCACTCTCTCTCTCTCTCTCTTTCTCTCTTTATCTCTATTTCTCTTTCTCTCCCTATATTTCTCTTCCATCTCTCGCTAAATACATATGTACTACAACTTTGATACTCCTTCTCTCTCCTCTCTCTCTTTACACGTTTACGAATAACGCTCAATCTTCTCTCTCTCTCTCTATCTCTCTCTTAAATTCTATTTCAATCTATCTATCTCTCTCTTTCTTTTGACGATGTCACGCATAAATTCAGGCAATTTCCTCCTGAAAACTTTGCAACTAACGCAAACTACCTCGTTATTAAATATAAGCTAAATATATATTTTCCTAGTTTTCTAAACTATTATTTCATTATACAGAAATGATTAATAAATCTAATTTTACGATAGTCCTTGGGTAAAATTCTGTATAATAAATTTTTTCCTTAAACGTGTCTTTTTTCTTTCTTTTTATTCTTTTTGTTTTTTTTTTCGTTTCATGCGAAATAATATAAGAAAATTTAACGTAGAGATCTTCTGTCCCTTTATATTGTATTATATAACGTATGTTAAATTTCTTTGAAACAATAATTAAGTTTAATCAGTAATTTTCACATTGAGGATAAGACTGACGGGATCAATGCTGTAACAATAATTATTCGAATCGATAAACAAAAAATAAGATTAAAACATTTCGGTGGTTTACGATCAAAATGATCGCGTGCAAGGGTTCACCGTATTCCTTCGTGCATATCCTTTGCGTGTATGCGTGCTCTTAGTTTCTTATAATCGTATATAATACGTAAGTATATATATGAATATAATATATATACGTATATGTAGGCCTGAGGTGATGCTGTTGTCTTAAGTACATGGCGTAACAGCCGCCAATAAGCTGTCAATCGATGAGTAGGCAGGCATTTGTCAGAAATCGTGTACACGTATATACCCTACGAGAGAAACGAACCGGATAAATTATAATAATTAGATATTCTACGATACTGAAAAAGAGTTCTCTCTTTTTCACAGCTTTTCGCTTAATTCTACCTACAAAGTTTATGCATACGTGAATGTATATGATTATATACACACACACGCGTATATTAACATCTACGATACAAATATACATGCTGTCATTAAAACAGGATGAGTGGGAGTCAATAATTAATATCATCCAAAATTATTGTATAACACAATGATTTAAATTGAGTAAGTTCTTTCATTGATACTTTTCTTACGATAAAAATTAAGATTATTACAAATGTAACATTCTCCTTCCCTTCCTCCCTCCCTCCCTCCATCTCTTATTTTCGGCATTACTCGTTCAAAGTGCGAAATATTCAAATTTCCCCGCTAGTTCGTATCATTTGCGACATAGGAATTTCCCCCTCTTCCTCCTTCCTCCCAAGGGTATTTATGTAGGATACAAGGCTCCGCCGCGTATCCTCGTGCCCTATTATTTTTGGAGATATTGAAATATTTATACGCGACCCAGAGAGAGAGAGAGAGAGAAAGGGTACGTGTTTCTACGATAACAGTGTCAGCTTAGCGGTGAGTTCGATTTTAAATTAAAAATATTATTTAACGTGAAATATCTTACCAAAAGATACTACTAATCGAGAATTAAATTCATTTATTCGAGTGAACTCATTTATGTGCAGGGGGAGAAGGGAGGAAGGGGGATGAAACTGTTTCAATTTTTTTTTTCAAAAGGATAATATATTTAATCGTACCTTAAATAAATAAATTAACATTATTTTATCCGATCTTGATTTCGAGGGATCGTTTGTAATTCTTCTCACGACAGCGCGAACGAAAAGAGATATAAGAAACAGGAAGAAAGAAAGAGAGTAAGATAGAGAGAGAGAGAGAGAGAGAGAGATAAGAAAAGTTGGAGGCGTCGAGTTTTTAGGGACACCTGTTCACCATTTTCCAAGCTTAAAAAGAGGCCAGGCCACATCGTCAAGTAGTCACGCTTCGTAGGGCCCCTTCGCATCCTACCGACCTGAAAACCTGTTCCTACTATCCCTTTACCCCTCTCACTCTTTCTCTCCCTCTGTGTCCCTTGTCCAAGTACGGCTATCCTGCCACCGGCAAAAGCAATGGAAATTAAAAATTAGAACCTCGTTCGTACTTTGCTCTCTCTCTTCCTCTCTCTTCCTTTACATACCTATTCCAAAATTAACCAAAATCCCAACTAATTGTAAAATATAAAAATATATAATATTTAAAAAACAAATCATTTTTACTATTATATTGTTATATAATAATTATATATTACACATACACACATACAAACATTAATTAGAATCTATTTCAAATGCAAGTTAGGCGTTACATAATAAGTTGATAAACGTAGCTGCTGCTGCTGCTGCTGCTGCTGCTACAATCGGATATGCAATCCTTGACATAATGAAAAGAAGAATATTTGAATAAATTATTGCGGCTTAAGAATTTCAAATTTAACATTCGAAAAGTTTTTCCGAGAAATCAAATAAACGTACCGAACCTCGACATAATGTTGGAAAACTCGACTCGACTCGACTCGACTCAACTCGACTCAACTCAACTTGGTTCGGTTCGGTTCAACTCTCAACTCAAAACTCGACTCGACTCGACTCGACTCTTCTCTTTCTCGTCGGATGTAAAAGTCGTAGGTGTAGCTCGCGACATTCTCGCTCACGCGTGTATTACGCGTTTCGTGCCGGTGGTAAAGCCGTGTGTTTTCCTTTGCGGTCTGACTGGCCGCGGCCCGCTTACATACGACGCGACGAATGTATAAAAAAAAAATATATATATACATGCATAATAAAATGTATATGTGTATACATGAAATATATATGTGTATTATACGTGAGCGTGTATATCTCATCTATGGCGTAGCAAAGCGTGTACGCACGCACGCGCGCACGTGTACGTCGGACGCAACAATTTATGTAGACGCAAACGTGAATGGCGTAGTAAATTCAAGTACATAAGGGTGCGGCCGGAATACGAGAAAGAGAAAGAGAAATAGCTAGGGCAAAACGACGCGTAGAAGATAGGGGGGAAGCGTGAAGAAGGAAGTGGGGTAGGATGGAGAAGGGTGATAAAGGGGGTGAAAGTGAAAAGAGGAGAGAAGATAGAGCAAAGCCCGAGTAAGTTGGAAAAGAATCTCGGTTATCTGTGGCGAATTCGTGGTTTTTTGTTGCCTTCTTCTCCTCTCTTTTTCTTTTTATCTCTTTCTCTCTCTTTCTCTCTTTTTCCATTCCATTTTTTTTTCTTCTCGTACACCTCTTCAGGACACGCGGTAGCGTTTTAAACGAAATTATACAACCTTCTATGTATACTATGTACGTTTTCATGTATATATATATATATATATGTGTGTATGTGTATAAGTATGTGTATAAGTATGTGTATGTACGTAAAGTTAATCCGAAAGATACTTTTGCCAGCTGCACAAAATACATCTCGTTTTTGGCGAGCTTAAGAAATTACGATAGGCAGGAAAAGTCAGAAAGACAGAAAGAGGAGAAGAAGAAGAAGAATAGAATGTGTGATACTCTTAAAACGTTTATCTGTGCTATGCACGTAAGAGTATTAATGTGTTCTTGTATTATTATACCGGTATTATAGAAGTTTTCAAGCTCGAATAAATCTTTGAGAGAAAGAGAGAGAAAGGGATAAGATGTTGGTAAAGTTTTAGTTTACAGTTAGTTATGGGAAAAAGTTTTTTATTTACTTCCGTCTTTTTTTTTTCTTTTATCTTTCTTTTTAAAAAATAACTTTTGTTAAATATTGTATCGTTCATTCACAATTGGTTGTGTTAACTGGAAATAAATTCATGCTTTTAGATTCGATAATCTATTTATATATATATATATATATTGTGTTGTATTCTTAAAAGTGTTCCAATGATGTAAGAAAATAACTTGGAAAGAAAGATCTAACAACGACGAATAGGTAGAAAAGAAACACAAGATTCGAGGAAAGAAAAAATTTCGCAAAGTACGGTAGATTCTTCATGAAAGAGAAAATGCATATTAAGTTCTCGACACAACAATAGCCTCGCTTAGACAGTAGCCTTTTCCTCCTCCCTAAAGAACAGCGACAGAATCAGCAGCAGCAGCATCACAACTACAACTACTACTACTATTACTATTACCTACTACTATTATTATTATTATTACTACTACTACTGCACTATCAACAGTAGTCTCTTGAACGGTCTCTACTTCTTGCAAGGACCACCACACCACTCTTCTTTATTCTTCTTCTATATCTTCACACATTCTTTTCCTTATCCTTTACATATTTTTTGTACCCTTTTATTATTTGCTTTATCATTCTTCTTCACTTTATTTATCTTTTTGGCATCTTTATAATTATCTTCATTATCATTAGCATCATCATCATCATCTTCATGATCATCATTTTCATCATCTATCTTTTTCATCTCACACAGAGATATACTTTTATATACATGCGAATATAATTATGAAAATGGTCTCAAACATATATTTCCTATTTCGAGATATTTCATTAATTGCATTTGTATACTAAATGAATTCCATATAATGTTTAAATTACAACCGCTATCTTAATGGTTCATTTTTGACAATATCCTAAAGATTACATTGAATTAATTTAGTTTAAAATAATGTGATGTGAAATAACTGATAAACTTATTATTTTTTTACACTTTGACTTAAACCACTTGCGTAATTATGGGGCTCTCATATATGATACGTGTATATGTATTGGGTTGGTGGAAAAAAATGTCGGATTTTCCCATTAAATTGTTGCCAAAAATCCGACATTTTTTTTCCACCAACACAATACATATACATATATACGTCTTTATACTTATGTGTGTGTGTGTGTGTGTGTGTGTGTGTGTGTTGGAAGCAAAAAAAGGAAAAAATAGAAACAATAAGAAGGAAGAAGTATAAGTAGAGAGAGGAGGTAGTCGAGGAGACTCTACGGTGGACGGTTCCCCGACACGCGCCTTCCTCTTTGCTGTGCTCCTCCTCCTCCTCACTTCCCACCCCCCACTCTCCAAGTTCTCGTTCATCTCCGCCTTCCTGGCGTCGTCGCCGTCGGCGGCGCCGCAAGAGTACGCGTTTTCCAATATAAACACTAGCCACCCACGAAACATCATGATATTCCTCTCTCTCTCTCTCTCTCTTTCTTTATCTCTCTCTTTTTCCCCCTTTTCCCTCGTTTTTTTTCTTCTCTTTTCAATTCACCTACTTGAAATTCCATTTGAATTATTAATAACCTCTCGAATATAAACTCTTTAACATAAATTAACGGCAATGATTATTTTAGCAATAAATAATTAATACCTCTTCGAACTACCGTTAATTTATTTTAAAAAAAACAACAACAATATCATAATAATAACACGGTGTATTATACTAAAAAAAAAAATAAATCGTAAATATATTATACGTGAGATATAATTATAATCAGTTTTTAATTCATTCATCGTTCGATCTATCTCGTTGTATTTTTTCTGTCTTTTTTTTTCCATGAAGTATATTTAATTAAAAGTTGTACACCCACCACCACCCACCTCTCTCTCTCTCTCTCTCCCACCCAATCCAGTATATCTAATCATAAGTAAACTGTTCATTACCAGTAATACACATAAAGGGATCTGAACACTGGCACCACCCAATCAATGATTCCAATATCCCCCCCTACTCCTCTAAAAGAAACTTTTTTTTACGTATTTGAAATCAATTATCGAACGATTAATTAAAATTTTTTAACTCTCGTTGCTGGTTTCTTTTTTTTCCATTCGAAAATCCTTTTTTTATCGCATCGATATATCCTTGCGATGAACTGTTAGAAGAAAATGTGTTTCTGATTTATCATCTTTATTTTCTACTTAATCTTCATCTTTCCTTCTTCTTCTGTTTCTTCATTCACATCATCTTAATCTTCATATTTTCGTTGTTTATCAACGACCAAGAAAAACTGTGACACCAAAGTTTCGATCGTATGAAAGAGTAAAAAAAAAAGGGGGAAAAAAAAAGAAAGGAAAGGAAAGGAAAGGAAAGGAAAGGAAAAAAAAGTGTCGACGTTTTTACACGAACTTTTCCACTTTTATATACTTCGACGATACATACAACGTTTAACCTCTTTTCCCAGACATCTCCACTCCATCCACAAAACCCGAATACAGCGCACCGACACCCTTTGAACTTTCATGATACGACGGTTAACCGGATTTCGTTGATCGTTTCAAAGACTCCGACGGTAGAACGACTCAACCATTTTCGCATGTAATTAATCTTGAATGAGCGAACATAAACCACCACCATACCGGTGTCTACGCCGTGGAAAATGAAATCTTACAAAATATTAAAATAAATAAAGAAAGAAAGAAAGAAAGAGAAATAAAAATTATTCTTTATCTTAAACTTCGTCGGTACTCTTTTAAACGAATTATCATTTTCATTTTTAGAAACTTCAGAAGGAATAGTTCGAAAAGACCATACACGACGACATGATTATTATTAAATATTATATTTACAACAAGAAATATAAATAATAATTATACAATATGTATATACGAGTTGAGCTAAAAGAGTTCCTAGATGATTTTTTAAAAGTCAACTACGCTATTTATTAACCTATTTTTCTTTCATACTAATCATCTTTTCTTTTTCCAGATTGGAAAGCTACGAGAGAGCCTAATTACAAGCTTATAAAAAGTTACGATAAAGGGTCATTTATTTGTGAAATTATTCAAGAAGTTTTTTACTTTAGCATATATATAATACTTATACTTTTACAGTATGTTATTATATTTGTAGATAATCAAAATAATACCTAAGAACTTTTAATCTATCTATACTTTATACCTCATGCAGAATACTTTAACAATCCATTCGATTATATCGTTCAATGAAACAAAAAACCATTTTTTTTCTTTAAATAATTACAAATCCATTTAAATATGATTCGTAAATACAGAATCAACTAAAACAGTTAAATTCAATGATAAAGAGTGATGATTTACCTGGTGAAGGATTTAAAACCTCCAAATAACGACCGCCGAAGGTTTATACGACCGAAAGTGAATATATTTAAGAACACTGAAAGATCGTTTGCGCCTCCTAAAATAACGAACGTAACCCAGTTTCGACGATAAAATTATTATCAGATTCGTACAGATGAAAACATGAACCTCTGTGTTAAAGTTGTTGACGATGGTGTTGGTGATGGTGAGATGGTGGTAGTAAAAAGGCATGGATTAATGTCACTAATACTGTCTCTATGAATGAATAATGTGATTTAGAGAGTTGGGGTACACTTCTCTCTATCTTTCTCTTTCTTTCTTTCTCTATTAAAGATGAGAACGAAATCATTCGCTGAGTTTCAACGAAAAGTGATTTCATTTTCCTAGATATAAGTTTAAAGAGAATTAAAAGCTTCGTCTACGAGAATTAATCTAAAGTTCCTTTCATTTGACAATATTTTAACGATAAAAAAGTTCCACAGTAAAGGTATCTTTCCTGATATTCGATCGAGTTCCTAGAGAATTAGAAAGATCTTTGATAATTATCGACACTAGTCAAGAAAGATTGACGAGAAAAAGAAGAAATTAAATAAATCTACGTTCAAAGAAAGGTACTATGATATGTTCGTTCCAAAAATATTAGTAATCTTGATAGTAACAAAATATTATACACCTAATTATGATTTATAATTAAAAACTTGTTTATAAAATTCAATGAAACAAAAACTATTTTATATGACACCCACTTGTGGGTAGAAAATTTTGATAGAAAAAAAAAAGAAAATTGTCCAATTACTATAGATTTTATTGAAAAATAATTGCAGAAGTTGAGGAAAAATGGTAAAAACGAGCGTTAGTTATTGGCTTCCCCTAACGAGTTCTATTACAAAGAAATTAAAAATATTGCGTCCGACCATTGATAATACCTACATGAAGTAGATACCTACATCTATCCATCTATCCATCTATCCATCCATCCATCCATTCATCCATTCATCCATCCATACATACATACATACGTACAGATATACATACATACCTACAAACATACATGCATATATACATAAATACGTACTTAAGTGTACTCGTAAATGCTTGCGAAGAGGTTCAGCGAAGCCATGCAACGCGTTCAAAGCGTGCATCGGACTGTTCGTTTCGCGGTAATATTTCAGGAACATAATATTGCGCGCCTGCCCGTAGCAATGGAAAGGTATTGGTGATGGTGGTAGTGATGGTTATGGTGGTGGTGGTGGTGGTGATGGTAGTGTTAGAGCTTGGCTGGTATAATAAGAGAGTATATGTTTGTATATACGTACGTGTTCGTATGTGTATGTGTGCGCGCGCGTGTATATTACGTGTGTGTACGTGTTACGGGGGTTTCCAGAGAAGGGAGAGCTTGAGTTTTCAGAGGGGTGGATCATTCTAGTAGTGGGAGAGAAGAGGGGTGGCACCCTCTTGTGTTCTCTCTCTCTCAATCTCTCTCTACTTCTCTCTCATACTAACTCGAACCGGGTAGAACTGGGTGGAAATGACAGCCAGTTTGGCTATCCCCACTCCTAGGGGCCACACGCAAACCCTGAGCCACCCTGTGGGCCGGCTCCGTATATCGACCCATTTGCCGCGACACACCGAACGTATGCGACCTCTGACACGCGTATAAGCGAGTGTGAGTGCGTGTACGCGCGACCCGAGATATCCGGATAAAAGAAAGAATCGTGCAATTTCTTAATTCGAGAAAGAAAGGGATACAAAGGAGATACGATTAACTTTTAAGTCTTCATATGACACGTAAAGTATAAAAGTGATCAGAGAGGATAATGATGATGATAATGATGATGATCATCATTATGTGAATTTCCTTTCTTTCCTACAATGTGTATATATATTTATATATTTTCTTTTTTTATTTAAACGCGACAAGCATGTCACTTCGTATTATAGATAATCACACGATAGATAATAAAAATAGCAGATATACTTAGGTATAGTGGTATCTAAAGATAAACGTGTGGAATACTTTCAAGCTCTTATCGTCTGGGTTGAAAAGAGTGAGGTCAGTAATATGCTATTATACATATATATATATATATATATATATATACGATATTAATATGATAAAACATTAAAACATGAGACTGGTATAACAGGAAAATGCAAATCTGAAACTTGTTATATTTCAATGAGTTCGTGAATATTGACCACCCGTAGAGAATTATTCATATTTCGTCGAATTTAAATCAGGATAATCGTATCACTTGTCTGTTGTGTATGATTGGGTAAAGAAGAAGATAAAAAAAATATATAGTTGATAGGAGAGGAAAGGGTGAGAGAAAGAAACGAAGAACTTTTCCTAAGTTGGTTCAATTCTCTCTTTCTCTCTCTCCTTCCCTCCCACTCTTTCTTCCTCTCTCTCTCTCGCTTTCTTTCACACACACACTCTTACTTTCATTTTCTTTCTCTCTTTGTCGCGAGCGCGTCTTCGAAGCTTTTTATCGCACGCGGTATGAATTTCTATCGGCGTCGCGCGACATGTCGGTAGTTCGAGCACGTGCGCGTTTAACGTCAGACAAAGAAAGAGGAAGAAAGAAAGAAAGAAAGAGATAGATAGAGAGGAACGACAAAAAAAAAGAGAGAGAGAGATTTTATAATGTAGCACGAGAAACTGATGCAGTGTGGACCAATTTTTTTCTCCTAATTTTAAATCACGTATTCCCTAATGCATACAATTTTTCATTAAGATTATTAAATAAAATACTATTACGACGTATGTATGTATGTATATGCATGAGTATGCGTGCGTGCGTGCGTGGGTGCGTATGTATGTGTGTACGTAATCGTGAGACACGATTTTACTAAATTTATATCATTGAAATTTATTGTAAATTAAAATTAAAAAAAAAATATCTCTACAATTGAAGCACTTATTGTACAGATGTATAAATAGATGTGTGTGTGTGTGTATTATGTAGAGGGGGAGAATGGAGGAATAACATCAGCCCCGTCAAAGCGACTCATGTTACGCGCGCCCTAACAACGAATTCTCGGAAAATGGTCGGAACTATTCGGATGAATTGAGAATTGCGTTTCGCCTCTTCCCCCTCCCCCGCCATCTTACCAATTATTTTCCCTTGTTCATAAAAGGAAAGATCGAGGAATCGAGATAAGGTATAGTCGAGATAATAATTCGGGAGGGTAATCTGATAATAACGTAGAAGGAACTCGAGTTTCCCTTTAAGAATTTATTTTCGATCTGCCGGGTTAGCATTACTCTCTCTCTCTTTCTCTCTCTATCTTTCTTTATCTTCCGCATTCATATCCTTTAATTCCGTTGATTTACACGATTAAATTCGACGATTCGTCAAGAAGTTAAGAAAGAAAAAAAAAGATAATATTAATTCGCTAATGAAATTAGTTTTGGTTTGAATGTTAACAGACAGACAGAAAATCATCGTTGTTTTTATTTTTCATAATGTCCGAAGATAAACCTTGATCTATATTAAAAACAAAAAAAATAATTAAAAGGAACGAATAGTAGGGTGAGTTGTTTTTGAATAATAAAAGAAAAAGAAAGAAATTGAAGTACAATGAATTTTGAACAACCGTTTTAAATATTAGGAAAGTAAGTTTTGAAAGTTTTTAACGCATAGTAGATTGTTGCTGTTGCTGTTGCTGCTATTTTATAGAAGATTATAAAATTCCGTTTCATTATCGAAGAAGTTGCAAACAACAACGCTAGCTTTAAACAGTTCATACTACGATCGAACGATATTATCGTGACACGATGATGGTAGTAGTGGCGGTACAGCTTTTGAAATATAATTGGCGATTGGGACTCGCTTGTTATTCGATCGTGCAACTTCCCCCCCCATTTCCTACTTCTTCCTTCTTTCGTTACGGAATCGAACGGGCTTTATAGAACCTGCCTAAATACATACACGCAAGCACACACACACACGCACTCACATATAAACACAACAAATATAAACGTGTATATGCATACAATATACATGCATACGTACTTACTTACTTACACAGAAAACATACATATGGGCGATTTTAATCGAAATTGCCAACGGCTCGAACGAGAACCGTCAACCCGATTTCTGTTGCAGCATTTCGTGCCCAAGCATATTTTGCTAATATTCGCCGAAATGGTTGAGTTTAAAGCTGACGCTTTTTGTCCCGGAAAATAATTGGGTTACCGTAGATTTCAAGGAATTTTTTTGCTAACCAAAAAAGAACAAAAACAACGGGAGAGAAAAAAAAAGGTATCTCTCTTCTTCGTTTTTGCCCCGTCCATCCTAATTGTAGGAAAAAAAATACGCATACGTGTATTTATTTCTTATACGAAATGCATTTATACGTTGATTTCTTTCTCCTAGTTCGTAGACAAATTTTTTCCCCATTTTTACTTATTCTTAACGAACAATTATTATTCAATCTTTTATTTTACCAATGAAAAAACAAAAGAATAAGAAGAAGAAGATTGTAACGAGGTAAATGAAATTTGATTTAATATAAATGAATAAATATTTGAATAAAACAGGATAAAAACTTGATCCAGTGTTAAACAATATTATTATATCGAAATATTCTCTTTCTTTTTCTTTCTCTCTCTCTCCGAAAGTTTAATTAAAAATTCTGAGGAATTTCATGAACGGGGTGTAGCCAATAAATCCAAGCGCAAAAGCTTAGAATGTAATCATCGACACACGATCGTTTCACGATAAGCTGCTATCGATGAAATTCCAATTTCCGGGTAAAATCCCGAAGGAAGATGACGTTTGTTCGTATAGACGAAAAAAAAGAACGTCCAAAGATGAAAGAGTATAGCGACGGAAAAAGCGCGCGCGTACGAGAGAAACAGAGAGAGAGAGAAAGAGAAAGAGAAAGAAAGAAAAGGTGTGGGGGGAAAGGGAAAGGAAGAAATGTCTCTTTCGGGGCGAAAAATCGCACCGTTCGGTGATCGATTCGAACCTTCTATTAATGCGATCCATCGTAAGGGGGTGTGTAGTAGGCAGTGACGGAGCCCCGAGGACACGATGGTTCTCTCCTTCAGGGCCGTAGACAATCTTTCGGAATTGGGGACTTTGGATGCCGGGGCACGCACGAGTTTCATTCGTACTTCTGGCAACAGGACAAAGAGTCTGTCAGGGTGAAAGACAGAGAAAGAGAGATAGAGAGAGGAGGAGAAGTGAAGTAAGAGAGCATGAGAGTGAGAAAAAGGAAAAGAGAAAACAGAGTTCCCTGATAATACTCTTCTGCTGCTGCTGCTGCTGCTGCTACTGCTACTGGTGCTACTGCTGCTGCTGCTGCTGCTGCTGCTGCAGCTAGTAGTTGTGGATCGATGTTTGCCCCGCTGCTAGAATTTCTATTTCATAGAGGGACGGCCCTGTGTGTACCCATCTGCTATTCCCCTTAATTCGAACGATCGTTACACCCGCAACGCCGGGGTGCCTCGGCTTACTCTCTCAGAGACCTCCAGAGACATCGTTTTCGAACGTTTCCATTAAATACATTTTTTTTTGTCAGAAATTGTTCGAAGAATAACTATGATGATAGTAGACGAAATGTAGACGAATGAATGATGTACAAATGATAAGTATGCATAGGAGGTAGATAGAAAAGTGATTGATAAGTAATATCGACATTTATATATATATATTACGTATACTATCTGATAGCTTAATAATCTTCAATATTTCGCGAATAAATATTGAAATTTATTTTAATAAAAATTATTGAAAAGATCTCGACATAGCTCTACCTTTTCAATTCTTTTATTCTATGGGAATTACGATATTTCCGATTGGTTGAAATTTTGTAGAAAGAACAAAAAGAAAGGCTTGACAAATTGTAGGAGAAACGATAGAAGAAAATTAATGACGTGAAATTAAGCTAGAAAGAAGAAAGAAGAAAGATTCGATAAAAGTTTCGGAATTGGAATGTAAGGTTATTATTATATTCGTTGTAACGTCTTGCCAATTACAGTAGCTTGACTCCAACTAATTAATTTGATGGCGTTCTCGCGCTTATATTCCTCGAGTAAAAGACCACCCAGCGAAATAATCTCGCTCGTAATGCATCATCGATGGTGAACCGGTGGTGATGGTGGTGATGGTGGTGATGGTGGTGGTGGATTGAGGGACGAAAGAGGAGAAAGGAAACGGAGGGAAGTTATAAGAGTAGTCGTCGGTGGGATTGAACTAATGACGAAGTCGAATTAATTACGCATAGTTACGAAAATGAGCGTCCTGTACCCGTTATTAGACGGTGTAATTTTCGGTAAGCAACGTAACTGTTGTATACGTATGGCATGTATGCATGCGTGCGTGTATTTATGTATGTAAGTACATACATACTTACAATAATACGTACAAAGTCTCACGGAAGCCGATGCGACGAATTTACACTCGATTCGGCAAAGCCGATTAAACGTCAAATACTGAGACGGAAAGACAGAGAGAAAGAGAGAGAAAGAGAGAGAGAGAAGGGAGTGTGTGTGTGTGTGAGAGAGAGAGAGAACTGGTTACTCGTAAACGTTTCTCTTTCTCACCCAATCGCATTAATAACGGCCATTATGATCGTAATTACGCGTACTTTGCACATTCGTCAGCGGAAGTGAATAATGGTCATATGAAACCGGCAAATCGAAATGCCTAACTATTTTCGACTTTTTCTTTCAATGACCATAAGTATCTTATTTTCTTTTTTGTCTATTTATTTTCGTTGTTTTTATGCGATGGTGTTTTCTACTTAAAAAATCGAGACAATTATTGTGTTTGTCTTTTTTACTCTCCCTTTTGACAGGATTAGAATTCTCACACCAATATAATACTACCAAAGTGGCCGGGTCTTTTTTACCGTCTATTTCTTTGAAATCAATAACATACAGGGGTCTTTTTGTTTTTCTTAAAACAGGGTCACAAAAACCCATCCTTCCATTTTACTAACCGTATCCGTGTTGCTTGACTTTAAGTGACCTAACGAAAACTAGATCCATAGTTAAGCCAACGTGTGAAAACTTAAATATCTACAGCATTGATAATATTTGTAAATTATATTAGAGTTGGTGGAAAAAAAAATGTCGGATTTTGTGCCACGATTCAATGAGAAAATACGACATTTTTTTTCCACCAACTCAATATAAAATACGTTGATAAATAAAACGTCGATATTTATTGTAAATGTTAATAATTATAGGATATTTTACCTTTTTATTATTTTATTATTTTTTTTTTGTTATTAAAATAACTCGATCATCGTAATAGAAAGAATAATGGTAAAGAAATACGGGAGAACCCCGTAAGCCCGAGAACGACGAGACCGGCTATCAGAAAACAGCTATACCCTCTTATCAGGCTTATCTGTAGAAGCAACGTTCTCTCGCTGTCTCTCGATGATAAAACGCTGGTAGAATCAGCAGGCTTCTCTATCTATTCTTACAACAACACAAGTCGAGACGCAATCGGACTAAATCGTTGGACATTTACCAATCTTTCTTTTACTTTCCTGTATAAAGTACACCTTTTTCCTTTACCTCCAATTTTTATTCTCCTTTACTACTACTCGTTTCATCGAATACGATTTTCAAACTTTAACATTGGATTATAAGAAAAAAAAAAAAGAATTATATATCTGAACAATTACGTAACGTTCGTTTATAAAAATTCGACTAATAGTCCACACCACACTTTGAAAATAAACATTTATTTACGATATTTTATATGATTCTAATCTAAGTTTGATCTTTTTATTACAAAAAATAAAACAGAATGGAATTAAACGAACAACTACTTTTAAAAAGAATAATCGCTCGTTGAGAAAATATTGTATAAATTGTAATTAAAAATAAATATTCATGCACACACGCGTGTGATGATGCATATACGTAAAAAATAGGATAACGCAACACACGTGAAAAGGAAAAAAAAAAAGAAAAATCATAAAAACTACAAGAAGAGATATATATGCATGCTAGAGTATATTATTTAATGTGCATACATTTCTCTAATCATACTTTATTCCCGCGATGAGCAACGTTGATAACTTTGTCTCGATCGCATAATCCTAATCGAGGTTTCTCAGCTGCACGGCGTTACAGGATTTTTATCTCTCGCCGACATCTCTCGTGAAATTCATTCTCCCCGCTTTAAAACTCTCTTACCGATTAATCGAACGAGAAAATTTACATCTACCATAAGGACATCATTCTTCAAAACGACGAGAGTTCCCGTTTCTCAACTTTTCTTTCTATCCAAACCTCGATATTTTCTAATACTCTTAACGTGAATATGTTTCTCCTTTTTATTCCAATCATTTACGATCTTAAATCCATTAATACTAATACATTTTACCCACGCAAACGTATCATGAATTGCGTTAAAGATAAAATAATAATTACAAAAAAATTCAACAAATATTATACGAAATTAATTTATAAGCTTTCTTTTTCATTTTCTTAAAAAAATTCTTAATATATTATGTTAATTTACCGAGTGATTTAAATAGAAAGAACAAAAATTAATACGACAGAATGATATTTCAATAATAAAAAATAAGATTAAATCGAGATTACATCATTCGTGTAAGTAAAACCTTACTATGATAAAATATAAACATTTGCATGAATTAAAAAAAAAATTAAAAAAAATATAAAGATCTGTAGTAATTCATTTCATTGATTGAATAAATTGATTATCAATAATTCATGAATATCTATCATCTTGATTACGTAATGCAAGCAAACAAGCAAGCAAGCAAGCAAACAAACAAACATAATAACGTATGAATTTTGAGAAATGAAGACCAAAAAAGGAAGAAGAAATATATTCCATAAAATTTTAGCGACAATTCTCCAAGTACGTCGATGACGTGCCAATTCTTTTCTCCCTTCCAGCCCCCTCTTTCTCTTTCACTCTTCTGCTTCTTCTTCCCTATCAAGGATATAGCTGCTACACATCAAAACTTCTTTATTTTTCCATCCCAGAAAACGCCTCGAGGGAGCTCTAGAAAGGAGGAAGGAGGAAGAAGGGGGGAGGGGTAACAGGAGGGACACGTCTATCTCGATACGCTTAGGAGTCCCGTTCTCGTAGGAGGTACACTACGAAAGGAAACACACGTTCTGTTCTCTTCTCTCTTTCTCTAGTTTTTAATCTTAAAAAAAAAAAAAGAAAAATAAAGGATAGGGCAGCAGGCAGCACCCATCTTGCTATCATTTCCGTCCAGTTTATATATCTTTGCGTTCTTGTTCGCCACCGTTACTATCGGTTCCACCTTTCCCCATCTCTCAAACGTATGATTTAGTTATGTAGAATAAGGATGAAAGAAACTGTGCGAGAGAAAGAGACAGAGTCTGAGAAAAATAAAAAAAATAGAGAGAGAGAGAGAGAAAGAGAGTAAGGAAGATGGAGAGTGAATGAAAGAGAGTGAGAGAAAGAATCTAGATAGCATGGCTAGATGTATAGATAAAAAGTAAAAGAGACAAGTTGTGAGAAGATAAAGAGAGAAAAAATGAGACAGGTAGAAAAAGATAGAAATAGAGATTGAGAGAGAGAGAGAGAGAAAGAGAGAGAGAGAGAGGGAGAGAAGACAAGGGGGGGGGGAGAAGAGAGGAGGGGTAAGGCTCACCCCATGGATACCGTTACCCGCTAATTGAGCGTCTGGGGGATTTCGCAATTTTCGTACCTTCCTCTTTCTCTCCTTCTCTTCTCCTTTATCCCTCTCTCTCTCTCTTTTTAACACACGCATATACTAAATATACACATATTATATATATACGTTCTCATCGTAGGAACTCGCACAAAATCTGTTCTCGCAAAGCACGCGTAACATCCGAACCTCGTGTTTCGATATATATATTTATATCTCTTACACACACATACAACACACTCACATGGTACCCTTTTCCACAACGAAAAACAGAAGCTGTAGCAACATCAGACAACGAGGGTGATATGCGTCCATTTAACGCATTGCCCGTCGTCCGACCTTTATACACGAGTTACACGTTTAAACCGATATATTTCCTCTTCACTTATGCGAAAAGAGATTTCTACTTTGTTTCGCATTTACGTATACACGTATACACACACACACACACACACATATGTATACATATTACTGCAATTTGTCTAAATGATTTATTAAACTCGTTCGTGATAACTTACTACGCAACCCATTTCTTTTCTCTTCGATATTGAATAGAAGAAAAAATACAGTGAGAATTAGTATAACTGAAATTTTATATGCATAATTAATATGTATTATATACAGGGTGGTCCATGCAACGTGTGCACCGATATAACTTCCAAAATACGTGTTACAAGAACAAATTTTAAATACAAAAGTTACATGGTTTGAAAGAGTACACTATGTAATGCGTTAATATTTTTTTATAGGTGGAGGCGTTTCGAAGATTTTAAGGACAACTTTGATATTTTAAACAGATATTTTTTTAGACTAAAATATGGTCATGTATCAAATTCTGAGTAAAAAAGGTATTTATTAGCCCTAAACCTAATAGCTGCTAACGAGTAATTTCACTAATTATTGCATATTATATATATGTATAAACATACTGTAACTATAAACACATATTTAAGGAAGAAAAAAAATACTCGCTTTGGATACTTTTAAAAGTGATGGAAGATTTGTCTTCTTTCCCTTATCCCCCCCCCCCCTACTCCACTCTGTTCTTGTTCGATGAAGATGCGAAATCATTGAAAGCTCTTAAGAAAAAACGATGAAGGAGCTCCAGAAGTAGAAGAAGAAGAAGAAGAAGAAGAAGAAGAGGGAGAAGGAGAAGGAGGAGAAAACTCGTGGCCGGAGTCGATCGATTTCGTTCCGTTCTCGTCGTGAGTCATCCGCAGAATGGAAGGTTCTTCCTCCTCGTAAGCAGCCGACCTTTCCTTAACCAAGGTCCCCTCCTCTAACCGCAACAATACAAAGAGACAGATAAAAAGAGAAAAAAGAAAGAAAGAAAGAAAGAAAGAAAGAAAGAAAGAAAGATAGAGAAAGAGACTTGAGTACACAATCGCATACCTTCAAGTTCTTCTCGGTTTGGTCACTGCCAATGTGAACGAGGAAGGAAAATATTTTCTAAGAGTCCCCCCCAATCGACAAAAACGAAGGGGGGAGAGGAGGAAGAAGAAACTCTGAATTGGTTAACAGTAATAATCTTTCTTCTCTCTAATGCTATCGTAGAAATCATTTCTTAAAACATAATCATTACTCTCTCTCTCTTTCTATCTCGTACACTTTACCTAAATAAATACGATCTTTTCTGTTCTATGATAATTTGAAATTTTCATATACGTATTTGTATAATTATTTATACTCTTATATATATATGAACTATTGACTATTATGAAAATGGTTTTTTTCCTCTAAAATAGAAAAAAAAGAAAAGAAAAATTAGTTCATTGCGTGATTAGTATAATTACGCGCCACTGGCATATAAAAATTACGAAATAAAATAAACTTCTATTATCTTTTATCCTTTTCTATGTTTCACTCGTACAACTTACCTTCACGATCAATACATTTTTTTATATTATTTTCAGTACTATCGTCAACTTTCCTAATTATTATTTTTATCTTCCATAGAAAATATGAATTTGATAAATGTCACATTTAAATATATCAAATCTATGGAAAAAAAATTCTATTAACGATGTTTAAAAAAAATCTAACAATAGCACGATTTATTATTCTCCCCTAATACTTCAACTATCCTAATTAAATTTCATTACAAGTCTCAATAAAGAAAATTGTTGAAAAAAAGAATCGAAGATATTAAGCGAGTTTATGACAACGAATAACAACAATCGTACGGTTGTCTTTGAATCCTGTTACTCGGAGCGTGATCATGCTCGATTATTATTGTAGACACCGCGACAGAGCAATCCTCTGAGCAATGAGCAAGGGAAAAGAGGTATAACGTGTCGGGAAAAGGATGACGAGGGATGGTTGGGGGGTAGGTGAGGGGTTCTGGAATGGGCTGGAGAGTGGTGGGAATGGGAGGGGGGGTTGTAGTTGAAGAAGAAGAAAAACGGTACGATGGACGAGCAGCAGCGTGGCGAGTTGTACCGCGCTTTGCTACGTTCACCGCGTTAGCGTTGTCTCGCTAACAGTCCACTTGAGTCAACAGACGACTGATTGTTAGGGCAAACACGCACACGTAAGTACGCGAGGAAGATGACTATGACGACTACGACGACTACGACAACGACTACCACGACGACTGCGAGTCTCACAACCCGTTCCTCATCGTTCTATCATTTTCTTTCTCTCTCTTTCTACCTTTTATCTTTAGAAACCTTTATCGTGACGTATTATTACTCGACCAGGATAATACCAGCCAAGAAGAAGAAGAAGAAGAAGACCTTTTTCCTGTTCTTTATTTTAATAAAGAAGAAAATTTCGTCTAACTTTACACGTTATTTACAAATACGTGTTTTTCTTTACCCAACCCTACGCTGTGGAGGATCTTCGATGAAGAATATTTTTTATTTTTTTTTTTAGATAAACTTGACGGAAAAATTTATTTCGTATTTTATCAAAGATAAGAGTTATTGGTAAAATAGTTAATTAAACGGTGTATCCTATCGTCGGGTTGGATAATAATTGTTAATTGTTAACAATGTCGTGTATCGAATAAGAGTTTTTTTGATGAGAGGAATAAAATCGATAAAAAATTGAAATGAGTGGGTTAGCGATTGAATTATTCTACCGATCTCGGATATGATCAGAAAATGGTTCGAAACTTATCGATATCTTAAATAAATATCACGAGAAAGTTTTCTTCCTTTTCTTTTTTTTCTTTCAATTTTTCATTAACAATATCAGGAATTTTTGTCAGAAATATTCTGATACAGTTCGTATTTTATTCCTACGTAGCCGAGTAGACATTTGCATCTCTTTCCACAGCTTCAAAGGTCTTCGAGCCTTTCATTATACGAATGCCGACCACGGAGTGCTCTTCTTGCTTGAAGGTGAAAGCTGAATTTCTCGCGAATAAAGGGTGATGCTTATGTACATGTACACCACCTACACGTATTGTATTTATGCATACTGCACAATGTAAGTATATATATAGTACATACATATATATATACGTGCACACGCATAGACGCATACGCTATAGTAATTTTTCTACACTACCATCCAAAAGTTAGGAATCATTTACTGATTTTTATTTTCATCTTAAAATCGTATACACCGATAATAAAAAATAATAGAATACCCATATGGAAGAATATGGTTGGCAACTGTTCGAGCAGATATTCCAATCGAAAAATAAATCCAATAATTTACAATTTGACACCTAACGTTAACGAGAATTCTCCGCGTTCATTATCGTGTTTTCGTCCGGCAAGTCAAAGGAAAAAAAAGAACCCTTCTACTATTCCTTTACATCGTCGTAACTTATTTCGGTACCTTTGTCTAGGTTTTAGCCTTAACCTCGTAAACCTTAAAAGTCCACACAGTTTGGGGTCTAGACCATCATCATCATCATCTTCTTCTTCTTCTTCTTCTTTGGACCGCCTGGGTTCTTTCTTCTTTTCAGGGACGTACGTAGCACGTGCTCATTTCTTATAGAATTTTTCACGAGGAAAATCCATTGTGTTACCTCTCCCCTCATTCTCCTTTATCCTCATCCCTGTTTATCGTCTTCGATGACTTCGTTCTTTATTCAAACGATTACTCTTATTTGTAAACGTCATTAAATAGATTCCTCTTCTGAGTTACGCATACTAAAATTTGTTGTTTTAAATAAATAGAGAAAAACGTTGACCTTTAAACACCACCCACCACAATATTGCTATCATCTTACTTATTATATAATAAAATAATTGTTAAACTTATAAACAATTATTGAATTAACTTTACCATAAATTTATGAAAAATAAACTTGTTTTATTTATTTATTTATTTATTTGTAATAATAAGTCAAGTAAAAAAAAGGGAAAACTTTTTAAGAACGTGTCTTGAATAATAAAGAGTTTAAAAAGAAGAAAAAAAGAGGTAATACGGTAATTAACTAATATAATAATAATAATAGTAATAATAATAATAATAATAATAATAAAGGTTTGTGGGGCCCTGAAAGCGGCTGCTCGATTTGAGCCTGATGGAAGAAAGATATGCCGTTAAAATGGACGGCCCTTAAGCCGATGGTGCGCCTCGTCAGGCCCGTAGGGAATAACGAAGGCCCTTGGTTACGGGGATGTTAAGAAGAAGAGGGAGGCTTTACACACCGAAACACTATTCTCGCTCTTACTCTTTCCTTCTATCATCCCTCGTTGCTTCTACTGTCTCTCTCTTTCTCTCTCTCTCTCTATTTTTCTCTCCGTCACGGATCATGTATCTACCAGTGACACTCATTTCATCACAAAACAAGAATACACACATACATTCCCCTATTTTATTAAATACCATTCGCTTGGAAATTAAAATCCAAACACGATAAAAACAAAACATTAACAAACATTTTACAACTTGGAATAAAACTTTTCTTTTTCCAAAAATTACTATATTTTTACCTACTGCCAAAAAAAAATAGAAGAAATTACAAGATCATTAATGGTTAATAGAACGGGATACATTTACGGAGAAAATAAAATGAGAATAATAATCGAGTAAAAAAAATTAATTACGAATGTAAAAAATTGCGTACAAGTGGTGATATTTGTTTATTATTTTCTTTACAATTTGGTGTAAACGGTGAAAGAAAGAGAGAAGAATATCATTTGTAAACAAAATGAGAACCTTATTTCTTGGGATCGGAGAGTGAAGAGCCAGCAGCAGGATCGAAAGAGGAAAAGAGATGGAAGTTGAAAAAGAGACAGAGAGGGGGGGAATAGGTGGAGAGGCACGTAAAACCTTGGCTCAGGGGGACGAAGGTAGGATAAATAAACCTGATGAGAAAGAAAGAGAGAGAAAATAAGTTGAAAAGAGTGGAAAGGTTAGGAAAGAGAGTGGGAGTAGTATTTCTGAGTGAAATAGAGAGGGGGATGGGGAGGGAAGGGAACAAAGGGAAGGAAATAGAATGAGATAGATAGATATATATATGTAGATAGGTAGAAAGAGGATAGAAAATGATAGGAGATGGGTTTTTTGAGCTAGGCATAGCATTCCAGAACCCAGTCTTCTGTATTCATCCCCTTGCTAGTATCAGGATTAGAAACTCCTTGATAGGTAATAAGGTCTCTGAACATCCCTTCCCTTACATGAATCACTTCAACTACATGTAGGCCAAATTACATATTTTTTTTCAATAGTTTTATATGTTCATCAAACTGGGTGTTGAATTGTTACAAGAGACAAAACTCTCATCCTTCATTGCTTCACAGATATAATATTATATATACGCGTACGTTTGTATGTGTGTACGCACGTGTATATGTGTGTGTGATGCGTATATGTACGTGAATGAAAAGTTATTTCACCTGAGCATAGTTCTAGATCGTTATATCGACTTACAACACTGTGTCCAGTATGCTTTTAATAAATTCTAGAATACGTAAATAGTTTAAAAAAAAAAAATCGATAGACAAAGGAGACGTGGAAATAAGAGAAGAATTAAATCCTAAAAGATATTTTCAATTTTCATCTAATATAAGAAAGAAAGAAAAATAATAATCTTGGCATCTCTTTAAAACGAAGATAATCACGAGAATGAGTTGAAAAGTTTTGAACCTGTCATAGAAAGTGAGAGAGTGGGGGGTGGAAGATAGGGAAAAAGAACACGGTCTAACGAACGATCACGTTACAGGTATCAACGATAATCGTTCAGTACCGTAGAAGATAATAATAATTATTTCTAACGATCGCAAGAATATATATATATGATGGTCGCGTTAGAAAGGTTCGACTTCGAAGATCACGTGAGTTTGATCATAGCAACCGGCGCTCCTGTTTCCACGTCGGGCAACCAAGTGAAAGTCTCCCTGGAAAACCATTGAGAGGAAGAATAATCCTTGATCCTTGATCCTTGAAAGGTTTCAGGGAGTTTAAGAAAGTAACTGGAAAAGCTAAACGAGCCTACTACTTACCTACCTACCTACCTACCTATCTACCTTACCTTACCTACTTGCTTGCTTTTATCGAACAGAGTTATCTCCGTTGATGATTAATTCCGTTTTATAATATATATATATATATATTTTTTTTTTGTTTTGTTTTGTTATTTATATTACATTTCTTTTTCTCGATCATAAATCAAAATATCAATTTAATATTAACGTAACGATTTTGCCATTAACTATTTCTTAATACACACACACACACACACATATATCGTACGTATAAACGCGTTTGTTAATTATCTCTTTTATTAGTAATCGTCGTTCGTGATTGACGGTGTTTCTTGATCTTTTTTCTTCTTTTTTTTTTAATTAATCTAAATAAATTAATAAATAATATTAATATAAAAAGAAAAAAGAGGAAAAGAAAATACTTATGTTAAAATGTTTTTTACGAGATTCCCGATATGTAGTGTCTTGATCAAAGCTTGACGACGATAATTGAGAAAACAAGTTAGGCGTGTCGTTGTATTTATTATATACATATTTGTTTACTATCCTAGTGTTCTTAGTGTAATCAGAAACTGCAATAGACTTTGTTCGTATTATTTAATAGGTAACATACGATCTTACTCTTGCTTGCCGACATTTATAACATTTTGTGTATGTGTACGTGGTGCATGTGTGTATCTAAACGAGTTATAACCAAGACTTTAAGTTACAGGTAAGAAAATATCGCAATATATTTTACTTTAAACTCTTCGGTATCGGTTATTTTTATATTATGATTATTATTATTATTATTATTATTAAATGATCTATGAAATTTATTACGTGCATATCTCGATCACTTATAGAAAATTAAATCAACACAGACGATTTAAAACGTACAATGTTACGAGGTTTTACGACATTATTTAACAATTTGTATGTTAAAATTGTCTTTTATGCGATACAAATAAAAACAATGTTTCTCTCTTTCTCGATGAATAATAAATTGATTAAGAGAATATTTTCTCTATAGAATTCGTATCAACTCGACGAATAAAAAAACAGCAGATTATATTTTTTTTCGAATCGAAAGAAACAAAAAAAAATGATTCCAACACAAAAATATTATAAAATAAAGTAATTTATCGACGTCGAACGAATCCTCTTCTCTCGTTTAAGGATCTACAGGGATTGAAAAAAAAAAATTAATAAAAAAAAACAGGCAACGAAGGTTTTAGAGAAAAAAAAATGCACACACACATACACGATTTTGATCGTATTTCCCTGGTGTGTTACGTTGAAACGTTCCTGGGCGTTTCATTGTTTGTAAATTATTTGGCTGGTTGGTCGGAATAGGTGGAGGATAGTTTCTAGGTCAGCCGGTGGACGAGGACGACGAGGTTATAGTAATTAAATCGTCATTCCAGGGCCGTAGATGGTAAGCACGATTGTGTTATTTGTCGTTGAGTTACTAAACTACTACTACTACTATTACTACTACTACTACTACTACTACTACTACAACTACGACTACTATTATCGTTCTTCCTCACCTTCGATGAAAAGAGAGGAAGAGAGGAAGAGAACAGGAATTTGGCTCCCGTCAAAGGAACGAGCTAGGAGGGAAAAAGCTTTGTATTTTTGTACGGTACGGTAAACAAAGTGAAAGAGGAAGTGAGAAAGAAAGAAAGAGAAAGAAAAAGAGAGAGAGAGAGAGAGAGAGAGAGAGAGAGAGAGAGGAGATGGTAGAGGTGGTGGTGGTGGTGGATGTATGATAGGAAGGAAGAGTAACGGCCGAAAAGTGGGTGGATGGGTGGTGGTACGTGGCTTTCCAGGGGTGGTCGCTAGGCAACAGGCGCCCCCCGACCTGGGGCCACCCGGGGGCTACCCAGCGCCACTAGCATAACCCTGCTTCTTCTATCATGCACGCCCTGTCCCGTATCTGTTCTGTCCTGCTCTATCCTTGTGTCCCCTTTCTCTCTCTCTCTCTCTCTCTCTCTCTCTCTCCCTTTCTTACTCACTCGCTCACTCACTTACTTATACTTGTGTATCATCTCCCATTACTCATCCCTTCTTTAATTTGCATCCTATAAAGATATGCTATATATGGGTCTTATTAATAATTTCCTTTTTTTTATTTAAATATACTTAAACGCATTTTGTCGATTAACGCAACTCGTCATACACTATTATATTTGTAATTGTATATGCATTGTTGAATAATATTTAAATATCTAATCACACTTGTATTTGATTTATAGACAAAATCTTGACTATTCTAATTATGGTTTTTTCTTAATCATCATTTTTATCGTTTTTGTTAACTTTACCTTTAACGAATAGAATATCTAGCCTTTAATTCCTCGCTCGGTTGGAATAAACGAACTAAGAAAATGTGTAGTTTCTTCGTAAAAAAAAAGGAAAACAAAAAATAGGAAAGAGAAAAAATAAAAACTAACGTAAAAATGAATGGACGATGCGTTAATCCATGAATTGGAACGAATCGTAACGTCTCTCCCGATTGCTTTATCCGCATGCATCGATCTGTTATACCGTGACCGTTAACGTGAGCACGATCGAGCGGAAAAAACAACAAAAAATCGTGTTTAAATTTCTTCTTATTCATCTTCTTCTTCCTGTCCGGTGCATGTTACGTTTTTTTCGATCCATCTATCTATAACAATTTCTGATATCGATGTTCTATCATACGCACCATCATCACGTATGCGTTTTGTAAATACAACACAATCTATGATAAACGTAACTTTATAAAAGCTTTTTTACGTTTTTTAAATATGTAATATTTTTACGATCGATATTTAAAAACGATGAATAGCAATGATTTCTCAAAATACGTGGGGCATTATATATATATATATACATTCCAACAACCTATAGTGATTCCTGCAAATTGAAATCTAAACGCAGGGGATTGTCGATACGCAAATCCTCGAGAAGTGGGATTTCGGGGTAATAGGGTCTATGATCACAAAACCGTTGGAATCGTGAAGTGGTGTGTGTATTAAGGGTTCTGTTCAATTCTCTGGTTCATTCTCTCTCACTCTCTACTTCTCCCTCTCTCTCTTTATTTATCTACACTACTAGCCAAAAGTTTGGAATTCCTACGTAAAATCAGAGAAATATTTGTAAGAAAAAAAAAGAAAAATGAATGCCCTCAGGGCAACGATGTACAATCTTTTAATTATAAAGGATCGTTAATTACAAAAGTCTGATTTTACCTGCTGGTTGCTGCATCATAAAATTGTTCATAAATTTTTTTTCTAGAGGAAACAAAAATTGCGATAACATCTTTTTTTTTTAAAAAAACAAGAAGAAGTTTCACGATGTTGTTCCCAGGGTGAGTAAAATTTGAGAAAAAACTGGTATCGTAGACGTGATGAAAAATTATTTATTTCGTTGATATTTTATTTTATTGATATTTATTTGAAAAACGATATTATCGTCGTAGTTCGAATAAAAAGAGAAAGAGAGGAGAGTCAAATCGCGAGTAAGGAAAATAATCATCGATCGATAATAAAGAAAGAAGATATAATCTCTTTCAAGAGAGAAGAGTGAGAGACGAAAAGAAAAATGAAGAAACCCAGAAAATGAATCATACGAATGTGTCGAAATATAAGAGTATTATTGGGAAATAAACAAACGATTAGGATATTATTAATGATGATTAAATGGAAAATATAAAGAAGGAATTTTGATTAATCGACCGGTTTGGGTTGAAAGAAAAGAAAGAAAAAAAAAATGTAAAGAAATGTAAAAGGAGTGTCGGCACGATTATCATCCTAGTCTTTATTGTTGGTTGTGTTTCACGCCCTCAACCACACTTCTCCATTCGTATAAAGAAGAATATAAAATCTTGTTATGTAGGTACGAATTAAACATACACGACGTGTATTTCTTCTATGTATGCAACTATAATACAACAACACAATATACAACACACAACACCACACAACGGGCAAACACACGTAACGCATGCATTTAAACACGGAAACTCGAAATTGCATCATAGCTGTTATATACAACGACCTATAAGAAGCAAGTTCGCGTGGCAAAAGTCACTAGCGTGATCCCCCCCCCTTCTTCTCCCCTACCCCTCTTACTCCTCTTCTCCTAGTCCTTTACCGAGAGTACTTAATTGTTATTTCGAAATCGTGGGGCCAGAACGAGCCCTCTAGGAGGAATCCAACATAAGATGGTTCTATATTTCCTATAAGAATTATCGTTTCGTTCTGTCATTTATTAAAAACAAAAAAAAAACAAGTTGAATAAAATATTTTATGATTATCATAATAAGGAAAGAAAAAGAACATTTTTTTTTTTTTAATATTTCAATAATTTAATTCAGGTTACTCGTGTAACAAGTATTTCTTTAATTTGTTCGGAAAGAAATTTTTCAACTTATTTGAAAATAATCCTTCTCTCGATTTCCAATTTATTGAAATATTATTTTAGTTGAACCGTAACACTTTGAAATATATATTTTAATTTATAATTTTACTCTCTTTCTATCTCTCTCGGTGTCACATTTTTAAACAAATTTTATATTGATCAACGAATAGGATAATTTAACGGACAGAATGATCTTCCTATCCTGGAAATATCATTCGCAGTATTAACATATTTAACGTCTCGACTAATTTCAATTTTGACCAATCCTGGTATTTTTCGTTCCTACGCTTTGTTACTCTCAACATTGATAATAATTAATACCCCCATCGAAATATAATTTATGATGGCTTAAGTTCGTAAGATTGTAATTAACTTTAATGATAATAGGAAAATGTATACCCGAATAACATGAATGAGAATAAAATGAATACGTAACTCCAGAATAACTTGCAATTGATACATCGCAATATTATAATTAAAGTTTATACAAATACACACACACACACATATATATACATTTTATTACATTTAACACGAATATAAAACTCTGTGATAGCGTATGAAAATAAGAAAAAAAGAAAATAAAAGAAAAAACACTTTGACAACAAGATTATTTTCTATTTAGTAAGAATATTTTAAATCGGTATTTATCTTTTTTTTTCAAATTAAAACGAATCAAGTTTATATATCGAATAAGTATCGAACGAATCGTAATAATCTTTCGATAAATTATACTTCGAGGGAAATACCGTCACGAGGAAACACGATGAACAATTTATTAGTTTAAGAAAAAGAGAACGTTTAAAACGAATCGGAAAAGTTAGTAAACGAGACGGGATAGTTCGAATGATGAATGGTTAACGAGAGATTACAAGATTCTTAAAGTCGAATTTCTGTCGTGTTGTGAATGAAAATATATGTATTCGGTAGAACTGAGACTGGAACTTTATAGTTTCTCTGGTACACACATAACTTAAAAACTCGATTATATAATATACATATATATAAGAAACGAGTTGCATATCTTTCTGCAATCCTGAATTCAATGTGTTCCTTATCTCTCAGAAACAGAAAAGTATTGGAGGGCAATGAGAAATAATAAAAAAGGAAAATCGATATAAGACGAACGTTCGATGATATAAAAAAGAAGAAAGGGAAAAGAGAGAAAAAAAAAAAGAGGAAACTTTTCATATCCATTAGGGTATCTCTTATTCAGGCAAAAAAAAAAAGAACTTTCAACTCGCGCATCCTTTTACTTATTTAATATTTTTACGGAAAAAAAGAGAGATGATCATCGTATGGTAAACGATCGAAATGAAACACTCACCGTAAAGTTGTGTTATATAAAAATTTAAAAGAAAAATAATACCAAACAATTTTTATCCTTTTTTTTTCTTTTTTCTTTTATTCTTCACGATTAAGTATAATAACATTAACGTTAAAACGTTATAAAGCGTATTATTATTATTATTATTATTATTATCGTCATCTTTGAAAGTATTTCCCCTTTCCTTTACAAACACGGTTACAAATTTTCTCTAAGGTTTTTCTTCTCTCCACGAAAGCCGAGTTTGAAGTTCTCCTCGCTCGTGTTTAGTCTACGCAACACATGGCAATTCTCTCTTCATGGGCGAATGGGAGCCACCCAACAACAACGTCTTTGCAGACGGTTTATCGCGCGAAAGACTTGTGCTTGGGAAAGAAAGAAAGAAATAAAGAAATAAAGAAAAAAAAAGAGGGGGATAAAAAAACCAAGAACTTGAGTGGATAAGGGAAAGAAAAAGAGAAACAGAAAATGAAAGAGAGAAAGAGAGAGTGTGAGTGTGAGTGAAAGTCAAGAAAAATAAAAGAACAAAATTATGAAATAACATTAGAAACGATAATAACGGAAACAGAGAAAAAAAAATAAGAATAAGAATAAGAGAAAGGAAGGAAGAAAAAGAAAAAAAAAGGATGCAATAGTTGAGATATTCGAGTGTGGTTGTATTTTTGTGTTTCGTGTTGTGTGTTGGCGTGCGTGAACGACGGTTAATCAGCCGCGTACGCGATTTCCCTTTTTTCAACTCAAACTCTCGTTTATTTTTCTACCTTCGTCAGATGAACTGCTCCAATTAAGTGCTAAATTAATGCGCCGGCGTCTCATAATTTACGGTTAGCTCCGTAACGACGCTACCGACGTCCCTGTCGGCCCAGTCGACTGGCGACGTTGGCTAACCGAGTCCCCCTTTCCCCTTTCCCCCATCCCTCATCTCCTTCCTTCCTTCCTTCCTTCTTTCCCCCATCTCCTCTCGATCTCTTCAAACGTGTCGAGTAACGCCAAATAAAACCCTATCCTCTTCTTCTTCTTCTTCTTCTTTTCCTTCTTCTCGATTCCCTCGATTCAATCATCAGTACGATTTTAACTTTTTTTTTTTTTAGTTCATAAGAGACAGTAATAATAAACCTAATTGAAGGTTTGTTTACCCATTTTGATATGACGGAATTTTAAAAAGGAAAAAGCTTCACAATAGGTGACAAGTTTCCTATATCACGATTATGATATTTAAATTTAATTAAAGTTTGATGTGTGTGTGTGTGTTAACTTTTTGGAAAGATAGAGGAGAATTGTAGATAAGAGTTGATATGATTAACGTTAGACGACGTTAAAGTGAGAAGAATATAACACAATAGGATTGTTTAAACAAAATTATATTAGGTTGAGAGAAAAGAAATTCATTATTTTTACGTGAACTTCGGGACTTTAGTTCAAATGTTTCGGATTGTCCGATTTGGGTCAAATATACACCGTTTTGTTCTAAAACAGAATGTTTTTTGAGATTGACGAACCCTGATGCAACCTTAACGAAAAGTACGAGGTTTTCTAGACCCCAAATTCTTAATTTTTTTAAGAGTACGAATTTTCTGGGCCCAAATTTCTCAAATAAACGAAAAATACAACGTTTATCTTGAAGAAATCCTGTTTTCTTGAAGAGTTTCTTTTTGAATCCAGCTATGTTGAAATGGTTTAAAACTGTTTTATGGTCGATCCTTAAGTCCTGAACGATGCTACGACTGTTAACATGACGATCAAATTCGATTATTTCAATGATTTCATCGACATTTTCGACGACGAACTTTCCTTTACGAGGTGTATCTTTAACATCAAAAATACCTGAACGGAATCGACGAAACCAAAATTGCACGTAATTGGCTGTTATTGGCACCATTCACAATTTCAGCCACTTGGCTTACATTTTCGCTTCTATCAAAGAAAAACTGTTAACTGTACCAAATTTTCTCTTCGTTGATTTCCATTTTTAACATCCTGTACCTCACAACTGAATAAACCAAACAGAATACAGCAAAATAATGTGTTTTTACTGCAAAATGTCACTTTTCCAACGGGCATAAATCTGAGATTATTTGATCAATACTTTACAGTCATCTACCGAAAAAATACTATTATTATTATTATACATTATCGTTAAGGATTAGTTAGAGAAACGTTATCCGTTTTAGAAATTCCTTTTGACTATTCAATTTCACGTTTATCGTGGGATTACGCTTAGCGTTAGCGGTCGCGAGAAAAGAAAGAAAGAAAGAAAGAAGGAAGATGAAACGAGGCTTTTTAAGTAACAAGCTCGGTTCGAAACGTTTGTGTTGTTGCTAATATGTACATATGTAAATGGTATATGTACGTATGGATGCGTATATGTGTATGCGTGTATATGTGTGTATGCACATACATACGACAAGAGAAAAACCATACCACGAGATCTGAACTTTTAAAGCCGAGTAACATCTCCTCTTTCTCCTCCTTCCTCTCCTTCCCCCTCTGGCATGGGTTAAATGCATTTTCTCTCTCTTCTTTCTCCCGTGTTACACGCGTTTTACACATTGCTCACGCAACTCCAAAGCGTTTTGCACCCCCCCTTTTCCTCCTCCTCTATCCCTGCTCTTCCTAGATTTCTTTTTCTACTCGCAGAATTTAACGTATTATTTCATAGACGATCCTCTTTTATAATCGTTTTTATCTTTCCTTTAGAATAACACATTAACGAATAATTATGCTAATAATTTTTTATCAACATCGTAACTTAATACGAAAGAAAGATTAATTTTTGTAAATGAAATGAAACATTTTATACGCGGTAGGAATGAATTTACATTTTATATATAAAATATTTTTGTTCTTTTTAAATATATATATATATATCTCTAATATTAAATTTAAACATATTTTAAACCATGCAGATTAAATTAATACGCGATAAAAAAGGATTAAGTAATAAATTAATACAAACATCGATAAAATGATTAAATTTTTATATTCTACGTTTGTTTGTTGGGAAACAAAAAACAAACAAGAAATTTCGTATTATTACGAAACGTTTAAAACAATTTTAATATCTTCTCTTATTCCAAAAAAAGAAAAGAATAAAGAAACTCTTCAGCAAGGGATCGAAATTAATTGTTCGGGTACTTACTATCTTTGTAATAATCGAACGCGTGGGTCAGCTGGAAGAGGTCGTAGGCGCGAGTGAAGCAAAATGAACGACCTGCTTCCAAACAATATGCGATTTATTTTCGCCTTCCGACATAATCCTCCTCTTCCTTTCTGTATCCTCTTCGTACTTCTTTCACCTCGCCAAAAGCTTATTTACAATCACCTAAGTAATCCTAATGCCATCGAACAAAGTGTATATCAAAATCGTTGAATACGATTTGAATAAATATACAGAAGACTATCTATTCCCCTAAGTTGAAGTTTAAAATATGAAAATTACTCGTTTTTTTTTTCTTTTAACTTTTTCTATTAAAATACGAATAAACTTTTTCCCCCGACGTTCAATATATTTACTGATTTTTAGTTACGTAATATGTTTAAGTCAAGTTTCGAAAAGCAAAAGCTTCTTTAAAAACGTGTTTTCTAACACACTTACGTATATGTAATAACGATTTATTTTCTCAAGAGATATTACCATCACACCCATTGCAGGGAATATCACCCTATATATCTACGCTACTCCAGATTATGTATACTATTTGGCCGAGTACCATATGCCCGTATCAATCTCGAATACGCGGGACACTTTTATGCGTCGCAAGCTTCCCAACATGTTCTTTCGCAACGCCTTCCTCTTCTTCTTCTTCTTTGATCTCAAGGAGCATGATATCACGTTGCGTTATTACAATAGGTCAAGGATTATTATTTTTATTGATCTTAGAAAATTCATAAACAAGATATTAATATTTCATTTCATTTTCTTTTCTTTTCTTTTAATCTATCTATGGAAATTTATGTAACTATTTATTTATAATAATGTTATTATGAAATATTTAGATTGAGAAAGAAAGAAAGAGAGAGAGAGAGAGAGAGAGAGAGTGAGAGAGAGAGAGAGGTTTAAAATATTAGGTGTTGGAATTAATTCGTAGCGTTTGATGAGAAATGGCGTGATTATTACAGTATTTTGTTTTTACCTCCAGAAACGAATTTATCGTAAATCAGCTGTTATTAGGTGTTTTTTTACAACACATCTTATTTTTCAAAACGGCCGGAATGGAGCAAAAGGCACGATAAAGTTATTTTACTGCACGACAATGCTCGACCTCACGTGGCGAGACCAGTGAAAACATACCTGGAAACATTGAAATGGGAAGTCTTAACCCACCCGCCGTATTCTACGGATATTGCCCCTTCGGATTACCACCTGTTTCGATCAATGGCTCATGGTTTATCAGGGGAAAAATTAACATCTTATGAGGATTGCCAAAATTGGATCGATTCATGGATTGCCTCCAAGGACGAAGAGTTTTTTCAAAGGGGTATTCGACAGTTATCTGAAAAATGGGAAAAAGTAGTGGCAAGCGATGGGCAGTATTTTCAATAATGTAATTTTTCGTTATGTTGTAAAAAAAACGCTACGAATTAATTCCAACACCTAATATTACATATAACAATTATATATTACACATAATTATATATTTATAAAAATTAATTATTTCTAGATTAACTATAAATGTTCTTTTTCTTTTTTTATGTTGTTACGTTCACAGACGTAAACTATATCAAATGAGAGTAATTTCGAGTAGGGAGAAAAGCACATCGTTGTTTAGAAACGAAGAAATAAGTTTTCGTCGTCATTACTCGTCGGTACGTACATTCTCTCTCTCTCTCTCTCTCTCTCTCTCTCTCTCTCTCTCTCTCTTTCTCTATCTATCTGTGTATAAATAACGGTATACACACCGTTGCTGGACGAGCGAGTAAAGGAATGTACGATTTTTTTCGAGAATCATGATTAATCGCCACAGCAAAAAGCACGCTTTAAGGTCGTTTGCACGTTAGTTATGGCTTGGTACTGGCGTTACCACTTCAACGCGTTTAGGGTGCAACACATGAACCGTTTTTGCATTAAGAATTTCTCAAAATTGCGTTAAAAAGTTTTCATTATATTCGACACTTAAAGTAAGCTTGTTTTTTCTACGTTCAATCTGGTAGTCTTTTTGATCATTTACACACGTCTCATTTGAATTCGAGTAATTATTCATATTATAAATAAATCAACGTAGATAGAAAAAATGTGAATTATATTATAGGAAATAAAATTATCTACGATATATTAATCTTACATAATAATAGTTAAGATACTTATAATGAATATATGCAAATCAACGATGAAACGAATATATATCTTATGTTTGTAACTAAGAAATCACGCTGATCGGAGAAACGTTATTACAAAAGTCTCCGAAATCAAGAATCATATATGTCAACGAATTAATATTTATTCCTAATAAATAAAAATAAGATGATTACGTATAAAGGTATCGATTTGAAACAACTTCTATGTTTCATTAAAATAACAAATGAATAGATAAAATTAACATATATTTCAGATTTATTTCTCGTTGGATATTATAAACCATCGACTTAACCAATCGTATTTCAAATTAAATGAGTTAATATCGTGATTTGATAAATTTCTCAAAAAAAAAAAACAGAAGGAGTAAATGAAAGAAATATGTTGGAATCGCAAATATACGTGTCGAATAATTAATTCCGAAGTAAAGAATCTCTTGTTTATCAAAGCGAAAGCTCTCAAGGAAACACGCTAGAAGGTTCATTTAAATTTGAAAGCATCTATAAAGCCAGTAAGAGAAGGGAGAGAAGATCTTTTCTTGAAGAATAAGGTTAAGGGAATGGGAAGGAAACTAAGAATTTGGTAAAGTAATGTCAGGACTCCCCTTTCTTTTGCCTTTAAAGCTGTGTATATACTCTCTCCTTCCATCCAATGCGTAATCCTGAACGTGATGTTGACGGTTTGAGTGAAATGACGTTGACGTCACTAGCCAAAACAGTATTTTAACCGAAGGTAGGAGTGATCGATATCCTGATGGTTCTCTGTATACCTACCACCAGCTCATTAATCGGCTGACCAACTTGGAAACGAAGCCAGAAATCGACTATGGTCGTTAGATGCGAATGATAACAACGTTTCTGATAAATCGGGAAGGTAATCGACGGAATTTTAAAACTGAACGACGTTTAAATATTACACTTGATATATATCCCTACCATCACATTCATTTTCATTAATCACGATTCCATCATCAACGTTTAATATCTCAATTTGATATATACGACGAAAATATTGTTGACTCTTAAAGAAAACTATCTATAATAACGAATGAGAGATAAAACAATAATACGAAATAAAAGGAAGTAGATGTATTTATTTTCCTTCGTTTTGTTATGTTTTTCTCTTCCGTTCGGGACACCCGGTATAATCACAATTTCAACTAAATAGTGTTTGGCCCCACGTTTTATTCTTCAACATAGGGCCTTGGACAAAAGGAATAAGCTAACTCTCTTGATGTCGAGTTTCCGAGGGTCTAACGCTGCCGGCCCTTTGCCACCATGATCGTACGTTAATGGTTAATTCTGTCCCTTTTTCCTACCAACCCAGAGCCCCTCTTCTCTCTAACTCTTTACTCCTTCTCCTCTGCCTCCGGTTAAAAGTTACGACTACTCTACAAAAAAAAAAAAGAAAGAAAAAGAAAAAAAATAAAACACTGGATTCTCTGGAATCTTACAAACATTCGATGATCCCCTAAGTATTTATTTATTATTCGTTTCAATTCTACGAAGAAAATAAAGTTATTTTACAAAATAATATTTTTATTATACACACATATTTATATTTTTTTATAAACTAAATTAGTATAAAATTATTTAGAAACGTTCCGATATTTACAGGATTTCGAAACAACACATCCCGTATAGAATAAATCGATTAATCCTTAACGATCCTTCTCAACGATTTCGAAAGAATTTTTTCGTACTCTTCTTTCACAATAATTTACTATCCTGAAAAATTATTTTCTTTTTTTTTTTTTTTTAATTTCCTTTTCCCATATCCATCTTACGAACAATCATTAGAGTCAGATTACACGTGAGCCAACATCCGAGATATTTATCCCATTTTGTATTTATAATACGTAAGTATTCTTACTTATTTACTTACTTATTTACCTACATATATATCTATAAACAACTTAGAGATTAGTTTGTAATACGATTTATGTTCGTTATTCAAGGGTACAACTTTGATTATCGAACGATTATACAGATCGCGTTATCGTCATTTTTATGAACCGCAAAATAGGTTTCTCGTTAGAATCTTCCTCGGTACAGCTATGTAAAGAGAAAGACAGAAAAAGAAAAAGAGAGAGAGAGAGAAAAAAAGTGTGGTGGCTTCTTTTTACGGCATCCCACCTGACTCGTAGCTGATTCACGTAATCTTTCCTCGTACGTGTTAGACGTCATTACCGAGAAACGTTACGTTCGTTGGTAACACTTTGGTGATACTCCTCCCTCCCCCCTTCTTCTTCTTCTTTTCACCTAAGCTTAATATCTTGAAAAATCCTATCATACGAAAGAATTCGTACAATGAGAAGAAGAAAAAAAAAGGGGAAAAAATAATTCCTTTTTCTTTTTTATTTTTTTAAATTCAAGATAGACAGACAATAGAAGTATCATTGTATCAATCATAGTCATTTTAAATTAATTATAAAACGTCATATATATATCTTTAATCGAGTCAAATTACTTTTCTAAGCTCACGTACCGTAAGCGTAGAAATCCTTCCGATGAGAGACTACTCATTTTCTTATTTCTTTCTCTCTCTTTCACTCGCGTATTCATTGCGTATAGATACATCCACTTATGCTAGTTGAACGTACCAACGCTGAGATCTCACACTCCGACAAGGATTATTGCGAGGATTCGGTAAGATAATTAAGCCGACTTAATTAATTAAGCTAGAGAACATCGATCGAGATATAAGATGAGTTAGCGTTCTCTATTCTCATTGTTCCGTACCAAGTTTCTCTCTCTTCTCTCTCTCTCTCTCTCTCTCTCTCTCTCTCTCTCTCTCTCTCTCTCTTAATAGTTAGCAAAGAAACGAGTTGGAGTGAGAAGTTGCTGATAAATATTTATATTGTACTTTAGGTTAACATCTTAAAAGACAAACGAGACCGTAAAATGATGTTTCTTCAAACTTATGTTATCCTACATCTTCATATTATTATTATTATTATTATTGTTATTATTATTATTTCTCAGATTTCAAAAATAAGGTCGGTAAAATTGTCATAATATTTGGACCAAAAGGAAAGATATTTTTTTTAAATTCTGAAAAGAAGAAGAAAAAGAAAAAGAGAGGGGCAAAAAAAAAAGGGAAGAAGGGTTCGCGTCAAATTTCATATCAATAAAGAAACTCGTAGCTTTCAATATATTATATCCAAGAAAATTCTTTTATCCAAAACCTTTTAACGTTAGATCCATCTTATCAGATCGAATAATGCAGATTCCGACTCTATCAGAATCGATCGAGCGCAAGATCGAAGAACAACCAACGTGTGTCGGTAATCTTACAATCTAGAACGTAAAAAAAAAAAAAAGAAAAAGATCGTCCGGTCTTATTATATCGGATGAACTACAAACCAATCTGAAAGAAGTAATTGACAGCAGCTTATAACCCGTTCGACAGCATAGAAAAAAACCATCCGAGAACCTTTGCAGGTTGGATTTTAAATCCATTGACGAGCGAGTAAATTTCCTATATAAACTAAGTTGACCAGTTAATAATATCCTTAACAATAAATATACTAACAAAAGAGAGACATAAAGAGAGAGAAAGAGAGAGAGAGAGAGAGAGAGAAAACTTCTTGTTCTAAATACTACTAACATACAAAAAACAACGTTCACTTATTAATCATCCCAATAATAACTAATTAATAAACCTCGTTTATTTTTCCTAATTGTATTTCATTTTCTCCCGATGGGATATTATTTCACGATAGTTACCTTCCACCTAACCAATTAAAAATAAACGAGATACATAATGAAATGATTCGTATTAGATAGTACTACCGAGTTAAAAAAGAGAAGAAAAAAAAAGAGAGAGTAAAAAAAACTTCGAAGGAAAATTAAGAAAATATAATCTCATTGAAAAAGAGGGAGAGAGAGAAGAAGAAGAAGAATACGATGTAGTAGGTAGGCATGGTGATGCACGCGCGCGCGCACAAACTCTCAGAGCAACCTTGAATCCGATCATAATACATATATATATGTATATATATATATATATATATATACTACGAAAAATGCGAGGCAAGATATTCCACTCTCTCACTCTCTCACTCTCTCACTCTCTCACTCTCTCTCTCTCCTTCTCTTTCTTCAACAGATGAGATGCCAAGAAGAAGAAGATGAAGAAGAAGAAGAAGAAGAGAAGAGTGGTAAAGAAAGATAGAAAAACGGAAAGGGATAAGGAAAGGACCTCGAGTTACTACGAACTTAGGTTAGAATCTACGTAGGATACCCGTACTAGGTATATACCCTCCCTCTCGTGCCTTGTAATGGGCGGAACTCGTATCTGTGTTCATGTTAAGAGAGAAAGAGAGAGACACACAGAGAGAGAGAGAGAAATATAGAAGGGTAGGGAGAAAGAAGCAGATAAAGAGAGAAGGAGTGAGACAGACAGACAGATGAAGTAAACCAGAAAGAGAGAGAGAGATAGGGATGGATATATAGGAAGTATAAGAGAACGATGAGGGGTAGAGAAAGGGGTGAAGAGGGAGAACCGAAAGAAGAAGAGAGAAGACAGATAAAGTAAGAGAGAGATAGATAGTGAGAGAGAGAGAGAAAGAGGTCCTCTTCTTCCTCCTCCACGCTTTTATAAAGGGGATATACGCAGGAGTTTGGATATAGAGGTCGTAGAGTGCCGGTAGAACTCACGAATAACGTTCTATCTGCTTTAACGACGAGTTTCAAAGCACGCGGGGCGCTTTCTGCCTCCACCGTCACTTCCCTACCTCCCCTATTCCCCGCCTCCACCACCCAACCCTCTTCTTTCTGGCCCTTACTCTTCTGCTGCTGCTACTTCTCCTGCTTCTGCTTCCACTGCTGCTGCTTCTGCTTCCACTGCTGCTGATTCTTCTTCTTCTTCTTCTTCTTCCTTTTTCTTTCCTTCTCCTTATCCTTCCTCCTACCCCCTCACCTCTTTCTTTCTCTTTCTTCGTCTTTTTCTTCTTCTTCTTTTATCATTCAAGTTTGTCACCTACGTTTTTCCATCTGCACGTTCACCCTCACTCTAACCTCCCTTCTCCCTTCTGTCGTCCTGTACTTACTCTTCTTATCTTACAAATGGGTATTTGAAACGTCGAAATTTAGTAAACCGACTCTTTTTCTTTCCCCCCCCCCTCCTTTTTCACAAATTTTTATCTACTATTATTATTATTATTATTATTCATATTGAGAAAAATCTTTCTCATTATTTATTCCTACTTCTCGTCTCCCGATCTTTCTTTTTATTTTACTCATACTTTTTTAATACTTTTTTTAAATAATCGTTAAAAATATCAAAACGCGAGAATCAATTTTCGTTTTTTCTTTGTAGCCTTTTTTAGTTGTAGTTTAAGGAAGAAAGAGAATCCATATAAGTGAACGTATATATATAAGTAAATATATACTTACTTATACAAAGAGAAGATCGTAAACTACCTCAAAACAATAACTACAGCTAAGAGTAGTATAACCTCTCTCTTCTCTAACCGAGGAGAGACATCAAAGGGAACTGAGAATGAAATCCGTGAAATTAACTACGAGATTGAAGGTATAAAGTTCGACTATGTTTAAAAAAGAACCATTTTTCCTATTGTTTTCTCTCTCTCTCTCTCTCTCTCTCTCCGTAAACTCAGCCCTCCCCCAACAACCCCACACACCCACCCATACACACACACACACGCATGCACACACACATCTAATTCTACCCCATATTTTCCTTTTTCTTTGGGGGAGTTTTAATTAATAAAAAGAAAAGATATTTTTGTATTTAATTATTTTCTTAAAGAAAACAATCGTAAAATTTCACAGTTTTGTTAAATCGATTTTCTTCAATGATTAGTCTCGGATAATATTAAATAAAAAAATATATAAGAGTAAGCTACCGCATGATTTTAACGTTGACTTTTGGTTTCATTCTCATCCGACGGCAACGATGATCTCTCTCTCTCTCTCTCCTTTCTTCGATTCAACGAAGAAGAATTCTAATTCGAATGATAATATGCGTGTTCTCTCGATATTTGCTCAATTCCAAATAAATTTAATTGTACTTTTAGATATTAACTTACTTGTTAGTATTTTTTTTTTATAGTTTATTCGTTGTTCCCCTTTCCCTAAATTTCTTTGAATTCTGCTTCTACATTAATTGTTCTCTTTACTTATTTTTTTTCGTCAAAAGTTCTTATCTCTTTTGTTATTCGTAATAAAACCTCTTTTTATCGCGTTTATAAATTAATCTATAAACCGTACAACTCTTTCTCTCTTTCTCCCTCTCTCGATTTATCTAGGATTGGAGAAATGTTTTGTAATTAAAAACTTAACGTATCACTTTGGTTCAATTATTTATACTAGTATTTTTTTTCCCCGTATTATTGAGAATCGTATTACAGAATAAAATAGAATGAAAATCGGTGAATTGATTTCCTCTCGTGCTACTGACAAATAAAAGAAAAAAACGCTTCTCTTTTCAATATTATATGTATGATTTATATATATATATATATATATATATATATATGAAAGTTCGATGTTACACGATATCATCGAAATACAACAACGTTATCGAACGAATCGATATTTCGTAGATTCGTTTTTCCACCGATTACGTTTCGTATGTTATATCAGCCAATCGTATACATATATATTTAATAAATAACAATCCCCCATTTTCAATCTTATTTTCGAATCAAATTGAGAAAAATTGGAAAAAAAATCACTCGAGAAGTACACATACCTCATCCTCCTTCTCCTCCTTTTGGTTTTTTTTTCCCAAACAATTTCACGTTGCATTATAAATAAAATTCTAAAGAGGGGAAACAAAAAACAATATATTGATCGTTCAGATAATATAATGAACGAACGAGATTAAAACAAACTTATCTTCTGGTATTCAAATATTTTCTTTTTTTGTTGTTGTTTCAACATATCAACAACATCTCTCAAAGTTTATTATCATAAAAATAATTCCTGTTGCGTAAAAATGACGAGACACGACTAGGATCAATTAAAAGGCATCGAAGGAACACTCAATGAATGCGCCCATTCATTTGTCGTCAAAAAAAAATCGATCGATGGCATTTCCCGAAACGATTGAATAGTTCCAATCTTTCCCCCCAATGAAAATTCTACCGCAATAATAGACGAGGTCGTAAGAGGAAAAAAGAAGGAAAAGGAAAAAAGAAAATAAAGAAGAAGAAAAAGAAAAAGGAAAAGTATAGAAAGAAAGTCGAGGATTCAGTTCAATGAAAAAACTATTCCTCGTTCTCATCCAGTCCCGCATGCGGAACAATAAAAAAAAACGATACGGTGATTCCATGCTTCTGGAATGCATGTACAAAGGTGCGTGTCATTGCGTACAAGTAGGAGGACACAACGTCGTTCAGAATCAACTTGCTTCATTAAAGAAGAGGTCAGCAATTATAATAATCGATACGATCGCGATAGCTGAAAAGAAAGAGAGAAAGAGAGAGAGAGAGAAGAAAACAGCAAAAAAGGAACAAAAAGAAAAAGCGCACAAGCACGCGCGTAGCACACACAATCGATTCTGAAATATTTTCCTTTTTTTCTTTTCTTTTATCCGTTGCATTTTGCTGCATTTCGTTGTCCATTTATTAGATTCTTATAAGCATTGATTTTATACGATAGACGTTAAAATCCACGTTACATACACATTCTATCGAAACTGGATCCACCCACACGCCGCAGCGTCGATTAACCAGAGTTCGCTCGTAACGAACGCATTTAACGCGTTCACTGTCCGCTGACCTATATATGGGTTAGAAGAATTTTTATTCAGATACTCTCGTGCCTCGCATATCGATCGAGAGAGAAAGAGAAAGAGAGAGAGGAGACTGTTCTCTTATTGAAAATACGCTATCTCGAATCGTGGGTCGGTCATACGCGACGAACACACATATACGTACATGTACGTGCATAAGTATGTACATAAATGGTCACGACATGTTAACAAAAAAAAAAGGTTAACATTCGAGTAACTTGAAAATGTATATTTATATAATTAATAATTAATCGTATTAATTAGGTTACCGAGTTATGGAAAAATAAAGAAAACTCGTCTATCTTTGAAATTTCCAACAACGAGAACAAAAATTAATTTAAATGTAATAATAATATATAATACATAAATAAATACATAATACATAATAATAAATAATTTTTCTTTTTTTCGAATCATTACTTTGCAAAATAACTCTAACATTGACGCAATTTTCTGAATGTTATCAATTTTTTATTAAAGATGAAGACTATCTAAACGATATTACAGAAAGATGATTTTAAAGAAAAAAAAAAAAGATAAAAGAAGATAGAAAAAATCGTCCCGTTGTACGATCTTTCTCTTTCTTTCTTTTTTTCTCTTTCGAATTCTTCGAAATCTTTTTTAAAGCTGACAACCATACGGTAGTCGTCTTTTCTCGTAACCAACCACCACCTAAAAGAAGATGAGACGTAACACAAGTTCGAGTTTGAGTCGAAACAGCACTCATCGATCGATGTTTTGGTCTTCGGCTAATTAAAAAGCTATGTTTCTACTCGTTTAAACTCATCCTCGTCGTTGTCTAGAAACCGGAAGTTAAAAGTTTGGTTTGCAGTTGTCACGGTGTTTCCTCTTAGAAATGTTCAACGATCTTTCATTTTCTATCAACCTCCCATCCACCCTTCCTTCTTCTTTATCTTCCCTTTCACTTTCGTTAACTTTTTATTACGAACAACCATCCGGCGAATGACTTAGCGCTTATCTTCTTTCCCAAAGAAAATAAGGCAAAGCGAAAAAAGAAGAAGAAGAAGAAGAAGAAGAAGGACAAAAATAGAAAAGGAAGATAGAATAGGCCTAAGGCAAGAAAGAAAGAAAAAGAAAGATTAAGAGGGAGAATAAATACGCGGATGAAGAAGAAAAAAAATAAAACGTTTTTACACAAACTCTTTCAGATACTCTTCCTCTCTCTCTCTCTCTTCCTCTCTCGTTCTCTCTCATTTATCTTTTTATTCTCAAGTAGATCATTTCTTTTCGTTCTATCCTGATTAGTTATGGTTTATCCTTCCTTCTTTTACTCTTCTTCTCTTCCACTTCCTCTTTTCTTCTCTATCGATTCATCGATCCTATCCATCATCGATGAGCTTCGAATCTGTACTTACTTACTTACACACATACACAACGCGATATCTCACGTATACCGTTTCCTCAAGTCTCGTAATTTTCATAGTTCGTTTCGCATCGTTTATTTTCTCTTTCTCTATCTGTTTCCCTCTTTTATTCATTTTTTCCAGTACTCGTAGACATTCCTCTTCGCAAGGTTCGTTCAATTCTCGATTTCTAGAAAACATCGATCAAAGATCCAACACGCATCGATATAGTTAATTACAAGTAAATCATCAATTCTATTCATGAACGAATTATTCGTTTCGTATAATAACAACTTTACGTAATAAGTTATTAGGTGTACAAATAAGTTTCCGCCGTTCTTATTAAAAAATTAAGCATTTGATGATTTTAAATGATGTAAAATTGCTTGCTGAGTTACTCCTAATATAAGTGCCTATTTTTTTTGCGTTTGGCACGAATTTTCAACCAATAATATTTCTAATTCTGCGTATTCGTACACTTTCAGCCTTCCGTTACGTATTTTATCTTCGACGTCACAGTCTCTGTTCTTGAACTATAAAAACCATTCATGAAAACTTCTCTAACTTAAAAAAGCCTTGACATATGCCTCTACAAGCAATCGATGCTCATCAGATGCAGATTTCTTTAAATTAAATAATTTAATTAAAAGTTCCCGCAAATGGTACATATTCGGCCTAAAACTCGACATTTTCGAAGGAAAAAAAATATCCGATACCAATACAAAATCAGTAATATATCAAGATTATGTTGTCGAGAGATGTCTTAACTTACGATATGACGTTTTACATCAGACCATTTTAACCATAATTTAATGATAAAGCCATACTTTGTTGAACGGCGATAACTTATTTGTACACCTAATAACTCCGTGTTACGTGTATGTGTAACTCGTGTAAAATGAATCAGTAACTGTTGTTACTTTAAAATAAACTTTTACATCGAATCATATTTTTCGGTAGGTGGTAAAAGGGGGTACTACATGGGGGGGGGGGGTAAAGGGATAAAAGAGAGAGAAATAAAATGTTTCATATATAGTATATAATACATATGTAGGTATATAGATATTTGAACGTTTTCATTAAAACTCGTTTGAAACTTTAGAGAAAATCCGATAGCGTAATCTATTGCTTGTAAGCTATATAGGATCGTTGAGAAAAATGTATGGATAGGAGAATAAATAAAAAGTATCGGACATATCAAAAGAAAAATATCGAGATAACTGTGTTCGTATATTTCTTTTTCTCTCTCTCTCTTTTGCTTTTGCTCTTGCTCTTACTCTTTCTCTTTCTCTTTTGGTAACAACGCAATCGCCATAACTTTCAAGCATCGATATCATGTACCAACATATTTCACATTTCCATACGTAAAAACGATTTAGAGAAGACAAAGCTAGTAAACTAGGATGAAGAAAAGGACAAAGAAAATAGACTCGAAATTCCACGTTAAAAGGTTCACGACGAATACAGAAGAAGAAAAAATATAAAAAAAAACTAGTTGGAACTCACTTTAATGGATATGTTTCCCCCATAAAATTCATATATTTATATAGGTTGAAAAATGTAACAATAAAATAATAAATAAGAGGATGGCATATGTATGGATAAATATACAGGTGATTTTTCATTATAAAATAGGGTTAGAGATAATTTCCCTATAAAGAGGTTTAACGTAAGAAAAAAATAGATAAAAAGAGAGAGAGAGAGAAAGAGAGAGAATGAAATAGGGAACGAGGTGAAAGAACTTGGTTAAGATTGCTCCCATAAAATTCGTGTAGGGTGAAAAATTTAGACGACGACAACAAAAAATAATAATATATTACATATATGTACGTATACCGTACAGGTGATCTGTCATTACTATATATAAAGTAAAATAGGGTTCCAATGAGAATGAGGGAGAGAGAATTTAGAGGCAGATTTAACGTAATCTGTATAAAAAGAAAAAAAAGTAAGAGAGAGTGAGAGAGAGAAAGAAAAAGAATTAGTTTCTGAAGAGACGCGTCTAGCGGGATCCCAGAACGAGATGTAACGTTTAGAACGAGAAGGAGGAGGAAGAAGAGGAAGAGGTGATGTCGACGTTTAAAAGAGGAACGAAGATGGATAAGAAAAAGAATAAAAAGCGTGTGAGAGAGGGAGAAAGAGATGAAACGTGGATGGAGAAAGAGAAAGGATAAGCTATGGGGTGGGAGAAGAAAGGGGGAGGCTGGGATTCGAGAGAGAGGGACGGACGTTGCCGAAGCACGATTCAAAGATAACGCGGGAGAGAAAGAGAGAGAGAGAGAGAGAGAGAAGGGGAGAAAGATTAGATACGCGATGAAATGAGAAAGACGATACATGTGCCGTTGAGAGAGATGGATAAACGTGTGGGGCCAGGAGGAGTGTAAGAAAGAAAGAAAGAAAGAGTGGGAGAAAACGAGCTTGTTATATGTATGTGTGCGAGAGGAGTATTTACAGGGCTGGGGGAAGCGAATAGGAGTGGAAGAGAAAAAAAGAAAGAGAGAGAGAGAACGAAGGCCGACCGCTCGTTAAACGTCTCTCTCTCCCAGTAATTCTCTTACTCTTAAAATTTTATCTATCCTTTTTCCCTGCAGCCGTGTTTCAACTCCCGAGGAGAAATCTAGGTGAATTTTAAAAGACGTAAAGTAGAGAGAGGCTTGGCCCAAGGAGAGGATCGAAGTTCTCGCGAATGAATCAAGACAACCTGTTTGTTGCCAAACACACCAGTGAAAAGACAGAACGAACTAGTAAGAGAGAAATATAAGTGTGTAAATAAGTATACTTTATATATGTAGTTATGGTATGGTATGGTATGTATGTACCCTTTCAACGTTAAGTAAAATATATTCGAGAAGTGTGTAAATTCGATAAAAAAAAGATCATTTTTCAATTATTTTTCTTATCCAGACGGATTATGTTCATAAGCATTTTAATATATAATCGTTTTATATAATTATTGGAAATAATTATATAATATTAACTTTGTGTGTATGTGTACGTGTAATTATTATTTAAAAAATTTCTTTACTTATTCAAACCTCTTTTACCATGAAAATTTTATTATTACAGTTAATAATATTAACCCACCAAGTAGAATGGATTCTGCTTAGTCTTTTAATTATCCTAATACGTAAGCTTGTAACTAAACTACTCACTCGTCTAAAAAATAACTCGTGTTAATAACCAAGGAAAAAAAAATAAGAAAGAAAATAAAAGAGGAGAAATAGAGGGATAGGTTAGACAAAGTATGAAAAAGAGACGTAGATCCGATACCATTTACCGACGGTATTAGCAGAAGGAATGTCCGACTGTGCGTCTACCATGCGTAAGAATGTCGTGAGAGCGAAAAACTGGTTTAAGAGTCGAGTAAGAAGAAAAGGCTGACTAATTAGATCGTATCGGAGGGGAAGGCCGTATAACTGAGAAAGATAGAAAGAAAGAAAGAGAGAAAGAGAGAGAAAGAAAAGTAAGTTACTTATTAGATAGTACATACAGTAATGGTAGAAAAATGTTTCAACTCTCTAAGAGATATAACCATTATTTGTTTCCTTGCTTAAGCAATAGACTTTCGATTAATTCCTATAAGTTAATGTATGATATGTAATACACCTAGATTTTTTTAAATACACCTAAAGGACTCTTGTATAACTCGTTTAATAATACGAGTTACACTGGTGTTACATGAATTCGCGTTTTGAAAAGAATCCCGCAAAGAAGAATGGTTTTTTTGAAGGGGCAGTCAATGAAGACAACATTGCGATGATATTCAAGAACTAAAAAGAAAATTGAACTTTTAAATTCACGAAATATTATCCCGAATTTTATTATACAGGGCTGGGGAAGAGGGGAAGAGGAGGACGTTAGAAGAGAAATCGCGTTATATAAAAACGATAGGTCGAAGAATTTCTTCGGCGCTTCCTTGGAATTCGCGTATTTTATGCGAAATTTTACCTTTATATAGGATATGTGTATATATATCTCGGATAGATATTGGATTCGCGAATAACGTCTAGGACGATATTCGAAACGCGGAAAATCTGAAATTTTCATCTCCGTCCAAGCAGAATCTTGTGAAAACGTTCTATTTCGAGGCTTTCACGTAGCGAAAGTTGGCGACACTTGGGCATCTCCTTTGGTTTAAGACGCCGTTGCATTTAAATAATGCGAGACTCGTGCGAGTTCTCGATCAAGTTGACGGCTTTAAAGCGATTCGTTTTGCTTCTAAACACACCCGCTTGCTTTTTCGTACAATCTAACCATTATTGCCTTTTGCAGTTAGTTCCTTTTTCTTAAATTTCATTTTATTTTATTTCAAAAGATTTCTTCATTCCTTTTTACTACCACTTATCTTATTACCTCATTATATTTTTAATTATCATCGTTATTATTCGTTATCGTAATCTGGAATTAATTTTTCCCAACCAATTCGTTATTCTAATCAATGCGTGACAAATATAATGCAAGATTTAAATTTAACCGATAAGGGAAACACAACTATGAGGGAGAGGAGAAAACTTTACAAGTTTCATAAACCGTAAATATGGTTTTATGAGACACGAAAATAATAAATGACATACCAACAATTAAAACAAAGATAGTAAAATAATTCATTTCTACAGAAAGTTATAGGTAGTATATGTATTAGCTAGTTAGGGAGAATATCTCGCAGCAAAAATTGTATCATCGAAAATAACGAACTGCGAGAACTCCAAAGTTTACCAAATTCTCACAAATATTATATTATTAACATTACAAACATTGCATTGAACCGCAGTATTGTATAAACAAATGCATCTATGTATTTACCAATGATGCATGTATATCGATTTAAAATCAAATGTGTATTAGATAAACAAATTCATTGTACTGCAGCAGTACTAATACAAACAAATCTATTGGGATTGCAGTATAGCTACGAACGAACCTATTGGATTGGCATAAATGTTGATAATAAACGTCTCGGTCGATAAAATGAAAATCCAAATAGAAATTGTCCCTAACCTTTTAACAAGTTAGATTTATGAACGATATCATCGAAAGTAAGTTTCTTTCCCTATTTTCTCTCTCTCTCTCTCTCTCCCTCTAACCACTCTCCCCCCTTCTCCTTACCATAAGCGCAAACACGACGATCTAAGCTTTCGCGGAAATCCATATCATGGTTGGAGAGTGCCGGCAGACGCGATAAACTCGGAACGAACGCAACGAAACGTGCTTGGTAGGAGGAACACAGTCTCGTTTTAACTCTAGTTGTGCTGTTATTTCAAAAGAGAGAAAGAAAAAAAGAAAAAAATAACAAAATCGAAGCTTTTGCAAAACGACTACTCCTGGATTCGTTTGGAAAAAAATTCTATATCGTTTTCTTTTTATTTTTCCCCCAATCAAATATTTATTTCCTTTTTACTTTTATTTTATCGTACGATACTTTTATTTTTTTTTTCCTTTCATCCTTCTTCTTCTTTTTTTTGTCATTAAAACAAAACGTCACCACGCGTTAATATTCGTCGTTCGAGTACACATTTCTCAATTCGTTGTAGGTTCTTGTTAGTCAAAAAAAAAAAATTTTTACGATACAATGGCATACAATGATGCTCGTTACTGTGGGGTAAAAAAAGGGGAACGATAAGACGTCTTGAGATGAAAAATCGTCCAAAGTATTGGAAGGAAGAACGGATTGAGTGTACTCTCTTTCTCACCAGACATTATTATTGCTTTTCATCGTACATGTACTGAGATTTTGAACGTGTCTAAGGATTTTTAACAGATATAAAGTGTTTTATAGATATATTACATAATATAAAAAAACATAAAATATATTAAGTTGATGGAAAAGAAATGTCGGATTTCCCCATTGAATTCTGGCCAAAAATCCGAAATTTTTTTTCAACCAACCTATATATATATATATATATATATATATATATATTACATTACATTAGACGTATAAAATTTGTCTCCCCCCATAGTTATTTTCTCCTATCGGTTAAATTTAAATCTTGCATTATTTGTCACGCATTGATTAGAATAACGAATTAGCTAACAAAAATTAATATACATTATTTATATTAAAAAAGAACATTGAAAGTATTCAAATATTAAACATTTGTTCATTTCGATAAAACATTGTTTTCTTATTTTTACATACCCACGCACAAACACCCATATACGCATACAAACATATTGGTCATATTTAAACTCTAAAATTTTTAAAGATCTTCTATATATATGTGTGTCTATAAAATGAGAAAATTAAGTCAAAGTTTTGAACGTCAAGGGACGACAGTGACTTTGTAAGTTCGTGCAGTACAATTAATCGAGAGAAATAGAAGAGAGGCGGGCCAAGAAAACGATGGCGGACGATCATAAAGTTTCTAGACATCGGGATATAAACGAAGGAAAATTACGTTTAAAAGTGATCATCATCTCGGCTACATTTTACGCCGAATCTCTAACATAAGTTAACAACCTTCTCTTTCTTCTTCTCTGTTTCCACCGCTACCGCCGCGAGGTACTTGTAAGTTTTACCCTTGAAAATCGACTTCTTTGCAACACGATACGATTTTACACACCACCACCACCACCACCGCCAACCACCTACCCACCCACCGCTGTTATATTCTACGTTGATTTATGCGTGTCAAGAAAGTGAAATGGATTTCGTGGAAAACGCGAATCTAGCATTTCTAACAACCGCGGTTGTTAAAATCCGCAGTTAAATCTCCATCGCTAATGCTATATAATATTCCAGATTGCGATGTGGGAAAACATTATAAGTGGAATAGTAACGTTTCCTAGATAGATCTCAGGATGCTTGAGAAATTTATACGAAATTTTACGTTTTAGCAAATATATGCTCGATAAAGTCCGATCATCCCATCTAGAAATACTCACGAACTTAACTTCGTTTAACAAGTTTAAAACTATTCACAGATGAGAAATAATATTTAGATCAAGAAAAATAAAAAAAGGATAACGAATAATTTAAATCTATTTCACAAAATACCACGTTGATTAATATCGTAAAAGATTAATTTCGATGAATTCGGAATTTTCTAGTATTTCGAAATTCTATTTCAAAGCCAATAATATATTCCGATACATACGCAAATATTATTTCCTTATGAACCAATCAATATTTGTTGTTTATTTCATTGTAACTATCGTGGATCGACCCAAACTGTATTTACCGACAATAGATCTTCTAATTATCCAATGTCCAAGTTTATATGATAGTAAAACGTTTCTACATTAAATCTACACAACCCGCATGGGGACATTTCCTGCGATTAATTCGAACAAAAAGAAAAAAAGAAAAGAGCCGGTAGAACACGACGGACTAGACAACCGTCTTTCCTATGGTTTAAAAAAAGAAATAAAAGAAAGAAAAAGAAAAGACGTGAAGAAAAAAGCTTTCCTCCTTGCTTTTATTCAGTGGGAAAGTAAAAAACGTAACGAGCGTGACGACGAGGACAACGAAACAACAGCAGCAGCAGCAGCAGCAGGAGAAGGAGACGTTGAAAATCCTTCTTCGGTGATTCGTAGCCGGTCAACGGGAAACGGACTTCACCTCCACCCACCACTAATTCTCCCCCTTCATCTCAACTTCCAACACTTACGCTAACCCTATCACCTCCACCCATACACCCCAACCCCCCTTATGTCTACCACCACACCTTTATCTCCACCCTCAGCACCACTTTTACTTCCTTTTCTTCTGTCTCTCCTTCTCTCTCCTTCTCTCTTTCTAATGGGAATCGTGAATCTCAGGAAGGCTGAAGGCCTTCCGCTGCAAGGGCCATTGCGAGGAAGGGCCGCTGCTGGAAGGGCCGTTCATCCGTTCGTCCGTTCATTCGTTCACGTGTCGTGTCGGCGAAACGGAAAAGCACCTTTAGGGGTCGCCTCGAAAGGAGCATCCAACCACACGCGCATTACCACCCTCCTATCTCTGGTGTAGGGTACTGTGTGCTATGTTCTACGGGGTGGTTAGCCCTTATCAGATCGCGCGTTAAGAACAGGTGCTGCGAGTAACGCTAACTGCGACTCCTTCTGCGCTTCGTTCACTTTTACCTTATATACGAGTAACGATCAAGCTTGTATATATATATTATAAAGCCTTACATATATACAGATTCCTACGCTAGTGTTTATCTTTACCTGACGCCACCACTTTGCTACATACTTTACTTTTTATTTCTCACACTCAAATTATAATAATAATAATATTATGTCCTTTTTTACTTTCCCCCCTTTTTACGAAGTGAATTTATTTGAACGATTTACTGAAAAAAAAAAAATATATATATATATAAATCGTCTAGAATTTTTGGTCGACATTGAAGTATATTTTTTAGTCATCCATCATCTTAAAAACAAAAAGGGAAGGGGGAAAGAAGTATATATTTAAATTCAAAGACCGATTACGTAGGAACAACCGGCCACTGAGAGGACAAATTTTCTGGGCAACAGAAATAAAAAAAGTTTCGACTACTAAAAAGTTAACGCGTACTTAGAATGACCTTGTTTTATTTTTTTTTTGCTTGCGTAGTATGTATTACCTCGTTAGTTCTATCTTAAAAACTTTTCTTTTATTTTATCATCCTCGCAAGTCACGAATATCCTCGACGATCAACCACAGTCAATGCGCATTTTTCTACTTTGTCAGTTTATCTAACGAAGTAATCACACGCGTGTAATTTCCATTATTAAACATTGTCACGATGCATGTTGCACAGCACTACAACACAACACGCTCGTTATTTCTTTGAACATTTTTTTCCTACATGTAATAATTGTTCATATTTAGTGTATAAAAACAACATACAAAAAGAACCAATAAATGTGATAAATGTATTATACGGTCACCTAATTTTTATATTCGAGGCACGAAACGTACCGTAGAAAAAATTAATGTCAACAAAAAATTGACACATTATTATCGAGTGTAAAAAAATAAATAAACACGGAAAAAACACAGGAGACAGAGGAGGGAGGGGGGGGGGGGAAGAGACAGATGATGCGGTTGTAACGATCCAATTACTTTAGACTTTCTAGGCAAATCTTTTCAATCATTTTTCTCGTCTCTCGTCTGGTTTAGACGTTCCACCTTAACGAGGCTCAAATTGGCTCACCCTCTCGAGACGACGATTAAATAAGACCAAGAAGCATCTTTTTACTCTTTTTTCACCCCCTTCTTCTTCTTCTTCTTCTTCTTCCACTACGTCATTGTTCAAAGGGAACCTTTTGTCTTTCACCAGTTGAGAGATCACGTTTGTTTCGTGTTTCTATTATATTTTATTTTTGTCATTTCATATACACACATATATCCCTTCCCCGAGGTTCCTCCTTGTTAATCAAAATTCTAATTATTCCGTAATTATTATACAATTATTTCATCGCCTTTTAAGATGGATCCAATTATTTATTTGTTTCTATAAAATCGTGTGACTGACAATGAAATCTCAAAAAAGAAAAAAGCTAAAAAAGGTTCGATCTAAATAAGAACGATGAAAAGCAAAAATATATTTTAGAGATATAGTTGAAAGGGTGGTGGTGGTGGTGGTGGTACTGGTGAACTACTAACAAAACGAAGATAAAAAAAAGAGAGAGAAAGAAATAAAAAAAAAAGGATGGCGCCAAGGAGATACACGCGTTTCGCACGGCATTCTGCCGATGGGTCGATTGAAGATAAGCCGCAACTAGGTTACTCCACGCCACGTTGCACCATCCGGCTTAATTGGTCGACGAGAAAGAAGGTAAAACGCGGGGTTACGCGCCTATAACGTTCACGCATGCGTATTCGGATATACACGCTTCTTATATAAAATACCGATTATTTCCTATCATCAAATTTACCCTCCTAACGACAATTTTTGTTGATATCGATGGTAAAAAGAAACATATCGTAAATTCTAGAATATCCAGATAACGATGATTTACTGTTTCTAATCTAGATTTGACGTATATCTAGTTGAACATAATCTAAACAGTACAATTGTCTATACAATTTTGTTTTATATTATTTATTGGAATTAATTCGTAACGTTTTATGAGAAATATTATTAACAATATTCTGTTTTTACCTTCGGAAACAAAATTGTCGTAAATCAGCTGTTATTAAGTGTTATTTTTCAATTATTAACAACAAGTTCCAATTATTTAAATATGTTGAAATTTATGCCAAATAAAGTGTTTTTGCGAGGAGTTTTACTTCGTTATTTTAATATGAATTAAAAGTACTGGCGGAAAGTAATCGGATTTTGAAGGAAGTTTATGGTGAACATGTTTTAGTTGAGCAAACGTGTCGGAAGTGGTTTGCACGTTTTAAGAGTGGTGATTTTGATTTGGAAGACAAGGAACGACCTGGACAGCCAAGAAAAGTTTGAAGATGAAGGATTGAAGGAATTATTTGAAGAAAACTCATCTCAAACACTTGACAAGTAGTCTACATCATTGAGGGTTGATTTATCAACTGTAGGAAAACATCTAAAAGCTTCGGGAATGATCCAAAAGGAAGGAAATTGGGTCCTATATGAATTAAAATCGAGGGACGTTGATAGGCGTTTATTGATCTGTGAATTACTGCTTCAACGGCACAAAATAAAAAGTTTTCTACATCGAATTGTTACTGGTAATGAAAAGTTGGATACATTATGACAATCCTAAGCTTAGAAAATCATGGATTCTTTTGACGAGGTATCCAAAAGATGGGAAAAAGTAGTGGCAAGCGATGGGTAGTATTTTCATTTAAAATAAATCGTTATTTGTCTCTCAAAAATGCTACGAAATAATTCCAACACCTGATAACTTTCCCTTCTTTAATATATCTTTTTTGTTATATAAAAATAAAAATATATAAATAAACGACTATTAATTTTAACGTTCATTTATCGATTATATCATTTATCACGATACGCAAGTAGATCATTTCGATCGTTAAACGTGTCTTCTTCTTATTATTATTTACTTATCGAGTATCAGGGAAGTTGTAAGAAAAAATATAATCTAATTCTTTTCCATACTTAACTTCTCTCTTTTTCTCTCGTCACAAAAGTTTATTAATTAATACTCATAAACGATAATTGTAGAAGTTTGCTATTAGAGAATGTTGATTGATCTCTTGCATTAAAGGGTTCATGTTTTTTCTAATAAAAGTGTTCGTTCGATCGATATAAATAGCGAAAGTTTTAACGATCAACGATCATAAACTGCTTTCATTAGTGTAACGTTCTAGTAAAACGTTTAACGATAGAGAACACTATTTCACCGTACGAATTTCTCTTTGTTATTTTCGTTTGAATCGTTAAACTGATAGATATTCGGTTTATATAGTGAAAATTGATCGAACGATTTTGTGAGAGAAATTTTACGCTTCGACAATCTAAATCGAACGTCAAACAGGATATCTCGATCGGAAAGAGTTTTTCTTTTTCTTTTTTTTTCGTAAAACGACATATATTCGTGCGAGTTTTAATCAGAAATGATTTTAAAAAAAAAAAAAAAAAAGGAGAGAAATGAGCTTTCTTTCGCGCGACTGATAATTGTTTCGACAAAAAAATTTTAAATCAGAACACTTTGTTTGCGGTTTACGATTACCATAAAAATTGTGTTTACGGATTGAGAGGTTTAATTATTTTTCTCTGTCGGGAGTATGTGTGTGCTAGACAAAGAAAAAAATATAAACTTTTATTTGAATAAGAAACGAGAAGAGGGAGGAAAAAAAAAATAAAATCGAACACTTTTCGAAGTTATTTACTTCGATATTTTTGATATCTATTAACCGATCGGAATGCCGCAAATTCTTCTTGGTTCTAAACGTAGTTACCTAAAGATTTCATCGATTAGACTTCCTTCGTTTCTTCCTTCGTTAGTACTCCACAAACGTTCGTTAGTGTCCCCTTTGGGAGGACTACGAACCTTTAATTGTCGGAACGAAACGAGCGGTACTTAAAATCCAACAGGAAATGTGAATCGAATGTTAAACAAAACAACAAAAAATTAACTTGCAAATGTATCTTTCAAAAAGATCTTTCCCCCTTCCTAAAAAGATGAAAAAAACGGGAAAATTTTTAATTGATTTAAAAAAAAAAAGAAATGAAAGAAAAGAAAAGAAAATATTCCATCCGTTCGCGTTTGCGCATTTTATTTTCGTAGAATGTTAATGAAAACTAATATAAGTTTTATTATGGTTTCCAGTGAAAGACCTCGTATGTATCTAATGCATTTTCTAACTACTGAACGCGATTAGAAAACACATTGTGAAAGAAACAAACGGTCTCTCGACACGGTTGCAGCTTTTAACGGATATGTTCGGACATGTTCGGACAAAAGTTAGTTACACGATTTTAAAATGTGAAAATAGAGAAACCCTAGAAGAGACGGTAAAAGAATTAGGATAAGAGTAGTAGGGAAGAAAGAATGAAGGTTTTCTTCCTAGGAAACGAAATACCAGTTTTCTTAGAAACGATTAAGATACACCGAATGTTACATTTTATCTGTTTCTTTGAAAACAACGTACAGTAGATGACACCATTCTCTCTCTCTTTCTTAATTCTTTCTTGAAGAATCGTAGATACATACTGAAAGTAACAAATAAAAATAATTTTCTTTTTTCCGCAGCTTAAGTCGGGCCTAATCATCACATTGTCCGACAACTATCAAACTATTCTATAATTAAATATGAATATTTTCACTTATTTCATTTAAAACGATTAAAAAATATAAACACTATGATTAGTTTTAAACCAAATAAAATGACACTTTTTTCTCGGTAACGTATAGATAATTTTCGATACTTGAACCCACAACACAAAACCATCTCCAATTAAATTAAACACCTACGCGCTCTTTAGAGTAAATATATTTTATATCGAATCAATGAAACATTAGAGATAATCAAAACAAAGGAACGGTATTTTAATCTCATATCAAACGGACCGCACTCATAATCACCTTCCAACACAAACATATCTAAACGCAAACGTCTCGCGTTCCTTGGACAATCGCACTCGGGACCCTATTCCAAAGTTTTGCGATAAGAAAGGATATCTAATCTTTCTTCAATCCACCTTTACCACTCCACCACCGCCACCACCAACACCACCAACCCCGACCCCTCTTACTCTTTCACTCTCTCTCTTTTTAATTTTATCTTCAGTTAGATAGAATTTTTGAGACATTTCTCTTTTTTTCTTCAAATAGCCCAGGAATCGCATACAAAGAAGGAATGTAGAAAAAATTCAGAAAAAGAAATCTAAAAATGAAGAGAGAGAGTGAGAGAGAGAAAAGGATAGAAAGGAAAAGAAAAATGGAAGAAGAGAAACGATAACTATCGTCGTTCTTCTCTCGCAGGACGAGGCGGTCGAACGCGCGACCACGCCGTGTGCGTGTGCTTACCAACGAGAGGGAGACAAAGAGAGAGAAGGGGAAGAAAAAGGAGGAGGAGGAGGAGGAGGCGACGGAACAGGACGGAGATAGCGTAGGCATGCAACAAAAGCAGATACCACGACGCGATACGACGTCTCCTCGTGTGCAAGTGCACGCACCGAAAGTAAAAGAGAAAGACAGAGAGAGAGAGAGAGATAGAGAATGAGTGAGATGCATATACACTACTAAAGCACATACATAGAAGGGGAACAGAGAGATAAAAATGCTCGTTTTGTGAAGGGGCACACAACACTCGCGTGTGGTGGGAGGCGCCTGAATTCGAGCCCTCCTCCTACACACCGCGAGGAAGAAGAAGAAGAAACCGGTGAACGAGGAGGAGGCTGCCACGTGTGTGCGCGTGTGGTGAAAAGAGAAGTAAACGGCCCACGCCAAAGATGTATACGTGTGTTCCCTCCTTCTTGTGCGTTAATAAATTTGTGTCTGTGCCCACATGGAACGGTGGAAGCGCGAGCGCGCTCGCGCGCGATCGAAGCGCAGCCCTAGGGCGTCTTTTTCCTCTCAGCTTGTCTTTCTTTCTTTCTTTTTTTCTTTCTCTCTCTCTCTCTCTTTTCTAGAAAAGACCTCGGCCCATCAACGTTTTTTTCTATCTCTTCTTTCTCTTTCTTTCTTTGAAACCCCTCTCTCACTCTCTTCTTCATCTAACCTTGTGGGCCGCGTGTTTTGTGCAATAGCGAGGAAGACCACCGCTGTCTCTCTTGTCAGTAGGACACATGTGTCGTGTTTTTATGCTATTACCTCTTGACTATACTTACTCAGGACCCCGGCGAGTCAGACTTTGGATGGATCATTCCAACTTCCACCCCTCCCACTTCCCCCACCAAGAAAGTAAGGAATAGATAGATAAATAGATTTCTGACCTCGATGTGATGGTCTTTCGTTAACTAAATTAGCGAGAAAATTTTGAAGAAAAAAAAACACGCACGCACGCGTTTTGTAAGATTTAATTACAATGGTAATTTATGTTAATTCGCAACAATAAAAAATAAAACTCAGAACACATTTATAATCTAAAGTGGATTCTATAGATTTTGTTAATCGTAGTTTCAACGTAATTCTAAGTTTACAAAATTTTTTTCTACAAATTCTCTAAAATGAATTTGATCGTTATTTAAATTAATTTATTACGTAAACAATTATCGACGAAGTTAAAAGGAATTATTATCTTCATTTGAATTAAAAGAAAATATTTTTTTACATATGCGGTGCGAGAAAACAAGAAACCCTTCGTAAGAATTGAAAGGAGGATGGAGAAAGAAAAAAAAAAAAAAGAAAAAAGTTAAAGAGTTAGAAAAAAAAGGGAACGTTTTGATAGTCCAACGACCAGCAGCTAGCATCGAATTTGTGGGACTTCCTTCGGAGACCGGATTGACACGATTCTCCTCGTACCGTGAAACTACCAACATATGTATTTTTATATATGTATATTATATGTACTACCCATAGATACATATCTCTCTACGTAGTTATGTACAACGTTTAACGTTTGTTTATTTACTAGTGTCCATTTGTTCTGAAAATCATCGATCCTATGGCAAAATTCCAAGTAGAGTTTAGAGGTAGATATCTCGTCTAGCCGGTAGTCTAGCAAAGAGCAAATAGTAACTAGGAGATAAATCTAGATAGATGTAATGACAGAAAGAGACAGAACAGAAGAGATAGCGAAAACTAGAAGAGGGGCTGGTGAGAGGTGAGAGGGGCTTAAGAGGGATGAGAAAAAGAAAAGAGATCAAAAAAGTCATAGAAGGTCCCTCTCCTAGTGAAAATATATATTCTCTATGAAGGTCTCGTGCAATAGGGAAGGGAAGACCTTCTAACGTTTTATCCACGAGAAGCACTGCTTCTGAAAGTGAACGATATCCAAACAGAATACGAAAAGTTTCGTATAATGTACTGGGTGTTTCATTTTAATGAAATGCATAGAAAGAAATATCGTAGAAATTCTGAACGGTATCATCCATAAAGAGTATAGAGAGAGAAAGAGAGAAATTTTCCAAAAATGAGAAAAAAATCCTTTTCTACCACCGACGATAGTCATCCTTCTTCTTCTTCTTCTCTTTCTCTTTCTCTCCTCTTCTCGTTCTATTTCGTAAATTCTGAATTTATATACCTCGTAATTACGACCCTACGTATTTTTTTGTATATATAATATACAAATCTCTTGAAAAACAATATTTCATTCTATTGCATAATAACGAGACCGCATTGAAAATGTTCATTATCGATTAATGAACAAACATTAACCTTTAACATTTTAATTTGATGATAATTAAACGATAGTATTACAATTATAAATCCATTTCACAAGGTTGATTTATATTATAAATGCATTTTGGGATAAAACTTTTCTTTAAGTCTTTTCAAAATTAAACAATTTATATAAACATATACGTATATGTATATGTGTCCTAAGTAATATTATACGGGATCGACTATATATAATATATATATAAATATGCGTCTATATATTTACCGATAACGTCGGCGAAACACGATCGAGCATTTCGGCCATCCTGCCTACGTATATTTCGTATACCAAGGCCGGATATTACCATAAGCCGCGAAACGTTTGCATTTGAGTCCACGTGGTGCTCGCGATAATCCTGGCAAACCATCTCTCTCTCTCTCTCTCTCTCTCTCTCTCTCTTTCCATCTCACTCTCTCTCTCTCTCTCTCTTTGTACAGCAGCACAGCATAGAATTCTTCGTTCTCTCCCCACGTAACACGTACAAACACATCTATATACGTACATACGTGTATGTATATGTGTATATGTGCTGTCTCCTCCGCCTCCACCTTCACCTCCTCTTCTTCCTCCTCCTCCTCCTCCTCCTCCTCCTCCTCTTTCTCCTGTTCCTCCTCCTCTTCTCCACCACCATCTTCTCTTCGTGCTGTGCGAACGTATACGAGTCCTTCGTTTGTATGGGAAACTCGATATGTTCCGATACAAAGTACTGAATACCGTCTGGGCACCACTTTGTCCGACTAGCTCGTGATGTATACCGTTGCCACGGGACCGAGGGAAACGCCATTCTTTCATTCTTCCTGGTCCAATTACGGACTTCTTAACCTTTGTGCACCAGGCTACAACACCCGCGTATACCCGCCGCTTTTACTACACGCGCGTTATTTTTCTTCCGCACGATAAACCTTCATTTATATCCGGTAATACCGAAATACGTAAAAAATAACGTCTTCCCCCCTCTGCCCCTTCTAATTTCTTCGAATTTTATTAATAATATTAGGACTAACCAAGATTATCCTTACTTTTTAACATCATCGAAATATCTTTCTTCGTTAGGATTGATTTTGGAAAAGAAAATATTCTAAATCTTTCTTTCCCATTGAATTGTGACCAAAAATGCGACTTTTTTTTTCCAATAACCCAATATTAACCATGCGGTATCGTTTCTATCCAACACACCGTTACGCGTTAGAATGGTAACTAGAATAAATAGTTATTTTGGATACTTTTTAAATTATAAGACGTAGAAGACAAATTTTAGGGGAGAGGGTAATTATGAATGGAATGGAATGGAATGGAATGGAATGGAATGAAATGAAATAAAATGACTGATCGAAAAATGAAAGAAACGGGATGATGATAGGCGGTGTACTGGCAGCTTCCTTTCGAGTAGGCGAAGCAAAGCGATCTGCTGCGGCAAGATCTTCTCTCTTGAATTTAAAAACGATCGTTACTTCTTCTCGCCACAACGAGAGAGATACAGTGAGAGTGTAAAATGAAAAGAGTGAAAGAGTGAAAGAGAGAAAGAGAGAAAGAGAGAGAGAGAAAGAGAGGTAAAGAGGAAGGAGAAGAGCGTGGAATAAAGAGGCGGCAGGAGGAGCGATATAAGAGGAGATAGAAAGTACGACGAAGAGGGATAGATAGAATGAAAGAGAGAGAAAGAGAGAAGACGCGAGACAGGGAGGTTTCGAGGAGGAGAATGAGGAGAGGGAGGGAGAAACCAGGAGGAGGCGTGAGGATTGCTGAGTGAGACTCTTTCTCTCTCTCTTTCTCTCTCTCTTTCTCTCCACTTCGAAAGTTCACGAGGTTCAACGTTGTACGATTCGTCAGTCTCGTGTTACGTGAAAAAGATGATTTTCATTTTATACGATTTAATAAAAAAATCCTCTCCACTTCTACCCACCCTTTGGTACGAGATGATTTTTCTACAAAATTAAAAAAAAATAAATACTTTACGATTTTCCAGATTGACTATTATTCCTGCGTTCTTTAACCTCTTTTATTTATTTCTTTTTGACATTATTTCTTTTTCATTATCGTTAAAGTATGGAAATAATAATTTGTCGCCTTGACGTAAAGATTATTCACTTATCGAGAGCATATGTAGGTATTAAATCGTATTTGCTACTCAACAGAGTAGCAAGTAGTCAATAACCATAATTTTCCAGTTTGTATGTCCGAGCAAGAAGGAAGGGAGGATATAGGAATGAAAGAATGAAAGAAAGAAATAAAGAAAGAATGAACGAATGAACGAATGAACGAGCAAATAAGCGGAGCAGCAAACAACGATCGGTGGCGTGGTTCACTCCCTCTCTCCAAACCAATGAAATCGGTGCAATTACGATACGCCGATATCCGTCATTACGTCGAACCACACGAATCTGATTTCAGTCGTTGCGATGAATCTAACCAGCATACGTAGGCGTTATATTACCTTCTCTCTTTCTCTTTCTCTCTTTCTCTTTCTCATTTTTCCTCTCTCTCTTTTATCATCTTTCTCTCCTTTTCCGTAGAAATCAAATTATTATTCAAAAAGATTTCAGATAGAGCTTTACTATCTCTATTCATTAACATCATACGGATAAGAATATTTTTATTATTATTATTATTATTATAATTACATGGGGGAGATAACACTTCATAGCTAGTAGTAATGTTGTTGTAGATAAGATCTTCGATATTTTTTTTCTTTTCTTTTCTTTTTAAGGAAAGTTATATCTATTTTACTTGCCCTATCATTGAACAAGAAATTAATTACCTAGATAACTCAGTTCTTTTTATTTATCAATTTTCACGCATAATACTATCTTCGATTACATACGACTATTACAAATAACTATATATATATATATATATGCAGTATATATACCTGTCTCATTTCGTAACTTTGTATATTCGACGATAGGTCAGTACACTATCGACTTTCAAATTACTTCTCGTAAAGATAAAGTTCAACGTAGTAATCGATAAATCCGAACGAACTACGACGAACAACAGTACACGACATTTTTTATTCTCCAACAAATGAAACGAATCGCCAATATTTTCAACGAACGAAGCGTGTTCGTAAACTTTCTCGTGCGAATAGTAAAACGAGAGAGAGAGAAAGAGAGAAAGAAGAACAGAAAGATACTATCGAAATACGTTCGTTCAAAAAAGGATGTATTATATTATCGCGAGTAGTGGTTATTTCCTTAATTTTATTTTCACGCGAACTTGCGCCTAATCGGTTACACAATTAATCTCTTATCTAAAATGACCAACTGGTAGAGTAACATTATTTTCTTTTTTTCTAATCGATTCTCTCGATCAATGAGGGGAAAAGTATGAAAAGTAAAAAGAAGAAGCAACGATTAGACGATGACGGTGTGTCATAGGAGTATGTATATAAGTAAATATATATACTTATACTTATACTTATACGTATACATATACATATTGTATCTATGATACATACGAGAAGAATAGGAAAATGTAGCAGAAAAGTCAACGTTGAGGAATAGCGCAGAGAAGTTCATTTCCAAGCAGTTAACGACTCTTCTTTTTCTTCTTCTTCTTCCTTCTCTTCTTCTTCTTCCTCCTCCTCTTCCTCCTCATTCTCCTTCTCCTGTTCCACCACCTCTTTCTCCCCCTCCTGTTGGACTCCCTCACTCACCGACAACCTTCCCTCCACAAACCGAACGTTCCCTCTTTTACTCTCTATCCGTGAGCCATGTTAAGACGCGGGGTATACTTCGGTATAGAAAAGGACAGAAATGGCTATAGAAAACGAGTAAGAAAGAGAAAGAGAGAGAAAGATACCAAAGTGAAGGGAGGAGAGAGAGAGAAGCCTCGGACCGCATCTACAAGAAATCTACCACCTCTTTCTCTCTTACTATCTCTCTCTTAGTTTCCCTCTCTCTTTCTCTCTCTCTCTCTCTCCTTTACCCTTCCCCTCTTTCTAGACGGCTCCACCAACGAGATTTCAGATTAATTGCTTCGACGTTAGTTGCAACTTAATGAGATGGCCGAAGCCCGACGTGGTAAAGGATTTCGAAGGACTTCTGGAGATCCTCGAGGTATATAGTTGCAAAATATCAAGCTTTCATCGAAATAGAAATTTGTAGATTTTTAACCTTGTAATTTAATGGTAAAAAATAAAGAGAGATAGAGAAAGAGAGAATTAACGTTTTGGATCAAGCTGAGAGAGAGAGAGGTGAGGAGAGGGAGGGGGAGAAGGGCACGTTGGGAAGAGAACTTGGCTCACGCAACAGTCTCGCCATTTTAAAACGCTTTTTGACTGGCCTAACGAGAACTTTACTTCGAACGTTCTTGGTCACGACACTTGCTCGGAGGGGAAGAAAAAAAAAATCTCGGTTAAATGTTTTCTTATCCGTGACTACGACAAATATTTTTTTTGAGAAGATATTTCATGATGGAAAAAAAATAAAGAGAGAAAGAGAGAAGGAAAAAAAATACACACGGTATCTTATTTCTAATTTTTTTTAATTTTCTACGTTTAAAAAAGTTATTTTTAAGGAATGACAAAATATGGGAAGGGGGCTATGAAAAAGCTATTAAAACCCAGGTATTAACGAAGCTGTATTAATTAAACTTGTTAAAAGAGAGTTTATTCTGGATTTTTTTGTTCGAGGTAAATCATCGAGAAGAGGCGTTGCTATGAATTAGGAGAAGGAGGAGGAGGAGAGGGGAGCGGATTTATCATCATTCTTTCTATAATATTTTTACCACAGTCGCTTTCTCTCTCTGTCTCTCTCTCTCTCTCGTGGTATCTATGATTTATAATGAAAATTCCTTCACAAATTTTCCTTTGGCCCTTTTAAAAAAAAAACCCCCCGCAGAAGAACGACGAACGAGAAAAGGCCATTTTTAAAAGCGGAATTTTCCGCACGAGAGTCTACTCAACGTTGAATTACATTGTTTGCGGGCGCGTATCGATATTCGCTGGAAAACCTGGTTCCTCTTTCTCTCTTTTTTTCTTTTTGTTTATTCCTCAATTAAGTCGACGCGAGTGTTGAAACGTCGAACAAACCCCGTACGCCTACGCTGTAAAAATTTGCGGAATTTTTATCTCCGTAAAAAAAAAAAAGAAAAAGAAAAAAAAAAAGATTTCAATCCCGTCGAATTTTCAGGAGAGAAAAAAAAATTCCGAAACCCTACGTGGAACGTCCCAGTATCGTCTTGTTTTTATTTTATTTTTATTTTAGTTTATTCTTCTTTTCTTTTATTCTCGTCCCTTTTCACAACGATCCTATCGGTCAAAGGAGATATATATAAATGGGAAATTTTCGTGGATGTTAAAAGAATTTAGAAATTTAGATTTTTTTTTGTCCGTGTGTGCGTATTAAAATGAAGTCAAACAAATTCTGATATTCAGTAACGATCATTTTTCGAATCATCCTGTATATATTATATATATATCTGCAATATAAAGAATAGATAAAAAGAAAAAAGAAGAGAAAAAGAAAGAGAAGAATTAAATATAAACGTCAATTAAAAGTTTTACCTTCGAAATTCGTGTTTACGAAGTAAAAGAGAGAAATAGGATAATAAAAAAAGGATACCTATCCCATTGAAACGGAATTTTCATTATTCCATGTTCCACCGTAAAGCTTCACCTTGGGATATTGGTTTTTCAAATGATCACTAATCACGAACAGTTTGAAAAATCAGAAAGAGAGAGAGAGAGAGAGGACCGGGAAAGATGAAAAGAAATCATTCCAAATAATATAAACGAGTAGGCAAGTGCACATGCACACATACGTCTGGTTAAATTTATTAAGTTTTTAACGAAAGGATTGCGATACGTGTGATAACAAGTTCTTCTCTTTCGTGGTAGGAAAGAAAAAAGAAAGAAAGAAATAAAATCAGAAGAATTCTTTGAGAGAGAGAGAGAGAACGACAAAGGGTGCCATATTCGGATATGCCCAGGCGCTTCAAAGGTGTCTGACGTTTTAGGGAAGTTAGCAGGACTGAAGAAGTGTTAGAGAATTGGAAGGGAAAGACGAACTTAGAAGGGGGATATGGGAGGGGGAGGAAAAAAGAGAGAGAGTCGTCCCTTAAATGATTGACGGCTGGGCCGTGCCCCGTTCAGTGGTTCTCAACAAAATCATTTTCTATCTTAACCACTCTCTATCGTCTGTAAATAAAATTAAAACATCAAAGAAAATATAATAAAACTGAACGAACGCGTTCTTTCTTACCACGTGGTTTCGAGAGTTTGTTGTTAAACAATCGGAAAAAATAGACTATTTTTCACGAAGCTTCGTCTCTCGTCGTTTTCAAGTTCTCAGATAAGTTTAAGTCGAGTAAAGTTCATCGTTAAAAGGGTGCGATGCGCCGCAGCTGGTGGAGGACTGGCAAGAAACGAAAGAAAAGTTCCAAAGCTTGGGTAAAAGTTGCAAAAATTAAATTCGACTTTGGCATTCGATCATAACTAACTATCGAGGTCGTCCGACCTAGTGGTACGTTTTTTTTTGCTCCTTTTATTTCTTCTCCTCTTTTCTTCCGTCAACAAAGCGTAACACGATTCATTCTTTCTTTCTTTCTGACACAAGGATAAACTTTTCGCATTTCTTCGAATTGTTTTTTCCTGGAGAGAGCAAAAACCGTTCTTTAAAGGTACATAAACAGCAATCTTTTCGGCATTACGTATCATACTTCGTCGTCCCGCATACGGGACGATACGAAGGTCAAGGCCGACGATAGGGGTGAGACTTAGAGGACGCATTTAGATTCTTGGCATCGGGAACCGTTCCTTACAGGACTATTACGACGACTACGATGATGAAGAAAAAGAAGAAGATGATGAAGAAGAAGAAGAAAACTACTTACGTGCTAACATAAGTGACGATCTATCTCGGACAAATATATAAAATCGTACGAGAAAATTCATCCAGAGACTGTTCGTCGTCTCGTTCGGAAATTTTTTTTCTAACAAAATGTCCTCGTAAATTTTGCTGCTCTCTTGTATATGCACGTGTTTTTTTTTATTAAACAATAAGAATAGCATCGTAAATTTAAAGACAAATTTTAGAAGAATGAAACATCTCGAATGAAAATTTGCAGAATGAAGTATGATAACGAGAAAAGAAAAAGACAATAGGAAGAAAATAAAAACGATATATAACCGAGTGTGTTTATTCAGAAAGTTCAAACCAGATCGAGTAAAGACCGCAAAAGCTGGAAGTTTTATTCGTGTATATCTTTCGTTGAACGCGCGCGTGGAAATGTTCCAAAGGACTTCTCTCTTTCCAGTCCATCCAACCAAGAAAACACACTAAGCAATGCTATGCTAGCCTTCTCGAAGCATTCTTCTTTACGATTCTATCGATTTTGCATTGCAAATCTTATTCAGACCCCGTTAGTAATCTCTCCCTTCTTTTCTCTCTTTTCTTTCTTTCCTTCTACAATACTTTCCATATTTTCTCTCCCTTGTTTCAAAAAGAGATCCCTCTTATATAGTGCAACTTCATATTTCTTCGATATTTCTTTCCTCATTGTTACGTTAAATATTATCTAATAATAATAATAATAATAATAACAATAATAATCATGGTATCGATTTAAACGGATTAATATTTCCAGCTAATATTTCATTTCGATATCTCTCTCAATCGTATATCAATTATGACGGCAAGAAAGAAAAAAAAAACCAACGATGACCACACAATCGGTGTATTATCAGTTAATAATTAATCAATAACACGAATAATACACATATATAAAAGTATTATATTCTCATTGGGCAGTATTATTCGTACCGGGGTCAAGTTAAATCCGTGCAAACAGGAAACAAGACTTACGTCATGGTCCCCGAGCGGTAGCAACTCGTTCGAAAGGTAAAACCTAACGTTCTTTCCTGGCCACTTTGCGTATAGTTTAGGTACATACATACATACATACATACATACATAATTCTAGGTATATCTCTGTGGTATATACATATATATATATACCTAACTACAAATATATACATATGTAAATGTACATAAAGTTTCGTCCAGTAACGTTACGCACCGTCGAAGAGGAAAAGGGTTTCTCTCTCTCTCTCTCTCTCTCTTCCACTTTTTATTTTTTTCTCTCTCTCTCTCTCTTTGTCTAACTCGAGTCCTTGAGACGTTCGGAGGACGACAGAGAGCAAAGTCAGCATTCGAGCGCGTTCCATCGAGACCCCAAGATACCCGATCTTCCTTGGTCGATGTTCATAATACACAATCGTATTTCTCTCAAAAGGTTTCCACCACGGTTCTATAGAATTCCTAATATTTCTAATTCGCCCTTAACACATATGAAGAAATATTTCATAACAATACATAATAAGATACTTATCTACTATAATCGCGTTTATATATATATCATTCCAACTATTCAAAATAATACAATTTAGATTAAAGGAATATATTTAGTTTTTCAAAGTAGAAAGGTATTCAAATATTAACAATAAGTAGATCTCTTAAATATCTAATTTATTCTTGGAATATCTATTAAGTACTATTTATAAATATATATAGAATATATATATAACTTGTTTTATATTATGTAGTCAGAGTATTATGTCTTTACTGTACTATTGTGTGTATTAACAGATATAAAAATACAAAATTAATTTAATTTATGTTAACGTATAATAATCTATTGATTGGAAAACAAATCTATCATACATTAATAATTTATATATAGAAATTTAATACTCATTGATAAGAAACCTAAAAATAAATAACACTACCATAATGTACATTGCTTGAATTTAGCTCGTAAAGTACGTATTCTCAAATAATCGTATAATCATTCGCATAATCAAAACGCGATAAGAATGATACGCCAACTCTAACCGATCATCGGGTTATTTGTGAATTTTACATCCTGACATAAACATATATACACGTAATAACGATGATAATATTATACGTAGAAATGATTAATCTGAATAGGAAGATAGGTGTAAGAAACTAATGTGTAAGAATTATCGAAAGTACGAAAGAATTTAGGTACCTTCGGTGGATATTACGACTTCTTTACACGAGGTTGCTAACTTACAATTCCTTCGAAAATCGTTGCTACGTGGTAAAAGGGAAGATGATGAGAGGACGAAGGGTAAAAGGGTAAGGATAAGAGGGTCGAAGAGGCAAAGGGACGGACGGACAGTCAGTCGCACGTGCACGAGGAGCTCGTAGCAAGAAAGCGCGCACGGTGGCTCCTTCCTTCGTGTGTTCGTGTCTGTACACACCAAGGAATATGAGAGAAAAAGAGAGAAGAAAGATCCTTTCGTGTGCAGGACTCTTTACCTCTCTTCTCCTTCTTCTTCTTCTTCTTCTTCTTCTTCTCTCTTTCTCTCTAACGCTGCCGGTGCATTTTATGTTCTTATACCTGCGAGACGACGTGAAACGCCACAAGACGCGGACGAACGATGCGACCAAAGGGATCCTCCCTCCCATTCCCCATCCCATTCTCCCTCCCATTCTCCCTCCCATTCTCCCTCCCACCCTCTCTCACTCCCTCCCTCTTCGTCTTTCTTTAAGTTGTAAGGACGAACCGGTCGAAAGAATCCTCTATTCCTTTTCTCCTTCCATCAAGTATTATGAAATTTCCTTAAATCGATAATCAAACCCATATGGGATACTTCGAATTATCTCTTCCTTATCGTCGTTAAATAATGATTTCCTTTCTTTTTGTTTCTATAATTTTTAATATCCTAGATCTTATTCTGCTAGATTGTGTCCCATAAGGATATATTGTTGAGTAAAATAATATAAAAATACAACACACAGGAAATATTTTCTACTGAAAAATAATGAAGAAATTGATACATAATATATTCATTTTTTATCCGTATTATTTAATATAGAAATATAATTATTGATTTTCTCCAACTAACTTTTCCTCCCATGATCATTAAAATATCTATTAAAAATTTTGTTTTTACGATTTAAAAAGAAATAATTATCAGGATATTTCTCTTCTCTATTTTAGATGAAAATTTGTCTACAAAAAAGCTAACGTTTATGCGCATGATAAAGATATATATACTTACTCTTACGTGCGTTTTACTTTCTCTCTTTTATCTCTCGCCTCGTCGCATCTTGTTTCAGTAAAAACGAATTCCCTTTACAGCTAAAGGATGTGAGTAGTGGAAGAAAATAAAAAATGAATAAAAATAAAAAGACCCGGGGAAATAAAAGGTCAGCAAAAGTTCGTCGTTCTTTTTCGAAGCTTACTCTTTCTACGTAAATATGTGTATATATATATGTGTGTGTGTGTGTGTAAAAATGTGTATGTGTATGTGTATATATGCAATTCCGTGTTACTAATTGCAGGATTATATCCTTTAGGAAGACTACGTTTATCTCTTTTCCCTTTTCTACTTGCGATCACGCTTACTTAACTTTTTCTTCGTATAACCTGTTGCTATTTCGATATTTCTCGCGTCACTGAAAAGCAAACGACAATTAGGAGAAAAGAAGATGAGATTATAATACCATGTTTAGAAATAAAACTCATTTTATATTCCTCATTCTAATATTTAACTTATTGTTAAATTCTTCTCATAAATATGAAAACTACTTGTTGATTTGTATTCTGACAAAAAGAAATACGAATTTCTCGACGATTCAATCATCTCGAAAATATATCGCGTGTAAAATAGACTACCTGTGACAATTTATTTAAAACAAACGTAAATGAAGAGACACGAACGATTTCAAATCTGTTAGAAAAATTATTATTCTTCTTTTGAAATATATTTCGTTACGTCGCGCGTGTTATAATTTATCTTCAAACGAATAAGAATACGAGAAGACAAAATTTTTAACGCGGAGACACAACAATCGTGCCAATTTTGTAAACCGTTCGTTTAAATATTTAATGTCACGTTTTATAATTTATATTTTTAAAAGAAAAGGAATGAAGGAGAGAAATGACAGAGAAAAATACAAGAAAATAAAAATATTTCTTTACAATTATATATTATATGCCTAGAATAACACTTATGTTGTTGTTGTTAGACCGAAACGCGTGATATCAGCTATTTAATAAGGAACAATATACTACTGAGGCAATTTCAAAAATAGAATTTCGTTTAGGTAACATTATAACTCGTTCGAGAAACCTAAGAAGAAGCTTAGGTGCACGCACGTGTACGCGTTTTTTGAGGTAAGTGAACGAACTAACGCGTTGTTTTGTGTGTCCCTGAGAAACGTGACACAGTTTCGAACAGAACACCTAAAACCAGAGCAGAACATATTTTTTTATTTGTTTATCGAGGGTGGAGGTAAAAAAAACAGAAGGGAGAGAGAGGAGGAGGAAGAAAGAGAGAGAACCGCAAAATAAAAAAATAAAAAAAAAAAAGGTAATCGAAGCCGAAAAACGAATTTTGCATTATTGATCGATCGATCGATCGAACGAACGATAAATCGATTGATCGATAGATAGGATGGTAGGTCGCGTTGAAATGGGAAAGAAATGTTTTATAAAAATAATACAACCCTATTCGAGGAAAACAAGATTTGCGATAAAAACATTGTTTATCGTTGAGTTTTTTTTCAAACTTTTTTTTTTTTATAGATTAGCCGGTGAATATCGTTGAATATTACATTTACGTATTGTGATTGTACTATTTTTGTTATTTATTTTCAACGTTGATAATGAGACTTTGTTCCAAAAGATTCTTTGAATTAAATATTAATGAATAGTTAGATATATTCATTATTGAAAAAGATAAAAGAGAAACGTTTGGTGAGAAAATATGTGTCCAGATAATTGTATATCGCGATTATTATTATCCTAGATATAAAGACAATGGTAATATAAAACCGATAGATCAAAATATATATTCCAACACCCTGGTATAACCAGCAAAACACTTATGTATTACAGTTACCGCCGATTAATCGTAATCACGATACGCGTTAGAAATTCTTCTAGCACCTATACGACTACTACAGTTTTACCGGTCGCAATATGCCTTTCATAATGTCTCGTTTATTAATCGCGATCGTTCGAAGATAACTATGACTGTAGTCGTCGTCGTAGTAGTAGTAGTCATAATAGTAGTCATAGTCGTCGTCGTCCTCGCAAGCAAAGTGGTTTTAAGCTCGAAAAGTAACATTACTCGTTGGCAAATGCTACGAGATATTAACCTAAACCCGTGCATTATGCATCGACGATAAAATAGAATTAGAAATATAATATGAAAAAAGGAAAAAAAAAAAACAAAAATAGGAAAAAGTATCAATTAAATCCTTTTTAACATTTTTTCTTTTCTTTATCACCGCAGGACGATATTTTATAATGGTTTGTTAAATGTAATTTATATCTTTTAATTAAAAATACGGCAAAACGTTGGAGAAAATATTATTATTATTTTTCATATTAATTACTAATTCGAATATTTATACACGTAACAACGAACCTGCAACTTCCTTCTTCTTTACTCTCTCCTCCTCTTTCTTCTCCTTCTTGTCCTTCTCGTTCTATCTCTCTGGTTTTGTCTCTTTTTTCTTGTAACGAACGTTAAGAGAAAAGTTGCGAAAAGTAAGATCAAGTTAGTAAGGATAGACACTGTCGGGATTGTAAATACGAGGAGCCTTTCTAATTCCAAAGACGGGACCCACCACTATATCTCCTTCGAGAAGTCCTTGGTAAGAAGGTACGAGTGGTGGGGCGTCGTCCTTGACACCTACCGTAACTTTTGTTGGACTGCTGCGTCTAGAGAATTCTTTCTTACCGCCCTACCCGAAAATCCCCGCTAACCCTTTCGATTTATTATCGATCTTTCGACTCTATCGACAATCCCCGTGTAATTTTTTTCACGCGTTTCTTTATCCACCTAGCGATCAATTTTAACATGAAAAAAAATAATACCAATATCTCTTTCAATTATTAAGCAAATTTTTGTAGTAATCCAATGATATACCACGAAGTGTTTCGTAAATAAAAATATAACGCGTATACACCTCTCGTCGTATAGATTTGCGATCAATTTTAAAGCGAAAAAAAAACAAAAAGAAAGAAAAAAATCTTCTTTTCATTATTAAATAAATTTTTTATATATTTTATTGACGCATGAAATATTTTCACAACCCTGACGTCGAGTAAAACGTTTCTATTAGGTTGTCAAACATAAAATGGAGCAAATTTCAATTCAATTATGTGCATTTTTTGCTCCATTTCATATTAGACAGCCTAATATATAACGATTCGAGATCCAATTTTAATGTTATAAAAAATCGGGTTTTATTATTTTGTTTATTAATTATAACAAATTTTGTATCGTGAAGTATTTTTCTTAAAAAAAAACACTGGATAAAACACACAACTTCCATCAGATAACTGTGACAATGTAACTAAACGTTACATTCAATATTTATATATATATGTATGTAGAGAGAGGGAGGAAAGGGGGGATGGGGAGAGAGAAAGATTTATAATAATAAATAAGTTTTATCGATAAGATTAGAAAATGTGAAAAGAATAAATAAGTATTTCGTTGTTGGTAAAGGAGGAACGTGTTAAATGTTGGAAGATTCGATAAGAAACACACGCACATCGTAACACGAAGCTTTCCTTCGATATTCGAAATAAGAATAAACGAGATATCGCTCGGCGTAGATAGGACGCGTGTCGATGTCACACCTATCGATCTTCGTAAAAGGTGCAAACGATATTTCTTCGTGACGAAACGAAATGAAACGAAACGAAATGAACGAACGAACGAATGAACGAACGAACGAATGAACGAACGTCCAGGAACGAACAAACGTGCATGTTGGATCACAGAAAAGGACGTAGATACATAGATAGCTATCCGAAATCATGAAACCCTCGTGAATCCTTTCGGTTCAATTAAATTTCACTCTGTTCATACATATTCATGTACAAATTTCTATATCTTCCTATTTTCTTCCAACACTATTTCAAATTAAAATCCCTTATAGTTTCTTTCAATTAAATTAAGAATTTTGTCTAACTATCAAAACTGATAAAAAAAGAAATATATTATTATTCGTTAAAGTGTAAAATGAGTCACTAATATTTGATTATTATTTCCTTTTTTTCGTTTTTATTTTTAAATTAAAAATGAACAAAGTTTGATGACACTCGCATAACTTACTTTATTAATAACCTGACCAGTTTTGACGGAAAGAAATAAAAAAAGAAAAAAAAAACAATAAAAGATATTAAATTATTTGCGGTTTAAAGTTTTATTCATTTCTGGCCAATAATAATGAAATCGCAAAGGCATTGTTAATTTTGTCTTTAAGAAAAAGAAATATGAGGAGAAGAAAATTTGATAACACCATCGAATTTAAAGGTGAAAAGTTTTTTTTTTTACGAACGTTCTCACTCGATATCAGTCTCGAGAATAGAAATTTGAAGCAATGTTGTTAGAACACTATTTTAAAGCTTCTCTACGATGTTATTTTCCAATCAGTTGTTCCATTCCGTTCGGAAAATATGAACGTTTTCAAACGTTTTATATTCTCCCCGTGGTTTTTATATTATATATATATTTTTTCTCTCTCTCTCAACGATTTCTTATAACAATTCTATAGAAAAAAAAAAAGAAAAAATCCCTTTTATTTTCCTATTTCTTTTACTCTGTTTCTAGAATTACCAGTTAACAATAACAATGTAAAAAAAGAAGAAAAAAAGGAAGACAGCGTGAAAAATCCGATGGTTATATTTTGTTCTCGGTTGAATTAAAACTGGAAAAAAAGAAGACAAAAACAGAAAATAAGAAGAAAAAAAAAATTGGAAAAAATACGTAGCATATTTTTCCAATTTAAAATCACGAATATTGTTTTATCGTTACAAAGATATACATATATAATGTAAATATACGTAAAGTTCTTTGATGTAATAGAAAATAGGTAATCGATGGATATGATACAACGCTATTTTGCGTTCACACGAAGTATTAATGTAGATGATGGTAATAATCGATCGATTATGCAATAAACATTACAAAAGAAACGTTTTCATCGTTCGCACGCGTCCACGAGGCTTCGCTCTAAACTGACGGATTTATCGATAATTGGAATATTTAGAAGCCATGCTTGTTTAGATAGAAATAGAAAATAAACCGATAAAAATAGAATTATGTTAATCCCTTTTTTGTGTCTTTCATATTTTTAGTTTTTTTCTAAAAAGTTTTTTTTAATTAATTAATTAATTATATTTCTAAGATTTCTTGTTCTATAAAACTAAAATGCTAAATAATAATATAAATCGTACAAGATTAGTGTTACAGGAACTATGAGAATCGTAGTATTTTAAAATTTAAAGATGCATAGATCAAAGAAAGAAACATACGTAATGTACGTTTTTAAATGTTCAATAAAAGTAGCCTAATGTAAAGTCTAATCGAAATTGTTTCGGACTTAAAAAGATTATTAAATAAATGTAATGTTGTGTATTGTGAAGTTATTTTATATTAAATTTACATTAAATCCCCAATAAAGATATTAAAACAAAAATAACAAACAAATTAGTAGAAAAACAATTGTACGACAAGTTCTTACGAATTCGTTCTCGATCCGATCTATGATAAAATTATCCTCGAATCGAAGATAAAAAGAAATTACATACGACGTAAAAGAAGAAAAAAACACGTGCGATAGAAGAAAATCGACATACCCAAATAATAAATCTACGAATAAAAGTATCTTCAATATCGAAGATAAGAAAAATAAGAAACCTTTTAATAAATTTCATGCAATGTTAGAAGAAGGAAAAAGATATGTGTCGTAATACGATCGAATTGAATAATAAATAAAATAATAAATTAAATATAATGAAAACTAATAATCGCCAAATCTAAGATAAATATAAGATTAAACTATCTCCTATCGAAGATAACGAGAATAGATCTTGAAAAAATTGTCTACGATACTAAAATCGCGTATCAAAGTATGATCGATTTAAATACACAAATAGAAAGATTTTGATATACGTGAAACTTAATCCTTTGCTTATTTTCAAAGATAATAATACACTTGCGTGTATCTACTCGTGCTTTTCTAAGAACGCATACTCTTGGGTTTTTTAATCTCGTATCGATAAAAGGTAAATAAAAGAATGTGAATCGAAAGAAGAGAAACCAAGATACGAGTACCGTCGGAAAGAATCGTAACTCTTGGGGGGTTTGTTCTCTTCTCGTTCGAAAGTTAACGTGAAAATATTTTCTCATCTTAATGATTAACGAGAGGATCCGTCGGACAAGACAAAAATCCTATACTTTTGATAATTGTATTACAAAAATAAAGAAGGAGTACAAAATATGTCAGAATTGTAAAAATGCGAAAAGGAAACGAACATGATCAAATCTAATTTCGAATATTCGATAAAGAAAAAGAGAACACACTTATAAATTGTACCAAATAATAATCCAAAGATGCACACGTCGTACAGGATGTCTTTTTTTTTAACAAATCAAAACAACAGAAATTATTATCCGATCAAGATGTTATTGTGTTTTATCTTTTTATATCAAAGTTTTGAGATTTGATTAAAAACGAATAAATTTTTATTGACGATATCGACGAAATTTAAATTAAAAAAACAAGACACCGTGCGTAGTTGTGCATAAAGTAATTGTGTAATAAATGAAATAATTAAATCATATATTAAAAATATTATTACCTGCAATTAAGCAGAACTCCACTGTGATGACTAGGCGTACGTCTCCAGAAAATAGAATCCGATCATCTTGAAGACCGAATCCCCTATTTTTCTTGGTTGTTGTTTTAATGTTTTCTTGAATAAATCGACAATAAATCCTATTTCACTGAAAGAATTCACACATTCTTTTTCACAGTGAGAAAACGTTAAAACTCTTGTTGTCTTAGCATGTTACACCTTCCCACGGAAAGATTTAATTTCTTCGTAGATTCTTCCACAAATTACACGATATTATTACATATACATCATAGATATATGTAATATAAATAATATTCACCAACATTCGTAAACGTCGATCACCATTCACAAACGAATTGATATCAACGAAATATATGTGTTCGCGCACCCGTGTGTGTGTGTGTATGTATGTGTATATGAATACGATAAATACGAATAGAATTTTTGGAGAATACTTAAACGAGTATAGCGACACGGAGTTTGACGTTCTTATTTCTTCCCTCGAGGCACCTTGTCTCCCTCGAGGAAGGTCGATACTTTAGGAACGTCTGAAGAGCTACATCTTCGTTCAGAATGAATGATAATTCAAATGAATGAAAATATTCAGGGAACACCGAAATATTCGTTGGCGTACGCGATAACGTTAGCCGATCTAACTTTCATTTCGGGTTTAATCCTTCAAAGGAAAAAAAAAATACTTGATCCCGGAAGTGACCGGAGAGCAAATATCTTCGAAGGTACTTCCTCTTCGTATAAGCGGACGAAGACAAAAGAAATGAATTAAAGAAAGAAAGAAAAACAAGACTAGGTACTAAAACAATTGAATGAGATAAGAGATATTAAGAATCTAGATGATAAGAAGATGGTTCTCGTTGATAAACTATGAAAGAAATTTGTATTAACAAATGTAATTTTATAATAGATGAGATCGGAAACTCGAGAGAGTTCTCGATGCGCCGACGCTTTCGTTCTATTCCCTTTAAAGCGGGCGCCGGCCGGTCTTAAAGCCGCGAAGCCGGACGACGATTCCTTTCGTTCGTTCGTTCGTTCGTTCGTTCGTCAGGCCCGTAAGAAGCTGCGGCGAACCCCTTACGCGAATAACGTATTCAAATTTTTCTTTTCACCCTTTATATATTTGAAAGAGATCGAAACGAAAAGATATAAACGTTAGACGTCGATAATATATTATCCAGATTCGATTCTATTATCTCTCCCCTTTGTTCCTTAACTCGCGTTCCGTCGGCGAAAACGTAAATACATATAAACACACACAAAACTCACCAAACTCCACTCACACTCGACACACACAGTTGCGCGCGGTCGGGGGGAAGGAGAAGGGTAGGATAACGCGGATATTAACACACTCGCGACTTATCTTCCCATTAATCGCAAGAAAATATCACTCCGCGTCTCGTTGTTTTTGTTCTTTTTTTCTTTCTTTTGTATTTATTTTCAAATAAACGAATTTGTACGTTGACGCGGTACCGGTAAACGAAATGCCGTCGTAGAAAGCAAGGCTTCTTCACTTCCGGTAGAAGATAGCCGCCGGTAAACGCGATATAACGCAACAAAACGTCTTCACCGTTGAACGACTGAATTGTGACTGCGGCTTGCAGGGTTCGACGGCATCTACTCCTACCCAAAGCAAACCACCCGGCCAGCCTCCACAAGTCACGCCTCCCTGTCTGCCGAGATAGTCCAATCGCCACACCCACTATTCGACTCTGCCCATCTCGAAGCCTCAAATGACCTGCCTCCATCCTGGTCACCCCCACCGGTGACGACGTGGCTGACCTCTCGGTCACGCCCAATCAAGTCGCGACTCCTTTTTCCCGCGATCATTTCTCTCCGCCGCACCGCACCAAACCAAACTCTCTTCTTCCCTCTCTCTCTATCTCTCTCTCTCTCTCTCTCTCTGTCACTCTTACTCTCCCTCTTTTTTTTCGGAAGTATCTATATACTCTCTCGTGCCCCCCCCCCCCACGAGCAACCTTGTCTTTTCCCGCGCTTTTAACCCCATCGTTTGAATCTTCTTTACTCGATCGCTACTTCATCCAACAACCGAGATTAACTTTTTCAGTCTAAAGATTGATTTTATTTCCCCTATTATTTATGTTTTTGTTTAAAAGTACAATAAAGGATACTCGAACCTTCTCTTATAGTATTTACAAGATCTTTAGAGACTGAAACCTGGCTGTAATTACTAGGGATTATTGGGATTTTATTTTGATGTTGATGAGTGGCAATATTGCAAACCGAAACGACTTGTTGCAAAAGAACGATGATATTAGTTCCATGGTTTCCATAAATTTTTCAAAAATAATGTCCTAATGCGTTCACTCGGATCTCGACAAACTTAGGCCAAAAGAAACTTCAGAACAATCTTTTTCTCACAGATATTTTCGATTCGTTTAAATCTTTCGAAGAAATGTGCTATCTTACTTACTTGCTTTAAAAGACAAATGCGTTTTCCAGATTTTTTTCTGTTCAACTAATGTAAAATGCCATCACTGTTGCTGACTTGCTAAAATATATCCTAATTTTTAGATTTTCTAAAATTTTCAAACCTATTGTTCAACTGCATCATAATATTCTGTAAAAGAATATCAACCAAATTCCTTGCAGTAACATTTACACAATCATTCGAAACCACTCCAAGATTATATACAATAGAGCTGTGATAAATCATTTATCGAACTTCAAAATTTCTAGGCATGTAAAGAAGAAAATATGACAATATTTTCAAAATACCTAATTTATCTATCGATCCCATCTAACTAACGAAAGATTAAAATCATTTATGAATGACAGGATAAAGAAATGTTGGATGCACGTTCGCTGCTCTCTCTCTTTCTCTTCTCTCATATTTTTTATAAAAAATTCACTGTCTCTCTACCCAAAAGAACTAGAAAGAAAGAGAAAGAGAGAGAGAAAGAGAGAAGGAGAGAGAGAACGGCGAAACCAGTGACGTCGTATTCCGTGTGGTTTTTTGCAGCGAGCAACACAGTGCCAGCCGGTGCAAGTCGTTGAGAATTGGCCACGCCTACCGACACCATCGCAGCCACACGAGTTACCGGCATTGCGCATGCGCGCTCAACGAGGGACTATATACGCGCGCTTTCGAATTACCCTCCGCCATCTTTTACGCGCGGTACGTCGGTGGAACGCCGCTGCTTGCTTACTAGCTTGCTTGCTCGCTCTTTCGCTCGCTCGCTTGCTAGCTTGCTTGCTTGCTTGCTTCCCTCCCCTTTCTCCTCTTCCTCCTCCCGCAGCCTTCTCCTCCTCCTGTCCCTCTTCCACTAACCATCCACCGGCCGGCTTTCTCAGCTGCTACCGTTCCATTGCTGATACCACACGCGGTGTTGTACGTAGTTTCACAGCATACAACTAGCGAGATACTGCACTGGGATAGAGCCATAAGACTAGTTACCAAAATGGCGCTTACTTTCTGCGATATATACTTTTGCATTCCTGATAATAACAACTGCTCGAAAACTTAACTTCAAATCTTTTTTCTCTAATCTTCGTTTACTCGCTAAATCATACGAGAAATATATTCTATTTTAAGAAAAAAACATCTCTCTCTTCCTATTTATTTTACCTACCATCGTCCTGATTTTTTTTAACCTTTTCTCCATATTAATTTAAATCCATGTATATCGTTTCGATGTACAACGTTATTATTTATCTATTAAATATACTTTCGCTCGTTCATGGGTCGAATTCATCGGTTATATTTATTTATTTCTATTTTAGTATTTTTTTTAAATATTTTTTTCTTTATTTTTTAAATGCATTAGCCTGTCATTCATAAGAAACAAATATTTGGATACAACGATTGTTATATTGAATTCCGTACTTATTTGCATACCGTCAAAATTCGAAGCGTAAGATCGTTACGCGTGCGATAACTTATCGACTTTAATGTATTTCCTATAAATCATACATTTTATCAAGATCAATATAAAAATATCGCATTTTTATTTTAGTGTCATATTTTCGCACTATTTTGAAATAATAATGCTTACATCATCGAACAATCAAATTATTTCATTGCTTTGAATTATTGTTTTAATAAATTAATACAAAAATATAATCAATGCTTATTTAGTGAAATAATTACTGAAAAAACTCTGCAGCCATTAGCACTTGCACCTGGAATGCTAGTGTTGTTTTACTAACACTTTACCAGATGTGTTACTCCATTGTATGTAAAATTCGCGCTAAGTAGTTTTTATATACAGTTTGAAATTCTCCTAATAAAAAATAAACTAAATTTTTTATTAATTTAATAATACAAAAAAATTACGTCAAATTAATAAGACTTTGAAAAATTAATTACTTTTTATATCGACGATTAATTATGAAAAAAAAAATTTTCCTCTGCCGAAACCCGGGATTGAACCGGGGACATTTAGATCTTCAGTCTAACGCTCTCCCAACTGAGCTATTTCGGCACACATGGTAGTACGGGTTTATTACTAGTTTTAAAGAAGTTGTGTAATATGCTTTATATTTAATTATACGTAGTTTGTTTTTATCAGTATTTTTTATTTAAATACTGCTTTTTATCGACGTATTTTATTAATCATGCTATATTGATTATTCAGATATAATCTAAATTACCTATCGACCATAATTTACATATTTGTGTAACCTTAACAGAGCTGTAAGTTTTATATTAAGTTCATCATTTAAATAGATCTGTGTAATTATTAATAACTTTGGTCTATATATTTATATATATATATATCTTAATGAGATTTATAAACTCTATTAATTATTGTTACTTTACATTTTGTTATCTGTTATAGATAAATATTGCATTTTCATTTTCCTGTCTGTAAGAGGTTAGTGATATTATTCATACTTTTTAAATATGCATTTGTTTTCTTTTTTCTTCTATAAATATATAAGAATATTATTCATAATTTAATTTTCTAATCATATTTTATAGAATAAATTTGTAAGAAGACAACATGCAGAAAGCTATGCTTCTGGTAAACAATGTCCAAACTCAAGTGATAGCAGAAGGTCGATGGGTTGAGGAAAGTAACCCGTGCAAAGATAAAAAGGATGTAGTAATAGTTATTACTGGAAATCCAGGAGTTCCACAATTTTATACAAATTTTATTAAATCTGTCAACTCAAAATTACCATCGGAAACTCCAGTTTGGGTTATTGGACAAGCTGGTCATGTCCAACCGCCTAAAGATTTGGAAATAAATATGCCTAGCGACAATGAGTGGCACAAATATTATGGTTTGACTGGACAAATAGAGCATAAGGTTAATCATCTCTTCTTTCTTTTTTCTTCACTTTTATTTTACTATTAAAAACATATTAAAAAATATATATCCTGTTTTATATTACATAGATACAATTCATAAGGAAGTACGTCCCAAACGATGCTAAAATATATTTAATAGGTCATTCTATTGGATGTTGGTTTATATTAAATTTATTAAAAGATGAAGATATATCTAAAAAGGTAGAAAAATGTTACTTACTCTTTCCTACGATAGAAAATATGGCAGATACTCCGAATGGACGCTTTCTAAAAAACTTTGTAAGTTTCTTCGCTACTAATTTAAAAAGATGTATCTTCCAAAATGTTTACTCACGCATAACAAATTTAATTGCAGCTTCTTCATATAGTCAACTTACTGCTCTTTTTAACTTGGATTTTTACATTTTTTCCTTTTTATTTGAAAACATTTCTAATACGTTTGTTTGGTATATTTTATGGAATTCCTGCCAGATCTATTGACGCAGTGGTTTTATTGTTACAACCTAGTGTACTTAAAAAAGTATTTAGGTTAGCAGATGAAGAAATGAAACAAGTAAAAGAACTTGATCACAATATCATTTCTCAACACACTGGTAAACTTTGGCTTTACTATAGCGAAAAAGATAATTGGACTCCAATCAGTTATTACAGAAACATGAAAGCTAAACATCCTAATGTAGAAGTTAATCTCTGTAAGCATGGCTTTCCTCACTCTTTTGTATTGAGTCATGACAAAGAAATGGGTGAAATAGTAGGCAATTTAATCAATGAGAATATATCAAAAGCTTAATTATTAATCAAGATGGTGATAGCTTTATGTATTAATCTATTCAATTATAACATAACAACAAATGGTGATAAAATAATAGGAAAAGTTATAAGAAATTTAACCAATTCTTAATATATCTCATAAGTATAATTAATTATTAGAATTGTAATATTTTTTATTTGTGTAATTATTTAATTACACATCTAACATTCCATTAATAAAATATTTTGTGTTATAAGCATATATATATAAGATATATATCATATACATTTATACTAAATATTACAATCAATAACGTTTATTATGTTTTCCATAACGAAATCTAGTTATTATTTGGACTTTAATCATTTCCGCAATTTTTAAATAATAGCGCTATAAAAGAGATTATCGAAACTTCTTCTGATTGGTCTTAAACGATCAACGACATCTACCAGCATTGATAAGTAAATAAATACGAATTTAACTTAAAATCATGTGGCGCTCTCTAAAAGAGCGTCCTTTATTAAACTGAATAGTAGACAGGTGTGTAACTATTCTGTCAATAAAAAATTTTTTTTTTCCACCAACGTATCACATAAAATCATATCTGTTACATATATTAGATGTTTATCAACGTTTAAAAATAACTATTTTGTAAAATCAAAATCTCCCTATCTAAAGATTGTCATTTTAAAAATGTGCACATTCACGGGGGAATTTAATTTTCATTTATGTAGTTACTACTACAACATAGATAGTAGATAAAAAATAATTGCTATAGTAAATTATACATAGTAAGATAAGTTTACTTCCTGACTTGTATAAACAATATTTATAAAAATATACTTATTTAAAAAAAAGAAAATCAAAACTAAATAAGAAGAAACAACAGTGTCCACACATTTAAATTAACGAGAAAAGTTCAAGAAAACAAAAAAAAAATAGTAAAAAAACAATCAATTCACTTATATTTCATTATTTGTTTGTTTGGATTGTCAATCCGTAGTATCACGTGAAACTCATTATTATCGGAGTATATGTAAATATTTCATTATTGATCTAGACAATATATATTGAAACATATATTTTATTATTGTAATGTTTTGAAAAGAAAATAATGCATATACAAGTATACCGTTAAATAGTGGCAATTTTATTTACGGACGTCGTAATTTTTTTTAATTTATATTTATATACATATGTGTAAATATATATATATACATATATATAGTTACATATAAAAATAAAAAAGATGTTTTCTATGCCTTTTAACATAACGAAAACACTACAAGATGTTATAGGTAATATATAATTTATATTTTTTTTCATATTCTGTTTTATATAGTTGAATAGCATGCGATGACATATATAAATTATTATTGGCAAATTTTAATAATAATTAATGTTAGAATACATGTACATATTACTCTTTAGGATGTATCTAATCTTTAGAATATATATAAATATATTGTCGTATTATTAGAGTAAATGATTAATTATAGTTGTTTAATTAGTAAGAAAATAGATTAAAAAAAACAAGAGAAAAAAAAAGAAATTGTGTATAAAATAATTTTCTAATTTTTAGTTAATTACATTGATGTGGATTTTACAATATGGCTAACTTGGCTTTTAATGCCGTTACTTATAACATTTTTACTTCCATTTGTAATTGTTCTTCTACTATATTTTACTGGTGTACTATTATACATATACAAATGGCACAGGTTAGTACATATAGAAGTAATGTATTTATCATTTATTAAATAAATGATATATTTCTTTAAAAGTTAAACCTATAGTAAATAATTGAAAGAGATTATTTTTACAGAGTAAGAATTCAAAATGCTTATGGAACTGATTGGAAAGTCGCAGCTCAATCCATTGTTGCTGCTATTTGGGATGCGCATGGATGGATTTGGCATGGTACGATTTGTATAATACAATTGTAATGAGTAATAGTGAATTAACAAAAGTATATAAATATAATTATTGTTGTTGAAGTATATAAATACACTCCGTTTATTAATTATAATATTGCTCATTATAATAACTACACTGAAAAGAAACTACCAAAATTTCTGCGTTGTTAAAATATACATGTTTTTTTATTAGGGTATGAAGTTGTTGGGAGTGAAAACATACCATGCAACGAACCAGCAATGTTGATATTTTATCATGGAGCGATACCTGTTGATGTCTACTATTTTCTGTCAAAAATGTATCTATATAAATCAAAATTAATCTACACAGTAGCAGATCGCTTTCTTTTTAAAATTCCGGGTTGGTCTATTATGTCTGATGTATTGCGTGTGTTACCTGGTACAATTCAGACATGCTCATCTATTTTGAGAGAAAGAAATCTACTTGCTATTTTACCAGGAGGTGTTTACGAAGCACAATTTGGAGATTCTTATTATAAACTTTTATGGAAGAAAAGGATAGGTTTTGCTAAAGTGGCATTAGATACTAAAGTGGTATGTTACATGTGATGTTATATAATTAACGTATAAATAGTTTTTTTGATTAGATCGTAATACTTATATTACATTGTAGGATATAATCCCAATATTCACAAGAAATATAAGAGAGGGATTTAGAACAATAACTTGGGGTCGTAGAATATTCTTGCGTCTATACGCAGCAACAAGATTACCTGTTGTTCCAATTTATGGTGGTTTTCCTGTCAAAATGGTAACATATGTAGGTAAACCAATTCCTTATGATGGAAGTCTTACACCAGAACAATTACAAATTAAGGTAAATAGTATTAAAAAGTTGGGTATATATATATATTTTTTTTTAATTTAAGTTATTATCCTAAAAGATAGATTATTTTATTAGTATATTAAGTATAGTAGAGGAAATAATATAATAATATAATATTTAGGTCGCTACAGCTGTAGAAAATTTAATAAAAGAGCATCAAGAAATACCAGGAAGTATTTCACGGGCCTTGTTAGAAAGAGTTTTTCCTCCGAAGAAAAAAACACAATAATCATGGATTTTAGAAATAAATATCCAAACGAATCTGGTGAAAATCATTCATATAAGAGATTTCAATGTTACTATAGGATACAACGTGTACTTCCTCTAATTTAATATCATTACTAGTCTTTTTATAGTATAAAACGAACAATTTCCTTGGTTTGATGACAAAAATTCTTTTAGAAAAGTAATATTTGTAGGAAAACACAAATTTTTAAGTATTGGAGAAAATTTTATGTGAAATTTATATTTAAATTGGAGGCCTTAAAAAAAAAAGGAGATTCCATTACAATAATGTATAATTTTATATGTCTTCTAGTTTCCAATGTGTTTTTACAGTATACTAAATAGTATTTCCTCTTCTTCGAAATGACACTTATAAATGTTTCTATCATTCTTTCGTTATACGGGTATATAAGTTATATTTAAATATATTTAATTTTTTATTTTTTATCGATATTGAACCATAAAAAATTAATAATTTTTAACTTATTACATATCTTTCTTAATATATTTATATTTTTCTTACACGGTATAAGTACATTTACATATTTATATATGAATTTGTATGATTGTTCTTAGAACTACTTTCATGGTGCATAGTAATTGTTAGTATTTTGTTATACCTGATGGGTACTTAAATATTGAAATAATTTTTAATTTATTATTCTTAAGTGCTCTCTATTCTTTTACTATTTTGAATATTTTACTTTAATTAAAAAATTATAATCTTTTAATTTCGACAGGAATAAAAGAAATTTTACATTAGAAACAAAAAAAATTCTTATTTATATCGACAAAAAAATATATGTTTCAAGTTTTATTACTTTTTCGAAGTATGTATTATTATTCTTTGTGATACAATTGTGTGATCTAACTAAACAATATTCATTATATCAATAACATATGTTTTAATTCTTACATATGTATATAAAAGAGAACATTGTAAAAGAATAAAGTAATAAAATGTCTGTTGATAATATAAAAAAGATATTATTTAAACATAAACCAATACTTTAACGTAGTTACACATAAATATAGAGTAAGTGACGACGTAGAAAATTTAAATGGTAATGCCTAAAGAACATTATTGTCTAATAATATACAAGATAATTTTAAACAAATTGCAAGCGGGGAACATACTTTTAAGTTTTTTATAGTTTGTCGCCAAAATGCTGATTACGTAAAAATTGGTATTAAGTACGATAAGCATTGTATGTGTTTATAACGTTAGTTTATCTAGAAAACGATTTCTATTTTCCAAAGTCATGTTTCTTTTTTTAAAATAATTCTAAAGTATATATATGCTTAATTTTTAAATAAATACTTGTCAAAATAATTTAATTTTAACTTATCTATGTAAAAATAGGAAAGAGGAAAAAAAACAAGATTGAAATAAAAATTTTAAATTTTACCGCCCAGGAAATATTAACATCGATTACTATAATGCGAGAGGAAGTAGGGTAGATAGTTGCGCCTCTATCGGCGTCTTTAGCAATTGATATTTCTTTCCTGGGGGGTATTCAGGGGTATCTAATAAGACTTTATTTTTCAGCAGCGGCATTGGCCTAGGATCGTCTCCAATCGTCTTTTAAGGTAGCGGAAAGCACGTTTATGCAATTTCTGCTAGCCGGTATTTAAGATACCGTCCGCTCTAACGAATTATAGTTAGACTTTTTATTGAAGAAGAAGTTAAGTAATTAATACACAGTGAAAAAAAAATAATCATGGGCGTGGATGTCGAGATACTTACTCCTGGTGATGGTAATTATGTTTCTTTTTTTCTTCTCATTTCATATATTTTACCTGCCTTTTTTCTTTTTTATCACTCCACTCAATTGGATAAATTTTATCTACAATATTCCTTTCCGATATATTGCAATACGTAATGCTCGTAAATGCGTTTCGACTTTGATCCTCCATCTCGATGTTTTCAGATTAAAATTTATTTTTTTTTTCTATTTCAACTTTTTTTTTCTCTTGCACGCGATCACGTTTATCGCATTAGTCAAAGTCGAAGTTAGAATGGATTTATGCCAGTCATGTGTATATTTAGATTAATAAAAATTGTTGCCCCATAAACAAATAATTTATTTACATTTCCAGGTCAAACTTATCCCAAAACAGGACAAACCGTAGTTGTTCATTACACAGGTATTATCATTTATTAATTCGTCAATATATATATACATATATATAATATTAATTGTATTATTTTTTTTTTTTTCATTAATAGATAATCCAGCTCAATTTGGACAAATATTTTTAAATTTTCTTATGAATATTTTATATCGTTCAAAGATATGATTATATTTTTAAAATGATTAGTTCAATTGTAATATACTTAAAATGACATTATAGGTACCTTGAACAATGGAAAGGTATTTGACTCTAGCAGGGACCGTGGAAAACCATTTAAATTTAGAATTGGTAAAGGAGAAGTAATTAAAGGTTGGGATCAAGGTGTGGCTCAAATGTGTGTTGGAGAACGTGCTAAGCTAACATGTTCACCAGACTTTGCTTATGGTAGCCGAGGACACCCTGGAGTATATCCTTTAATACAAAGATGAATATGATATATAAATTTGCAGTATATTAGAGAATGATTATTTATTTTATTTATTAGTATTATTTTATTACTAATTTATAAATATTTATTTATATTAACCTTGACAAAGACACACTATTCCACCTAATTCCGTTCTTATCTTCGATGTGGAGCTTCTGAAAGTGGAACCTTAGAATACTCTACAAAATCTATTTGTACCGACCAAACACCTAAATATCTGAAAACTAAACAAAAAACGCTTTGAAATTAATTACGTTAAGTAATCATTGTACAGACGGCACTTTGTACACATTAATTCAATCGCTCGTATCTTTATAAAAAAAGTCATGTAATTAATCTCTTTCTCTCTCTCTGGTCACGGTTTATATTAAAAATATTAACGGAAGGAAGATAAAATTAAAGGAATTAATAGAGACTAAAATTATACTTGCACTATGAATTATATATATATATATATATATATATTAGGATTATATATGCAATAATGTGTTTTAATTATCTTAATATTACTTGATTTGTGTAGTTTGCTTAAAGATGTTCCTGCAATGAGCGATTGAATAATTAAATCTTAAAACATTTGAAAAGTAATCTACAATCTGTGTTCATTCCACTTACTTAGCATTTGGTAAATAATCATCTGCATATTTTGTACAAAAATTTTCAATATCACACCAAGTGTAATTGTACTAACGATGTAATAGTCCTAAATATTTACATTTTAAAATTCAATAAAAAACTGAACTTACTGAATAATTAATGTAATTCTATTACGTTAGATGGATATACGGATAATATTGATTAAATATCCTTAGTAAATTTTTTCATAGTTATTTTGTAACTAATTGTTTTTTTCATTAACGCTTGGAAATTAATTTTCTATTACACTTTCTTTTAAGTTCAACATTTTCTAATATATAAGGAAATGAGTACAACTGTACAATAGAACATAAAATAATTTATTTCATAGTTCGGCAAACATTTTGTTCTGTTATTTTTCTGTGTTTGTTTTATGCGTCGATGTACATACATAGTGACAATAAATACACAATGATTATTAATATGTGCAAGCGTGGCACTTGTACTTAGTGTTTTACATTCTACACTATTATTGTTTACAATATGTGCTGAAAATAAATACCTATACAATAAAATAACTTGATTATATTCTATTCCCATACTAAATTAATACTAATACTAATTCTAAATTTCGGCTATTTTCTAAATAACAACATCGATGAGACAATAAGGGAACGTAACATATGAAATAATATTAATTTGCTATGATATAAATTATCTTGAATGTTGTAACTGATAAATAAGTTGGTGTTACCATTTAAGCCATAAAAATATTCTTGTATATAAAAATATCGTGTATCACAAATTATGTATATATGCTTATGCATTGTAGTAAAGCAATATTGTAAATTGTAATTGACTTCCATGAGTGATAGTAACATTATTTTGATGAGCAAACAAGAGAAGCATTTAATATATATACGTATATATTTACCTTTCTCTAATAAACAAATAATTCTGGAAAATGTATTTCGTAAGCTGGTGTTTGATTAGGTTTGGCATCAGTTTGTGGACCTCCTGGGATTATATTACGTGGATCAACTGTCAACGTATTAAATATTTCTGATAGTTTACTTTGCAAAACGTCGTGCTGTAATCATACAAAATTAATATAGTTTGGTCATGCGCATCGATGATCAACCCTTTGCACTCAAGTGGGTTAAATTTGTCAAGTGGCATTTCAGTTTGAATAATTCTTCAGCCAAGATAAAGCTGGTGTAATACCGAGTTGAGACATTAAATCATGTGGTGAGAGAGTCACCTCTCGAGTGCAAAGGGTTAATATATAAAATACATTTTATTCAAAACAATTTCTTTTCACTATACCTTTGGTTGCGTTATAGAAACAAGATCTTGGAATGGTGCACTTCGAAAGAATTGTGAAAGTTGCATTCGTTTTTCCTCTTCTATTACATTATTGTTATTAGTTTCAGTCAAAATTCTCTTCATGCTCTCAAATGTCAACTCTTCGCCAGGTAGTTTCTATTAATGGGAGAAATAAAATTAGTATTATTAATGATAATTATTATAATTAATGAAACATATACTTTTTGAACGCCTGGAGATGAACCACCGCTATCCAGTTCTCCGGTATTAGAGTTAATATCTGCCAGTGAATTTCTTCCTGTGCCATCAACCCAGGAATGCCTTTTGAAAAAAACATATATATATATATGTTATATACGTAAGCTATAAATTAAATATGGTGAATAACAATTAATATTATATTACCTGTGTTGTAAAGAGGTACTACTGTAACCAGATCCTTGTTGGAGTTTTCCGCTATCGAGGCCAGCTCCTTTTAGACATTCACTTACCACAGTTTGATCTACTAGCAATGTTGGTGCTAATCTTGGAGATAAATTACTGTCGTATTGAGAATGTAAATTAGGCAACAAATGTGGGGCTTCTTTTCGGCGAGCTTCAACAACCTAAATAAATATTTCATAAATTATTGATTATATTAACACCATAATAATTTTATTTATACCATATAACATACCTTTTGCGCATAATCCATAAGAGAAGTGATATTGCAAACGGAAGAAATCAAAATAAGTAAACTAATAACAATAGCATGTAAATTGAATTTCAATGTAATGCTTATTTGGCCGCTTGTAAGTGCTAGATCTTGAAGACTCAAAACTAATCTTAATAGTTCTAAAATAGTATCCTCAGAAGCGAGTTCTACGACTAGAAGAGCTAAAGTTGTATATATAGATTCCACATTTTCGACAAAGTTGCTTGTCAATTCTAAAGATTCATAAAGTGCTAGATAAATTTCAGGTCCATGTTTTCGGATAAATATAATATCCGGTCTAGATGATTTTTCAATTACTAGGTCGAGTTCACCTACGTTAACGCTGCCAAAGAAAAATGAGAATATTATAGAAACACCTGCTGATCATAACGATTGACATAAAAGACTAATTAATTCAACAATTACCTTGGTTTAGCAAGTTTAGCTATATTATTATGTCTGTCAATTAAAGTGTGGAATATTTTTTGTACCAAGAGTCTCATTTCAGCATCTGCTGCCAAGGACATCCTAAGCAATGGTTCTAAGAAACTTGGTGGGAACGTCGTATTTAAATGAATCGTTTTATACTTTGTACCGACCTATTATCAATGTAAATAACGTGTATAAGTTATTAATTATTTGTATTAATCCTATATGGGCCCGTGTAACTTTCAGGTGATATGCTAATATATTGACATTTTATCAAATAATTCGTAATATAAATATAATTTACCTTCAATAGAGATTTTAAAAGAATACTTTGGAGTAAAACGTCTCCTTTACCAACAGGAATAATACGATCTGTTTGATTGTACGGAACTTTACTCATTATGAACATCATTATTTCAATCTTTTGATAATCTGGGAGATGATTTGCAAACTCTCCAAGTGCATTGATAAGAGCTTCTTGATATAACTGTTCATCATTGCTAGATGATTGGTTTCTCGTCACGCTAACTCGTAAATGAGATAATAACGAGTTGATTATCTCCAAAACAGAAGGACCTTAAAGACATATTTAAACATATATAATAATTGGATATATTTTCAAATATTTGTTTATATACATAAATTAATATCTATATCTTACCAACACTTTCTCCAGCTGCTATTGAAATAATTTTGGACAATGTGTCCGCAATGCTCGTTCGTATTTTCGGTGATGACTTTGAATGATCGTCAAGATGAGTCATTAAAGATTCGACAACTGTATAAGAATATTGTGACTGGAAATAATAATCTATTTCAAAAATAATTAAAACTTTTGATTGAAAGAATTATACACATAATTTAATATATAACCAACCTGTATAGAAAACATTATTATTCTAAATACATGAATAGCAAAATAATTAGGAACCCATAGTTGGTGATTATCTAGATGTCTGAAATCAATTTTTATTATCATCTATATGAATTTTTCTTTTTAATAAAAGGGTCATTTATAAAAACAACAATAAAATTATATCGAACCTTAGAACAGGTCTAATGACACATCGAATGTGTCCAAATGAAGCACGACCAACAAGTTCTCGCATACAACTTTCTGCAAATTGTGGGGGTTCAGGTCTGTCTTCAGTTGGACAATCAGGTGTTGCGTCTTCTTTGTTGGCATATCTGTATACAATAATATATTTATTAAAAATAAAAATACACTCTGTTTCATTTGATTTTTACTGACCGTGTATTTTGCATATTGTATAATAATGAAGGTACTATTTTATCCATATGAACAGGTTCCCAAATGTTTTCAACCAAGTCATCAGAAAGAGTTTTCCTCACAACACCCTTAAGCACAAATATTTCAAATTAATCACATCGATCAGAAGTATACTCATAGTATATGCATATCTATATCAAATTATACCTGCAATCCTTGGATTCCAGCGAGTCTAATCTGTTTGCGAATAGTGGCGTCGTCATGGTTGGAGTGGCACATTGCAGAGTATTTTGATACAAAGAAATCGTAACGTGTGTGATAAGACGGCGTGTCTTCTTCGATGTTGGCAAATCTGACAAACTGGAAGAAGCCAGGACTTTGTTCAACTGAATTAAAACATATAATTATTTTGTATTACTAATGAACATAATAAAAGTAAAATGATATCACTCCCAATTGCATGCATATGTGACAAAAAACTATAAAACAAATATAACATTTATTGGTTAGATGTATATGCTTTTCAGGTATCTATTGTTAGGTATCAATATTTTTCTTTAGATCTTCATTATTTCTACAATAAATGTTTACTTACAGATTGGGTTGCTAGAATTTGTAATTGAGGATCTGTCGATTCCAATAATTTCTGGACCATTTTTAAAAAACTCTCAACGAATAAATTAAGAGTTTGTGCATGGCATGCAACTAAAAGTTGATCCATAGCTTCCATGGCAATAATCACAAATCCATTTCTTCTCCTGTTAAAATATTTTCATTTTATTCAGGTGTTATCAAACGATACATTTTTATTGTTTACAGTCATTTTAAAAACAATTCAATTAAGATCCCCCATATCCATTATACACAATAATAATTAAACATTGCATAAGAAAACGAGAACGAGAGAATGACGAGCAAAAAATAAAGATTATTTTTTGTTTTCACAATGACATTATGTTTATTCTAGTGTAAGAGTTATATAAAATTTACCTGTATATGTCTCTGGAGGCTCTTTGAAATAAATACTCTCCTATTCTATCCAATTTTTCTGGACTGCTCAATGAATAAAATGTCAATTTTTCCATATTATTTTTAACCAGGCCATCCTACATATAAAAAAGACAAAGAGAGAAAAAGATATTTTACTTAACCACATATATATAGATGATTTTATACTTTGAAGCAAATATTGATCACTTTTTGACTGATGTCTATAGTTATAGGAACCATATAGATACATATAGTTGACATTAAACAGATATGCACTTATATGACATTAAAGTATATGTCTCACTAATTATATCTTATATATTAAAATATGATAGAAAATAATAAGAATTATTTAATTGTATGAATTAAACAATAATTCAATAGTAAAAAAACAAATAATAGAAAAAATGAAGTGTACCTGTGGATTAACAGGAAAAATGTTGTCAACCAGTCTTTTGTATCTTGGGCGTAATGCAGAACAACACCAGCAGCAACCTATTAAAATAATGAAAAAATATTTTTATTAGATAAAATCATCTTGTGCGAAATAAAAAATAATGTCACGATAAAGTTCGATCGAAGTTGGAGAACTCTTATGAAAGGAAGATAGAAAAACGGATAACAATACTCGTGAAATTGAAGTATTTACCAAACATTTTGACAGGAGAATATCCTTATATGCACTCAACACGAACGACCTTCGATTTCTACTGACTTTATCGGTCGAACAAAGTAACGAAAAGGGAAAAGAGAAAAAGAAAAATCATTCACTTTTGTTTATCAAACTGCGTTACCAACAAATAGAAATTTTTTGATCAAATAAATATAGAAATTGTGGTCAGTGACCTGTCTTATCGATTGTCGGTAATAAACAGTTTTTGTTACCGATCCTAACCTTACCGTACTAACCTCGTCAATGCAATTGTATTTCGTACAACGATCGATCGATGACAGCAGAGTTCTTATTCGGATGAATGAAATAGTTTTGAATGAAATAGTATATTTTCTTTGGCTTTTTTTACTAACGATATCTTTGTTTGTTTTTCAATAGTTCTTTTAATTTTTTTTGGGATTAAAAGAGAATAATTTAAGATGGAGTGTATTAGAATTGTATCGAGCGAAGGTTTATATGCAAATAGTAATAACACGTACGACGAGACATCATGAATTAAACATTAACGAGAGCTCATTGAGAATTAATGATATCACCAAATAGAATTTATGATGAATAAATTAATTATCGTGTACGAGAAAATCATGGTATTGTTAACAGCTAAAACCCATAGACTATTAAATTTATCGCGTGATTTGTTTTTTTTCCTAGCTTACCAGTTAAATGTTAATTAAATTTTGTATACGATTGTATACGTGTACGTACTTACACATAGTTACACATAGATAATCAATGATAAGAATGATGCTTTTAGACTTGAAAATAGCCATGGGGGTTTTACAACGTCGATGTAAGTCTTCGGAAATCAATAATAGCTCTCGCGCACATAGTTTGAACGCTACTTAAGACGATTGGTCATCCTTGCAGAAACGATCAATAATATCGTGAATAGAAAATGTTCTGTCGTTGAAAGATAATACGAACGTTTTTCTTAAGATAATACGACCACTTGAGATAAATATTGAAAAGCATTATCTTTGAGAAACGTGATTATAATTTTCAATACCGAAACATGAAAAAACATTGACTCTTCATTCTTTGCTTCCTTCAATATTTATTTATTTCAAATATCTTTTTTTTTTTTTTACTCATTTAATTATATTCGAATGATATTTTATTTTTGTATTTTTTTTTATCTAAAATGGTGATCTCAATTTCTCTTTTTTTCTATTTTTTATTCTTATACGAATAAACTTTTTATAATAATACAAAGATTATATGGACACGAACGTTCTATTTTTCTTTTATCATTAAGATATGTTCGATGTTTAACAAAGCTTTTGCTATAGCGATCAAATACCGATGCGTGTCTTAACAATAACTACAGGTACGATGATCGTACTGAAACGCAACTTTAGAAATCGTCTCACGTTTCAAGACGAGCATACTCGAAAGAATGAAGAGTATTTTAGTGTTCATGGTTGCGAGTTCATTCATGAAGATATTTGTTAACATTGAAGATCGTAGATAAAGTTCCATTTCATTGACCTATATAATATATAGTATTTCTAGAGACTTTCAACACTTGATTATATACACACAGAAAACACATTCATATGACGTTTTGTAAACGTGCTTGTATTATAATTAACAATTCCATCGATGTTCGAGCGGAAACTGCCGTAGGAATAAAAACAGAAAACTTTCCTACTATTTTTTTCTCTTCTAAAGAATAATGTCTATCATTATATGCCATTGCGAAAGAAAAAGACAGATAAAGAGAGAGAAAGAGAGAGAGAGAGAAGAGAAAACGTGTCGTTTATATTTTTTTTTTTTAAATCAAATTATCAAAGAAAACAAGATGTAACAACGTGTAAAAGAATACGACTTGTATTGCAATTTTAATTAGAAAGATAAATAAAAGAAAAAAAAGGAAGAACAAAATGTATGAATATCGTTGTATTGAGAGAAACAGAATGCATAGTTTTATAAATACGTAAATATGAATATTAGATTTACTTATATAAGTATGTTACTTGCTCTATTTATGTCAACATGAAACGTAAGTATTTATGCAACCTGATTATAACTTCTCCACATTTGCAATATTTAAATACACACGAAATAATACGTTTAAAAATTTACGTCCACTACCGATCGAAAGTTTAAGTACGTCTATTCCTTTTGTATTATATATTTATGTACCAATTATTAGTTTCAATAAATTCAAGATCCAGAAAATATTTGTGAAACCTTCTAAAAGATTGTAACTATTAGGTGTACAAATAAATTTCCGCCGTTCTTATTAAAAAATTAAGCATTTGATGATTTTAAATGATGTAAAATTGCTTGCTGAGTTACTCCTAATATAAGTTCCTATTTTTTTTGCGTTTGGCACGAATTTTCAACCAATAATATTTCTAATTCTGCGTATGCGTGCACTTTCAGCCTTCCGTTACGTATTTTATCTTCGACGTCACAGTCCCTGTTCTTGAACTATAAAAACCATTAATGAAAACTTCTCTAACTTAAAAAAGCCTCGACATATGCCTCTACAAGCAATCGATGCTCATCAGATGCAGATTTCTTTAAATTAAATAATTTAATCAAAAGTTCCCGCAAATGGTGCTTATTCGGCCTAAAACTCGACATTTTCGAAGGAAAAAAAATATCCGATACCAATACAATATCACTAATATATCAAGATTATGTTGTCGAGAGATGTCTTACTTTACGATATGACGTTTTACATCAGACCATTTTAACCATAATTTAATGATAAAGCCATACTTTGTTGAACGGCGATAACTTATTTGTACACCTAATAATTAGTTGCACGAATGTCTAAATTGTTTTAAATAATTAAACAGAAAAAAGGTGATTATTTTAACAAGTGAGACGATCTGTTACATTTAATATAATGTTTTATCAAATTTATATACTATAGTAAGTTATTATAATTAATTTTTTATGTATTTTAAATATTTTAGAAATTATAACTTTTAATAATTAGAAAATATTTCACATACTAGTAGATGTGTATATCCATATGTTTTAATCTTTAGAGTATACTGTAAAAGATGAACCATATATGAAAGTTAAATTTAACTCTTTGCACTCTGAACGATTCTAGACGTTGATCACTAATAAATCTTCACTAATAAATATCGATATAAAATAGATAAAATTCACTAAAAAATACGATATTCAATCATCACTAATAAACTTCAATGTCTCCTGAGAGGGGACAGCGGAGTGCAAAGGGTTAATAATAATAATAATAATTTGAAAAACTATTACACAGAGTAAGATTTTGTATAAAAAATCTTAAACACACTTTTTGTTTGTGGATTAAATTTTTTCCAACGAGTTCTCATCCAACACTTTGAATGAAGATAATTTTATGAATATAAATAAATGATCGATTAAAATACTCACAACCAGGATCGGTGCACTTTTGTACGAGTGATCCAAAGATTTCAGGTGCTTCAGCTTCGAGACAACATCTTACGAGTGCCATATCTTTCGATATGCTCAGCTTCCATGAATTTCCTTCTCTCGAAATTGTGTTCTTCTTCTTCTCCTCCTCCTCCACCCGTTCTTGACTATTTTTATTTCAGTGTTCGATCTGGCGTTATTTTTTCTTTTTATAGAAAAATAAGAGATATACAGAGAGGAAAGAAAAAAAAAAGAAAGGTGACAAAGGAGTTCCGTAACGACGCGTGGCGTCGCGACGCCTGTGTTCTACTGACCCGCATGCACAGCACACGAGGTGATCTCAACTACCCTTGATAATACTTTCTCTGGTTACGTCACTCGACGGAAGGGCGCCTGTGCCAAGGCTTGCCAAGTTGGAGGGGTGGACAACTAACGGGTGAATTACCACCCTGTTTTAATAAAAAATAATTAAAAAAAAAAGCACAAAAATATAGTCAAATAGATCCCTAGATTATTTTTATACGCTCGTATTCTTTTTTTTTTTTTTTTTGTTTTTCTATTTTAACATGGAACATTATTGGAATATTTTTGTATAAAATACAAAAATTCTTAGATTTTTTATTAAGTTCTTCTTGTTGTAAGTGTGTGGGAAAATAAATTTTCAAAGGATTATTGTTTTTGATTATCACATTATTATATATAAGAAAATAGTTCGTTCGTATTCCTGTACTTGACCCAAATTGTTCGACCATACCGAACACAATGAGGACACTAAAGCAGATGACGTCATGGAGCAGCATTCCGACGACATTAATTAATCATGTTAGTCTTCCATATTTTTGGTAGGTTTGCATCTTCGATCAATGAAATATTTAGAACAGATTTTGGCACGTGTAGTTTCGAACAAAACAAATATTTTCAAGTTTTAAACATTTTTTCTTCTTCTTGATAATTTCTATAAAAATATATATCTTTTATTTATTCTCTTCGATAGATTATTACATATTAAACGAATGTCAAATAAAATAAGGAGAGATTCATTAAAAATGAAAGATAATTAATTAATCATTTCTTTGTAAAGGCAAATAACGATTATATTTTCTTTATATAGAAATGATTTCTAATTCATCGTTTAGGTTTTTATCTTAAAGTTGCACTTGTGTTTCAAAATGTAAGATTTTGTTTAATTCGAATTTATGGAAAATTATTGAGGCATGTGTTGACGAAAATAATGAAATGATATTAACATTTAGAAATCTTTTAGTTTACTAGATGAATTTAGCAAACAACGATAACACACATATTCGTCTTTTGTATAGATCTATTTATTTTAGAAAGAAGCAGCTGCAAATCAAGGCTATTGATAAATCCGTAATTAGAAGTTATGTATCTATGCATGTATATATATACTATGTTAGGGAAGAGCATATCTTCAATCGATTCGTTGTGAAGTCATTGAAACTGTCATCATGGTTCGCTTTACGATGTCCCATTTGGCTTTTTTCGTATTCTGTCTCGTTGCCAGAGGTAAAAAAAAGAGAAAGAGAGAAAAAAAAAAATTAAAGAAGTTCGAATTGACAGAATAGAAATTCTTGCGACTAATTTTTTTGTTCTTTTCATTAAAAGTCGTGATTATTATTTATAATTGTATCGTTAATAAAATTTAATTGTATTTGTTTGTTTAGAATCGTTCGCGGAACCACCGGAGCGTATAGTAGGTGGTTCACGAGCTGCCGTTGGTGAATTCCCTTATCAAGTTTCTATCAGAGTTTATAATCAGCATACATGCGGTGGAAGTATCATCTCTTCAAGACACATCTTAACTGCTGCTCATTGTGTTAGCGATTGGGCTAGAGCTCCCAACAGTTATTATACCGTTGTAACTGGAACTAACAGTCTTACTTATGGAGGTGAAGTTCATGGCATCAGTTCTGTTTCCGTTCATCCCAATTACATAGGTACTCAACAAACCTCTTGGATCAACGACGTTGCTGTTATTGCGGTAAATTTGAATTCACGATTAGAATAAATCATTGATTGGGGGGAAGGAAGGGGGAGAGGTGATTAAATTATTTACTTTTTTAACAATAATTATATTCCTTACGATGTTTTATTATTTTCAGTTAACATCTCCTATATCGTTCAATAGTCTTCAGAGTCCTATTGAATTGGTCAATACGGAAGTGCCTAATAATAGTTTGCTCAGTTTGAGCGGATGGGGTAAAATCTCAGCTAACGGTCCACTTTCAAATGCATTGTTGAAGACTCATTTGTACGCGGAAGATTATAATGTTTGTCAACAACAACATTCGATACGCATTTATCCAAGTCAAATTTGTGCACTTAATCGAGTAGGAATTGGTGCTTGCCAGGTGAATACAATTCATTCAAATAATTAGATTATTATCGACCGTTTCGTTATTGTACAATCGATTATTATTAATATATATTTCTTTCTTTTTTTATTCACAGGGTGACAGCGGTGGTCCACTCACTTACAACGGTAGAATTGCTGGTATTGTTTCTTGGGTCATTCCTTGTGCTCGTGGAGTACCTGACGTTTTCACCAAAGTCTCGTCTCACCTAAACTTCATTAGAAATGCTGTCCAATCCACATAAAGGATTTAACTCTAAGAAGTTGTTCCACAATTTTTAAAATAATATCTTTTAAACTAGTTTCTCTAAATATTTATAATTATTTTTATCTTTTAATTTCTTTAATACATTCGAAATAAGGAAAACAAGATTCAATGACTTCGATCATTTCGATCTTCGACTTAGGATAATGATACACCATTTTCTCGAAATATTTATAAATTTATTAACAAACTTTAATCTCAAATAAAGAAATATTATATAAAATTAACATCCTATGCATTTCTCACCCACCGTTCAGCCGCAGATCTTTCCTTCTTCTTTTTTTTTTCACTCATCGTGAACAGTAAGTGTTGCACGCAACGCAAGGAGTTGGAAAGAAATCCTATTCTGTGTATCTTTGGGTCCATCAGTAAATAGTCATAGATGCTAATCGATCATAAACTGCGTCGAGCGATAGCGCGGTATCGCTTTTTTATTGTAGAAGATTAAGGGGCTGTATCTGGGTGTATTTATGATTTATGGAAAGGTATCGGTTTATTTAAGACAGAGAAATTCCTCGATCACGTGTTAGGAGTTTTAGGAATATTTCCAGGTTTTTAATATGTGCCTCCTATATAAGGGCGACCTGCGTTGCAGGACCAGCTCCATTTTCGTAACCAACATTCGTAACTAACATTCGTGAGCTCCGTTCGTAACCAACATTCATAAACTATCAATCGTGAAGAGCTCGCTCCATTCGTAACAGTCAGTCGTGAACAACACAGACACTCGTTGTCGTCGATGCTACAGTGCTGGTAGCCATTGACTAATAAACAAGCAAGCAAACGTATATAACAAGCATAAGTAGCAATTGTGAATATTAACCATTACGGTATCTATAGTTGTCTGTAATATGAATTGTTATAAATAAATCTCATTATCAAGCAAAGTGTAGAATCTCCCAAAATCATTAACCATCATCAAACAAGTAAACATGAGGCGACGATTTTCGACTATGGATAAATAGCGTAGAGTACCGAACAGGCAACGGTCGTGCAACATAACAGTAAGGTTTCAATAAATGGTATAAAAATATGGGAGCTTGACACGTTGAGCGCTACGCCGATTTTATAGGCAATCCCCGTCAGGCCACGTGCGCACGAGTGTATGTCAGTGTCAGCCAGCGGTGGTTGACGCGGCCTAAACGGAAAGTTCACTGCTGGTCCTTAGGGACCGGCGCCGCGCTCAACGTGTAAAAGAAAATACCTAACTAGTACCTCAATATTAAGTAACGAATGCTTGCTGATTGCAATCGCAACCGATTAATCGGTTACCGATCGATAAATTTTTAATAAAGCAGTTTTTATTTTTATTTAATAATTTTTATTTAATAATTTTTATTTAATATGATAACTTAACACTTTACCGACCGGCAGTCGATTAATCGACTTTTATTCCACAGCGCTTATCGACCGGTAGTCGATTTTTCGACTTTTATTCCACCGAGCCGATGTCTCGGACGATCTGTGGCTGAGTGACCGGTGAGAAGGGCATAGGATTCTTGAACCGCTACCGGTCGGTAAAGTGTTAATAACATCGAACGTGTCAATAATATTTTCGCATTTGATTATTAATAATTCTCCTCAATAAACTTTTAAAGTCATACATATCCCTTTTTTCAATCCGAAAATACGAAAACGAAGCTATGAGATAAATAGTAAAAATATCTAATGGAGATCGAAGAAAAATGGATTATGTTTTCATTGAATATATATTTATTCCATATAATTATTTATTAAAATATTTACTGAAAACTTAATAATAACAATATACCTCAAGGATTCAGTTTGTTCGTCAAAAAAGAATGATTAAATTCAATTAAAGAGTTAATGCGTTTTTAACAAAGTCAAGATGTTCGTAAACGCTGGTGAAGATGTCAGGTATTCCATGAGCGCAAGGAATTCCACCAGAAACAATACCAATTACTTGATTGTTGTAAGCTAATGGGCTGCCACTGTCACCCTATAAATTTAATAAATATTTTATTAAATTCAATAATTATAAGACTAAGGACAATTAAAAAAGTGTAATTTCTCGATTTATCAACACTTACGGAACATGTTCCAACATTCTTTTGTACGAGTGTACAGATCTGAGATGATTTGATAGTTATGGTTTTGAAATAATTCTGGCATTCCTTTTGAGACAATATTTTGAGATTTAGTTTTCTGAGCAAAGGGGAAGCTTTTCTTGGGTACGAAGAGGTTGCACCCCAAGCACCGATCAAGGCATTAGTGTTGGTTGGTGGAGGTTGGGTTGGCAGAGCAATAGGTTTTGCACGATCATTGAATTGGATAGGACTGGAAAGCTGTAAGAAACAAATGATTTTTTTATGTAGAGAATTTACAAGAAGAAGAAGAAGAAGAATGAGTGAATAAAAGGAAAGTATTTTGAATATAATTAAAAATGAGACTATACTTTCACGATAAAACCCGATTTAAGACAAATTTTCGTTTTCCTATCGAATTTCTATAGATTTAATAAAATGTTCTAATGGTGAACAATGAACAATCATGTTTAATTGTAAATACAAATTTGTAAGAAAATTTTTACCTTAATAATACCGATGTCGTTAGACCAAGGATCCTTGGAGTTAAAATTATGGTGCCTGATATAAAGACTAGGTCCGTAAACTTGGCCACCGGAGTAAAGACTGTTCGTGCTAGTAACAATGGTTACATCGTCGGGATCTGTGTTTATCAGAGGTACCACACAGTGAGCTGCAGTAAGGATGTGATATGGACCAATGATACAACCACCGCAGTGAAGGTTATCATTTATCCTTATGGATACCAAGTATGGAAATTCGTTATCTCGAGCGAGTGCAGCACCGACTAAAGCTTCAGGTGGCTCACAGTATACTGATACAAAAATTCAAATATCATTGATTAAGATAAAAATATAAAAATATTTCCAAATTTTTGGTCGAAAGAAGAAGATGAAGAATAAAAGAATGAAATATTTGTATTTTTTAAATTGCATCGACAGCTTACCGGTACTGACGATAGTTGCGAAAAGGCAAACAATGTTTGCATTTTTAATAATTTTACGTGACATTTAGATTTTATTTTATTTTATTTTATTTTTCTGATAATCGATGGGTCTCTCTACAAAATCAGATTCACCAAGTATAAGGAGTGAATTTTTCCTTTCATACAATTTATATGAAAATATAATGTTTACTTAAGATTTTTATTGGCACTTGTGAATACTCTATAAAATTGGTTACCAATGTGTAGATTGTAATATAATTTTAACGAAGCGTTTTTATTTTTCGATAATCAATATTTGTGTAACGAATTAATTCATTCATTCGACATTGGCATCGCGTGGTTTATCGCGTTAAACGCGTTTATGTCTAATTTTAATCATTGAATTAACAAACGAATACGATCCTCGTATCTAAACAATGAAAATATTTATTCGATTGTACGTATTCTCTTATCTTCGATAACTATCACGTCATATGCATTTATGTTACACAATGCACTGGTACGTTCATTATTATTATTATTACTATTATTACTATTATTATGATTATCTGCTTAGCATATCAATTTCAAGAACCCATTCGAAATGTCGAAATCATCTTTTATAGCTCGAGTGGTGATGCTGGTTCGAAAGGATAGGTCGGTTAATGAGAATCTCAAGAAGAAGAAGAAGAAGGAGAATAAGAAAAAGAAAAATAAGAAAGAGAAGAAAGAGAAGAAAAAGAAGAACGATGACCTAACCGACCCCCCACGAAATCTTTTGCAATAAACGCGTATGTGTTCTCGCACGCATGCGAAAATTCTTGTGGTTAAATTCGAACATTTTGGAATTTTCGATTGTCATAAATATGTTTTACCTAATGATTTAATTACCATGACAAGGCAACGTTAAAAAATGTATTTTCTTTTTTCCTTAATTATTGGTCCATGTACTAACAGATGAATTAATTCGTAGCATTTGGAATTAATTCGTTTCTTTTAACTTCTTAAAATACATCAGAATTAAATATAAAAAAAGGAACAAATTCCAAAGACAATTGAAACACATATTCGAGAGTAGTTATTTTTTTTCTTTGCGTAATACTTCTCAGGTACAACATTTAAGTACATTTAACATTTAATGAGATCGTGCATTTGATCGACAATCGATTTACAAATACATATACACAGAGAGACAGGTATAATATATTGAATATACTTCTTTACTTGATCGTAGAGATGGTTACGTAAATCAAGACTTGTGATAAATGAAATCAACGAATTCGTTCTCTCAGCATGCAGTTTGAATAAACGTAGATGAATAATCATGAAAGATTCTCTCTCTCTTTCTCTCTCTTTCTAGTTGTGTTAGGTTCTTAAATGTCAATGTGAAATTTAGATCTCGAAATTGGCTATAAAAGATTAAAATCAGAGATAGTAAGAGCGTTAAGTACCAACTTTACAAGAATGGAAAAATTCACGATCGAAAAAATATTCAATGAGTAGGTACACGATCGAAGATCTTTCGATCAGTCAGGGCAGATATCAGTCGGTAAACGTATTATACAGTGAATACTCATTATTCATCGGTGCGAGTACATCCAGAGGATCTACTGTTCCTCTTTTTTCTCCTCTCCTCTCCTTTCTTCTCCTTTCCTTTCCTTACCATTCCTCCTCACCTCATTCTCTCTTTTCTCGCTCACTCTTATAACTTGCGGTATATACTCTCGCGCGATATAAGGCAATTAAATCCGTGGAATGTGCACACACCATATGGTCTATCAATGGTGCTCCTACCCCGCTCGAATCACCAACCATTATTATTATTATTATTATTATTATTATCGTGGACAAGAAGTAGCCGGTAGGTATGGCTACTGGGGGCCCGATACTTCATCAACTCTTACAATTCTCCTCTCGTTCGTGGAAAACAGAGTGCATTTTGGTCATAGTTTACTTATTACAATTTTATTATGGATTATTATTTGAAAAAGATTTCATAAGAATTTCGATTTTCATCGAAATGATTGACACATAAAGTATATCTATATATATATTTATACCTACGGTCTCGAAGTTGTTCGAAAAATTAATTACACTTTCATTTAGATGTAAGATACGAAACGTAGGTACCTATGTTTCTCGTTCGATCATCGACGTCCTTCTTTGGAGGCTGACTACTTTAAGAAGAGTTATTATTTACTAGATTCTTCAACGTCTCCTTATACAGGGTGTTCCTAAAACGAAACTAATATACTTGAGTTATTTCATTATTATTGATCATAGAGATTGGTTATTAATATTAATAAGGAATAAATAATATCCGTGTTAATAAGATAATTTTCTTTTTAGAAAAATGAGTCTTTTAATTTGTTTGTTTAATGATTTAATAATCTTTAGGAACATCCTATACAAATTACGTGTCCAGAAAAGGTACTTGTATTTATATATATATATATATACATATATATATATATGTACGTATGTTCGCCGTCGGTTAAAATAGAAAGGATCGACGGTATGATTGCTTCCTTTTACGTGATTCGAAACTAATTCCCTGCGTAATGACGTTAAAGTCTTACAGAAGGGAAGAAAATATTTTCCCGTTCCATTGCGAAATGGTTTATAGATGGACTATCGAATGAAATTATTTGTACCTAAGATTTGGCTATATTGGGGAGGGGGAAGGGGAAGGGGTAAACAAAAATCGTTCTTTTTTATTTATTCTCTTCGATGTGTTTTTAAATACGAGAGATACGAAAGTAAAAAAAAAAATAATTAAAATTAAACGTTATCGATTGAGATGTCGTTACACCTGATTATATATAAAAGCATTTGCTAATAACACATTGAACGATGTTATTGAATATTAATTAGTTTATACTTGATGATCGACGCATATAACACTTAGGGATTTCATAATGTTTAGTAGATAATGAACGACGTGTTATTATCGAATTTGTATCATATGCCGATAAACGTGAATTTCAGCTGTGCAAACTTAACGATAAAGTTATATACGCGTGTACGGTATGTGTGTTTTTCTGTGAATGTCTCATTTAGTTTTTAAAAAGACATCGATCGAACATATTACGTTTTGAGATTTTTCATTACACTTCGAGAGATTATATTCCCCGAAAAACAATCATCGTCGTTAACAAAAAAAATCTTTCGTAAGTTAATATAATATTTCTTTATTTCATAAAATATTTCACATTATATATAAATTTGATTAAAATTTTGTACATTACGAGTAAGAGTTTCTTCGTTTTTACGCGAATAATTATAAGGATTTCTAAAGATTTTCCTCTTAATCATCATATAATCATAATGATTCCAAAAACTTAGATCGTTCCAACTATGATTTCTAAATAGAATAGGAGAGTCTCTTGATACATCAAACGATACAATATTCTTAGTACGACATAGGCCGTCGTTACGATACAATCGTACATCCCGGAGTACATCTCAAAGAGCTAGAGAGAAATAGAGAATGAAAAAAGAAACAGAGAAAGAGAGAGAGAAAGAGAGAGAGAAAGAGAGAAAGAAAGAGAAAGAGAGGAATCCTTCCACCCTTTTATGATTCATCGAAGGTGCCACAGCTAGTCGGTTCTTTTCGTAGAAGAGAAGACACGGTAACGAAGCTCGAGTCCGAGGTACGAGTCGAGCGAGTGGGTAGGGTTAAGAGGGCGCATTTACGTTCGTTTAAGAATTTTTCTTTCATCGAACGGAACATTGAAATCTTTCGAAGAGGCGGTGCTCGATGGGAGCTCGATCAGAAGAGTACCATGCTTGCTCTTCGTATGTGTGTGTGTGTATATATATATATATGTATGCATGTGTTGGAGGTCTTTGATCGACTGGAAGCTTCGATGGTAACAAAGAAAGGAAACGGAATGAGAGAAATAAAGAAAGAGAAAGAGAAAGAGACAAAGAAAGAAAGAAAGAAAGAATAAAAGAGAGAGAGTCAGCGGCCAGAAAGTGAAAGAGCCACTTCTTCATGGTCACCATGTAGCAGCAAGCAATGCCATATCTCCAGAGTTTTATCACCGGCGTCATTCTCATTCGCGCGTTCATCGTGCCGCGTTAACGGCTGTATAATCGAGCTTTAACCTGTCTCCCTAATGAGCGCGAGCCTCGTTGTGCTGCGGAAACCGTCACGAAAGTGTCAAACCATACGTCGTCTCCTCTTTCTTTATTTTATACTTTCAAAGAGAGAGAAAATGTGTATATGTATGTATGTGAGTGTGTTGTGTGTGTGTGTATGTGCTTCCCTAGTAATATGAAAAAATAAAGAGATGAATTCAATGGGAGCCATTATTCCTAGTCTACTCAGTCGTTTTGAGTTCTTCGTACACCTCTCTTATTTTTCTCGTTTCGTCTCTCATCAATGGATCTTTACTTATAACTATATATACATTTATATATGTGTGTGTGTATGTGTGGGTATGTATGTATGTATGTACGTACTGTATATTCGCAGCATTAAAACGTTTACGTCATTGTTTGCATGCCCGTTAATTTGTTCGAGGACTTCACGGACGATTCAAGCCGTCTCGTCGTCTATTATCCAAAGGAGCTCGCGAAACACTACCTGTCTGGTAGTCTCGAACATTTAAATACGTTCTTCTCGCGTTACTAATTTTATTTTTATAAAGATATCGAGACGATGAGAGCGAGGTACTACTAAAAGGGATCCCATAAGGTACGAGAACTTACGAAAGCATAAACTTCGTATCGGGGTATGTTGTGGGAATAAAGTTATTATGATATATTATCTTTAACACACATGGGAATTTAATATATATAGGGTGTCTTATAAATAGTAAGAAAGTAGTGCTTCTGTGTGACCAACATAAATGAATCTCAATCATGAATATTTTAAATGTTATCTTATGTATACTTGTATACTTAAATTATCGTTTTCTTTCTCCAAAGTAACAAATACAAAATCCTTTAGATATAAACCCTATGATAATATCCTATACCAAATTTTATTTTCATTATTATTATTATTATTTCTTAAACATAGAATTGTATCATTTTTCCCATAGAAATAAATTATCATAACTGAGGGTAGCCAGGACACCCTGTATAGCATACCGAAGATTTATGTATGCACTTTACTTCTCCGGCATTTAGATAAGAGGGAAGGTAACGCGCTTCCTTTGGAAAGGAGAAGAAAAAGGAGAAGGAGGATTAACGAAAGGTACGGTCGGGAAAGCGAAACGTTCGTCTTAAGTCGATTTGTACGTATGGCGTTCATTACGAGAAGAGCGCTAGTGTAATGACTCTCGGCATGATTTCTCGCGGCTGCATCTATTTCATTTCTCTCGGCACCGAACGCGAATACGAGATGTTGTTGCTCCTCCTGCTGTTGCCGATGAAGAGAGACAGAGGAAGAACACTAAGAAGGAGAAGATGATGATGATGATGAAGAAGAAGAAGAAGAAGAAGAAGAAGAAGATGAGGAGGAAAAGAAAGATAAGAGAAGAATGAGTGAAGGTAGGTAAGGAGGAAGAGAGCGAGGGGGTTGTGGAGGAGGAAGAGAAGAAAAGGACGGTAGTGCGACGAATGCAAATACGATGGCAGGAACGAACGGCAGTTAAGAGCGCACGGGCAAGGATATTTTCTCGTTTGCCTGATTAAAACGTGGCCGCGAGCGGTATCTCTGTGTGCGTGTAACGCGCAATAATTAAATATTACGCCCGGTTAATTGTAATTGCCGTTCGCGAGAGGACGGTACCACAGCAGCGCTCCTTCTTGCGATAATCTACGCGATCTTCCTCGGAGGTAATTCTTACTTCTTCTTCGTCTTCTTCTTCGTCTTCTTCTTCTTCTTCATATTCGTCTTCATCTTCGTCTTCATCTTCGTCTTCGTCTTCGTCTTCATCTTCGTCTTCGTCTTCATCTTCGTCTTCATCTTCGTCTTCGTCTTCGTCTTCGTCTTCGTCTTCGTCTTCGTCTTCTTCTTCGTCTTCTTCGTCTTCGTCTTTGTCTTTGTCTTCTTCGTCTTCGTCTTCGTCTTTGTCTTCTTCGTCTTTCATCTTCTTTCTTCGACATTAAACTGGCCGTTCAAACGCGTAAATTCTTTTCAAATTTAACATAGATTATATATATATCGAATCACCGTTATTTACATACTTTAAAAAAATGTTAAAGATGGATTAATATTATTTGCAAATGTACATATCATTCTTCTTATTAACATGAATATTTCACATTGGAGAGATTCTCATATCATCTGATTAAAGTAAATCAATCGATCAATCGATCTGTCGTTAGATAACGAATGAATTATTTTCTATTTCGGTAGAACGAATAAAATTGTTGTATAAACTGTATGCTACTGTAGGGGGACCAATATATGTAAGAGAGAAATATAAAGAGAGTGATAGAATGATAGAGTGATAGAGTGAAAGAGTGTGTGTGTGTGTGTGAGAGAGAGAGAGAGAGAAGATTGAAATGGCCGATCCATAGGAGTGTATAGCTACCGATCTACATTGGCATTGAGATCGGTATCAGGATCGGCATTGGCAACGAGACTTCTCTGACTATCAAGTGCATTGATGATGAGTAATGATAATTTCAGATAATTACATACGCCACAGCCCCCACACACGGAGTAATCGCGATGTAAGTGATTTAGGACATACAAGTGCCTTGTGTGCCCGGTATTAGCCATTTCTCTCTTTTTGTTTTTCTCTTTGTGTATGCCACCCTTCGTTTCTTATTCCTTCTGCTTCCCTTCCCTCTATACCACCGCGTCGTCGTACAGTGTTATCGTAAACGAGAATGACTATCTGCGCCTACCTACAGCACATAAAAGCGAGAGCTGCAAACGATCAAAAATTAAAGAGATATTCTACTTTCTATTACTATTTATATAACTATAATAAAGATATCTATTATTTGAGGATAACAGGTAATTGTAATATCAGATTGAATAATCGAGATTGGTGTTTAGTTTGTTTGCTACAATTTCAAATGAGTTTAAATACAAATGTTTTTAAATACAATGTACACACCCTTATAAATTATAATATAGATACATATATATATATTTTTTTTTTTAAATTATGTACACGTATGTAGTTCATGAATTACGAGTATTTATATTGTAAGAATATTATATAAGGAAATATATATATCTATTAGGATAGAGGCGTTTAGGGGAGGCTGAAAGATGACATCTAGCTCACGTTCGAGAATTGTTCGAGGACAACGCTTCGGAAAGGGTGAGATAACGGACGATGGCAATGCCGTGGTCGCCGCGAGTAAAAGCGTTGTGCACCGCAAGCGGCAAAGTGTTCTTATCTCTCTCGACAGAATGGGGATTACTATGTTTCCTATAGGGTACAACTTGTTAGCCGATAGCTTCGTGCCGATAAGAGGAGCTTACAGTCTACGGTTGGTTTCTAACCGATTCTTCCGATAATCATTCATTACAGAAAATTCTCTAAGCTTTCGCACCTGCAATGAGATTAGAGAAGAAATGGATAGAAGAAGAAAAATAAAAGTGACTACAGGAAAATGGGATAAGTCGATGATCTTATCATTATATATAACGCGTAAACTCGTGCCAGGACAGAATTATGAACCATTTTCATTAATGATTTCTCATAGTACTCGTATAACCAGACAGATAGAGAGAAAGATCAGCCTTCCTGATAATTGAATACTTATGACTGTGAAATGAATGCCGTACTCGTGATAATTATTTAGAAAAAGTCATTATTAAAACAACTTTCTACCTACAGGTGTGTTTAATATTTATAATTAAAAGCGTTTAATATATTACATGTGTTATATATCGCGTTGTCGCGATTACATCGATGTAGTTACACGTGCGATCGTGAATAAACGTCTTAAGAATTTCTATCGATCATCGTTGGTCATCGAATAGATGAAAAAATTTTCAGTCATCTTCGCGAAGGACAAATCGTTATACCTGAAGGAAGGAGTAACGTTTTAGATTGTAAATTCCCAGTACACTCGGTATTGTGTCCAGTGAGGTGTAAACCGTAGGTGAATGAACCTGCACCAGTTCAAGTCGAGATAGCGCGCAACGTGTCGGGCGTGGACCACCTATAGTGCCTCCGGCCTAAACAGCGAGAACTTGGTTTAACCCATCGCGCTTGCTGAGATGAGTTGAGAGAGTCTACACGGAACTGTTACACCTGGACGGCTGGGCTGGCTCATCCTCGCTAGATTCGCAATACTCGTGCGGAGTTACTACTTAAAGAAAGAAAAAAAAAAATTCTCTATATATATTGCTTGGATTATGGTCTTGATTTTATTCTCCTTACACAAGTAGATATACCTACGCACAATTTTATTCCCTAAGATCGAGTTACCTTGTTTACTTATGCAAATTATAAGAAAAATAAAAACGCACGTGTAACCCATTTGAGACTGAAGGTGAGACTCTTCTTCAGGTTTCTTTTACCGTTGATAACTTTATCGAATTATATCAGATTATTTATTAGATTATTTCTTCTACACGTTTACACACAGTCTATCGAAAACTAAAATTATTAAAAGTATTTGCACACACACACACACACATACACATACATATACGCGACATAACGTACTTTTAAATATTTAAAAATAATTTCAATTATATATATTTAATTATTTATTTAATATTTTAAATATTTTGTAATATTTTATTTATTATATATTATTTATTTATTATTTATTGAATATTTATTTTAAATATTATTAATTATATATATAATAACGCGTTAAAATATTGTACTTCTAAATATTAATCATAAGCAGTATTTCAATTTTTCATAAACGTCAGAGAATGGAAAATACGATAACTCATGTGGATCCTATAATTTGAAAGGTATAGTTTATTTAAGAAGTTTCATTTGACTCGACTGGTTAATGAAACCAAACACTACCATTTGTTATTACGTTGACGTCATACCTACGCGCATACATTCGTCATCGTACTAATTTGCTCGAGATATTAGCGCATTATCGTTCGTTCCACTCATCAATGTATTTCTCTTTCTTTATCTTTTTTCCCTCCCTCCTTTTTTTTGTAGACTTATTAACGTTCGAACATGGGTGTATAGACACGACCTCCCTCGACATTCCAAGACGAGCGTTTAACTCGTCGATGTGCTTCGAGCACCGGATACATAGCCGTCGGGTAAAAGAAAAATGGACCCGGTGTTATTATCGAGGTGTTGGATAGTATGTACCGCTAGTTGAATAATGCATATACGATACTCCTGGGACCGAAGAGCATTTAGATTAATAAGGGCTGAGCGATGAGAGTGAAAGAGAGAGAAAGAGAGAGAGAGAGAAAGAGAGAGAGAGAGAAAGAGAAAGAGAGAGAGAGAGAATACCGGAATTATCTGCAAACGAGTTGAGTCTTCCTTTTTGTGCGGCTTCTAAGAAGATTGCGTTTCCATATTACGGAAAATACTTTCTTTGTGTGCGTGTACGGTGTAAGTAGTTGTATTCAAATTTTATATGATCTTTGCTATAGTCAAAGTGGTAAAATAATATCTCTATTAAAAAGGGTCTTAATATATTAAGACCATACGATTTATTTTCCAATAGAAATGCAACTATTTTAGTAGTATTATTCCCAAATGAAATATTAAAGTCAATAAGTAAATATATTATCGTGGTTTATTTGAAAATAAAATAATAAAAGTATAATAGTTGAGGTAACGTGCTGCGGTAACGTTATTATTAATAATTTTCTGTTCAGCCCGATAAAACTCTCTTATATATATATTTTTTTTTTGAAACATAAATATTATATTTACTTTCGTGAGATCTCGAGCGAGAAATTCTGAATGCTTTGCAGAACTGAAAGAAGGGGTAAAAACGCGATCGCGTGAGAATGCTATCTAATTGTTCGTTATTTAAATCCTTGCTCTCTTCGTGTTTGCCAATGTTAATAATAAGAAGAATGGATAAAGGAAGAAGGGGCACGAAAGGGTTCAAGGATATAATCGTTTAGTGATGAGTCGCTTTGATGCATTTTCCATTGTCATTGTACTATGTTCATTCTCTCGTTCTTTCTTTCCTTCTTTCTTTCTTTCTTTTTTTCTTTCTTTCTTTCTTTCTTTCTTTCTTTATTCGTGATAGTAAATACATGGAGCAGAACGTTGGGTGCTCCGCAGGAAGATGCGCAAGGTTTGATGTATATATCCAAGCGGCCGTACGGGATCGTTACCGGTTGGTCCATCGTTATCGCTGCAAATCCGAGAGGGAATCTGAGGAAGGCTAGGGTCGAGAGAGACAGAAAGTCATGGTCAAGAAGAGCTAACGTCCGCGTGTCATCTCGTAATACCGTCTACCGTTTCACGCTCGAATCGTTTTATGTTTCGAGATCGTTAGATTCGATTATCTATTGACGTGAAAGAAAAAGGGTTACGGAAAAAGGGGAGAAAAGAGGAAGTTATATGAAATAGGATCAAAAAGATTCTCCCACGTTTTTCGGTATTTACGAGGAAGGTTAACCTTATCTATAAATGCTCGAAGAATTTTACTAATTTTGGATCCATTCTGTTATATGTGTTGATGAAAACTCATGCCTAGTTGTGCTAAATAATTTCTGATCTTTGTACAAAAATTTATTATTTTCTTTCTTTAAAATACATTAGTTCGTATTGTAAAAATTTTTGAAGTTTAAAAAGATATTATTAGAACTAGTCAAATATGTTAATAGCAATGTTGTATAATTAAAATAAAATGAAAATAATATCGTGTTCCAATGTCAAACTACGTGAAAGTTGCTGTTACTGGTGATCCAAGGACTAACGGCGATTCTACTTTGCAAATTTTTTAAAATCAAAATAAATTCATTGGTTTGGAAAATTGCTACAAAAGCATAATTTCATGTGAAATCATTTTTACGGGTACCATCAAATGTAGAAAACTATGCTCCTTATTCTACTACTGATAGTAACTCGGGATCATATCTTATTCTAATTAAAAGATCCTTATTGTTTCGTATGGTATCTGTAAAAATATAAAATTTATTTATAAAAATTAATAAAAAAAAAAATAAAAAAATAAAATAAAAAGAATAAAAAAAAATAAAAATTAAATAATGTAATTAGTTTCTAAAGATGAAATGGATAGAAGAAATCAAGAGGCATGAATTAAAAATATGATATTAAAATTACGAAATGAAAAGAGAAACTAATTACAATTATAATGTTTATGGTAAGCTGTCTTTGGCTGGATTTTACTTGCCATGGAATGTATAGCATATAAAATATGATAAACATTATATGGAAAGTAATATATCAGTGCCCAGATCTAACCACGAGAAGGTAACTGCTTCCGAAGACCTAAGAGGGATGTGAAAATCTTTAAGGTTGTGACATTCGAATAAATTATCTGACGTAGAACCTTTTTTTGAAAATAATCGTAAATGGCATTGGCCTAAGAGTAGGATTTGAAAAACATTTAAAATAATTATGGATATAACAAAAGGAAGTGTGAATACAAAATGACTAAATGAAAACGAGAAGTAAACCTGAGTAGAATTAAAATACTAACGATGATTTAATTCAAATCTAAAAACATATTAAATAAAAAGGAATCGAAATTATTTCATATTAAAAGTAAGTTAAAAAGTATATAATGTTTAAACCAATGTATATGTGTTAGAACAATCTTAAATATAAGCAAGGAGTATTAGAGTAGTAAACATATGCTAAATAATTGTTAAATTATTATAGAAAATGTATATTATAATTTAAATGTAATAAGTATAAGTTCTGCGTACCTTCCTCCTCGAAATTCACTGTTAGACTGGTTTGAAGTAAGCTATTAAAGTTTTTTTTTAAAAAGTTGTTTACATGATTATCGGAGAGGATAAATTCTATTCATTTCGAATATTATTCTCGTTATACTTACACTACTTGCTAGAATTCTTATTTTATGCGCATGTGCGTGCACATACGTGTCTTAATCTAACAAAAGATTTATCAGAAAGAAGTAAAAGTTAGTAAAGCATTCTTTTATTAATAATTTAGTCTAGTAACGAGTGTTTGAAAAATAAATCAAAAGAATAAAGCGGTAACTAGCCGAGGTGTAATTGATTTATTATGTATCATTGTGAAATAAATCTAACACTTGATCATATTTTAAAATCCTTTTCAGTTCTACGGATGCAACGTTGTTATTCGTGTGAATTATAAACGCGTATCATACAATGTCCGGTTCAAAAAATTGTACAACGTTACGATTACTTATTAGAATTTTTTTTTATTGAAAATTATTCATGTAGTATGTTTAACACTAAACCCTACCACGCCGAGGTCGAACGTTGAAAAAGGTTAAAAATTATGGTCAGCTTACGTTTAGATGTACTTTGTCCTTATTACCAATGCTGCATAATCCATATCCATAAGTGCAGGTATCCATATATGTATATATCACTTTTTAGCATTACTCATACTCGCTTACATATGCATATCACTTGCATAGAAAGGAAACACGCACACGCGTATAAGCGATGCGAAATAAAATTACGTACTTTACTTAATATCCACGTTATTCCTTCCGACACTCGAAGAAGACTAAAAATTATTATAAAAAGTAGTTACGAATACATTCGACAGGTACCGAACATACACGAAGGTCAAGTACAAATTCAACGACGCGATTCTAACATTCGATTGTCGACACCGGCCGAGGAGTGACGGAGAGATGCGAACGTAAACAAAGCATTGAACGCTCAACTAAGCCGATAGTTAAGGAATGTTTTTCTATATGTATTTCATATATACCGAATTTCCTAGAATTCACCGAGAGATATAAACATAACCGATGCTTTAACTCGTTTGACTAGGACGTACACCTTCACCTATCTTTCTTTCAATACATTCGGTACTTATTGGATTATTACTATGTTTTTGTACAGCTGACCTATTTTTCTTATCAGTGACCTACTTTTGAACAGATGTTTTCTATTACTAATGATTGATTTTTATTTTATTTCTTAATATTTAGATAATTAATAAATATATTTATGAATAATTTATTTTTATTAAATCAATTATTTAAAAATTCTTCCATACGTACGTATTAGAATTAATATTTTTCTGAAACAAAGAGAAAATAACAATTTCGTATAAAAAAGTTTTATATGTTTCGTGTGGTATCTGTAAAAATATAAAATTTATTAAAAAACATTGTTATGTAATTAGTTTCTATAGATGAAGAAGATAGAAGGAATCAAAGGGAATGGATTAAAAATATGGTGTTAAAATTACGAAATGAAAAGAAACTAATTACAATTACAATGTTCATGGTAAGCAGTCTTTCGCTGGATTCTACTTGTCATGGAATGTATAACATATAAAATATGATAAACATTACATAGAAAGTAAAATATTATTGCCCAGGTAACCGCTTCTGAAGACCCAGGTGGGATGTGCATCTAAAGATTGCCACATTCGAATAAAATATTTAACGAAGAATCTTTTTTGAGAATAATCCTAAATATACTTAGCCTTAGAAACACATTTAAAAGGAACATTAAAATAATTATTGATAAAACAGAGGAAAATGTGAATACAAAATGTCAAAATTAAAACATGGAGTGAACCACAGTAGAATTAAAATGTCAGCAATGATTTAAGTTAAATCTGAAAATATATAAAATAAAAATATATCGAAATTATTTTTTATTTTGAATTACGTTAGAAAGAATGTAGTGATTAAACCAATATATGCGTGTTAGAACAATCTTAAATATAAGATGGGTGCATTAGTATAGTAGACATATGTTAAATGATTGTTAAATTATCATAGAAAATGAATATTATAATTTAAATGTAATAAGTATAAGTTATGCGTACCTTCCTCCTCGAAATTCACTGTTAGATTGACTCGATGACATCTATCAAAGTTATATTTTCGAAAGTTGTTTACATGATTATCGGAGGGGATAAATTCTATTAATCTCGAATATTATTGTCATTACACATACACTACTTGTAGGAAATCTTATTCTAGGTGCAAGTGCAAATTGTCGAAATCTTATCTTATTGATAAAAAAAAAATTTTTTTCTTAAATAACTTTTGCTTTTTGCAAAATAAATCTTTCCTTACTTACAGATTATTATTATTTCAAACGTTTTATATACGCACACAAGCTTGTTTTCACACGTACAGTAACTCGTATTTCTTCATGGCTACGCCGATTAAACTCCATATGATAATGTATTAGGTGTTGGAATTAACTCGTAGCGTTATACTAAAGATGACATGAGTTTTAAAGTATTCTGTTTTCACCTTCAGAAACAAATTTATCGTAAACCAGCTTTAACAAGGTTTTATTTTTATGACAAATATTATGTTTTAATTGTTAATAACATCATGTTACTATTATTTAAATATGTTGAGGTTTATCCCAAATAAAGTGTTTTTACGGGAAGTTTTATTCCATTATTTTAATATGAATAAAAGTGCTGCGGGAAGTCATCGGATTTTAGAGGAAGTTTATGGTGAACAATCCGAAACGCAGAAGATCATGGGTTAAGCCCGGACAACCATCATCATCAGTGGCAAAACGCAATATTCATGGATCTAAGCTCCTCCTTTGTATTTGATGGGTTCAACAAGGTGTAGTTTATTATGAATTGTTAAAACCCAATGAAACCATCACTGGGGATCGCTACCGGTTACAATTGATGCGTTTGAGTCGTGCATTGAAGAAAAAGCAGCCGGAATGGAGCAAAAGGCACGATAAAGTTATTTTACTGCACGACAATGCTCGACCTCACGTGGCAAAACCAGTGAAAACATACCTGGAAACATTGAAATGGGAAGTCTTAACCCACCCGCCGTATTCTCCGGATATTGCCCCTTCGGATTACCACCTGTTTCGATTAATGGCTCATGGTTTATCAGGGGAAAAATTAACATCTTATGAGGATTGCCAAAATTGGATCGATTCATGGATTGCCTCCAAGGACGAAGAGTTTTTTCGACAGGGTATTCGACAGTTACCTGAAAAATGGGAAAAAGTAGTGGCAAGCGATGGGCAGTATTTTCAATAATGTAATTTTTTACTTTCATTTCAAATAAATCGTTATTTTTTAATAAAAAAACGCTACGAATTAAATCCAACACCTAATATTTATTAAATAAATATGTAAATTAATAATCTATAAATAATAAGATTGCAAATCTAATATATAATTTAAAATATTAATATATAAAATATATATTAATTACACGATGTCTATAGTTTTAAAAATTTTTTCAACGACGATTCTCTTCTATACGATTATGTTTCTCTGTACGAGATATAACAAAATGTGTCTTCATTTTTCATTCATTACTTTAAAAAAAAAATATATTTACTAACACTAGAGACTTTGTTTATAATTTTATACAATTAGTGAGACCTAGGTAATTGATATTGCTTGAATTTTTATATTAAAGTACAAAGCAAACACTATCAGTTGCATACTTTGATACATTTTACAAATATTTCGTAATTTCTACTTTTAATAATTTAGTTAGTTAGTGCTTTGTTCCTAATTTTTTTATACATTGTAGGAGACCCAAAGAACAATATGTATATTTAATTTTCTGAAAATATTAATTAATACGACCAGGGGAATTATTTAAAGTTTGTTCCTCTAATTTTTTATTTTTATAAATAAAAATCAATCATAAGACATAGAAATCAGCTGTTCAAAAATAGGTCAACGATACAAAAGTAGGTCAACGATACAAAAGTAGGTCAGCTGTACAAAAACATAATAATAATCCCATATGTATTGAATGTATTGAGAGAAAGGTAGCTGAAGTACACCTTCGCTCGTCTGTAAGTCCAAATCAAATGAGATAAGCATCGGTTATGTTTATATTTCTCGGTGAATTCTAGGAAATTCGGTATATATGAAATACACATAGAAAAATATTCCTTAACTACCGGCTTAGTTGAGCGTTCAATGCTTTGTTTACGTTCGCCTCTCTCCGTCACTCCTCGGCCGGTGTCGACAATCGAATGTTAGAATCGCGTCGTTGAATTTGTACTTGACCTTCGTGTATGTTCGGTACCTGTCGAATGTATTCGTAACTACTTTTTATAATAATTTTTAGTCTTCTTCGAGTGTCGGAAGGAATAACGTGGATATTAAGTAAAGTACGTAATTTTATTTCGCATCGCTTATACGCGTGTGCGTGTTTTCTTTCTATGCAAGTGATATGCATATGTGAGCGAGTGTGTGTAATGCTAAAAAGTGATATATACATATATGGATACCTGCACTTATGGATATGGATTATGCAGCATTGGATATAAGGATAAAGTACATCGAAACGTTGAGTTTGTTGTTATAGTTACTGTCTTATTTAAACAATTTTAAAGAGTTTTATTAACAATTTTTACTAACATTAGATACTTTGTTTATAATTTTATACAATTAGTGAGACCTAGGTAATTTATATTGCTTGAATTCGTATATTAAAACACAAAGCAAACACCTTTAAACTAATAGTCGTATGGTTTAGAACATTTCACAAATATTCGATAACTTTCACTTTTAATAATTTAAATTCTCATAGATTATAACAATTTCTTTTTATATTTAATATTCAATCATTACGATAAAATGTCTTTAAATATGTTTCCTGCCTTCAGAAATGATTTACAAGGAATTATTGTTCTGTAATCTTTAGTATGTTTCAGGCTTTCAGAGTTTTATTTTAAAAACTTTTATGTTCATCGTTATCCTAAGAGTACCATACCTACCATACAGTCATCAGTAAAAACTAAAATTAGGTATATTTTTTAAACAAACATTTCAATGATAATTTTTTATTACGACTATGACATTATTATTTTTTTTTTTGTTGAAGAACATCGTAGCAATCGTACGTGTAGACGATGAAGTATTCGTGTGTTGTATCGTACAAATAATATGTAAAAAAATCGTGAAGTAGAGACAGTTGTTGTTCGTCGTTAGTAATAAGTTCGTTTCTTTCCGAGTAAAAAAATTCGTTTATACTTTCGTATTTTCGTATTAAATGTCTACTCATTGTCATCTTAAGGGTAGGAGATCCATCCCGCATTTATCAATGGAGAATAAATGTAAGTCAATTTTTATATTAAACATTTCTTTGATAATTTTAAAAGCATCGTTGTGAAAATAATGCAATGGAAAAATGAAGAGAAACCAAATTGTCATTTAAAGTAATAAACGTCCCAATTTTTGATGTGGATCTAATAGTAAATTAACCATTATATTCTAAAGATCGTATTTGAAAATCTCATTATTTCAAGATCCATTTATTAAAACATTTTTACACGGTAATAACAATCGTAAATATTTGTATACTAATTATAAAGTACCAACAATTCGTTTTTCTTTTTTAATTTTTATTCATCATTAATTATTCGTCTTACAATTACTCGCTTTCACTTTTAATTCTCGCGAATAGACTCGTTACAACCGTGTATCGTATTCAGTAGAGTAAAATGGACTTCTTGAGAGAGAAGCAACTGGTCGTTTACCAAAGATATCATTTTACGATGAGATACGTTTGAGTTCGTTAGGCGTTATTCAAGATAGTAAGATCTAAGTAGAGAAACATTCGAGAAGTCTTTCTTCGTGCAAGGAAGTTTCTAGTGTTCTTGCGATTTAACACCACCACCACCACTAACACCACCAATACCAGAACACAACTGTTGTTGCTGTAAGCTTTCGTTATAAACGGTCTACTATTTATCTTTTTATTACGTTTTGGATAGTCAAGCTTGGTTATTAATAAAAGGCCATTCCGCCTTGATCTCTTGGCAAAAAGGGCGGAGATTTAAAGCTATTGCCTATCGATCGTAGAGCTACACGAACGTATACCTACGTTTTACTTAATGAAAACGTACGACGGCTTTTCCAAGTTTTATGGCGTCCTGTCGGTCTTCATTCTCGATTAATCATTAAGAAAAGACGAGACCGAGATCAATCTATTCCTCAACGAACCGAACCTATAATATATATATGTATAATATATTTTTTTCCCAAGTCTGAATTTAATTTTATTAAGAACGAGTAGGTACACTATTGGGAAGTTACAGTTTTTCAAATATATATATTTCATAAATTTATTTATTTTTGTGTATAGGTATTATAAGGAAATTGTAGGTGCTTGAAAAGAGAGGGTTCACGTAATGATAGAAACAAATTTCTCTTCATACGTATTTATTTAAATAAAATAATAGATATTACATTAGAAAACTACAATATTTGGATTTTTGTATTGATAGATGTAATAATAGGAAATGATTTAATTTTTTTTAAGTAATAGAACAAGTAGCATTATTTAAATAATGATCTATCCTGTGTACATGTATTTCCACTCTTGCATAATTTGCGCCGTTGTACTTATTACAGATATAATATACCCCATGTTATTCGAGGTTAAAAAATATGTATTTAATTTATGTATGATATACTTGTTCCATATGGGGTGCATAGTAAGAAAAATTCTTCTTTCTTGCGTGACTCTCTTTTCACGGCTGATAGAAAAAAAAGGAGGGTAAGAAAAAGAGACATAAAAGAAAATACTCTTTTATGCGTTTATGCCATTTAGTACGCAAACGAGTTGGCAAGATCGCGTGAGCGACGTGTTTACTTATTCGTAATTTATATCTTACTTCTCTTTCCCTTTCTCTCTCTTTTCTCTCTCCTTATTTCTCGCTTGTTTTAAACACAGCAAAGCATTCATTCTTTCACCAATTATGCCGCTTGCCATTCGTAACTACTTCTTCCATCCTTCTTCTCTTACCGAATGAAGGATAGAAATTGCACGGTCAAGATCACAATTTTGTATTATTATCGTTTTTCTTATCACGCTTAATTATAACTAGTTTTAAAAGGTGACACGAAATTTGCAGAAAATCAAACGTTCGCTTAATTCAGGAGTATTAAAATATCTTACGTAATTTGAATAGGATAGTTATAAAAATATCTTAGTAATTTTATTATTATAAGAAGTTGTATATTATAAACATAAATCTTAATTATTTTCAATTTTCACTGTGTGTACCCTTTGCTTAGTTACGGAATTTATTTTTTTTCTAATTTATGAATATCGAAGTCTATACTTAGTGATTACAAGTATAGTATAATAAATATTTTTTTAATTTTCTCTCTCTCTCACACACACACACACACACACTTTCTCTCTCTTTCTCTTCCTCTCTTTCTTTTTTTCTTTTGTTACGAAAGTAACGTAAATCGAAAGCCTGTTTAAAAACATGTGTACGCGTGCTTCGATGAAAAGGATAGATTTAATCAACTAGGAGCAGCTCTATTTTAATCACCGCCACTTTACCTGATTTTATGACTATTTATGTAGATTGCTGCAAGTGCGTGCTCGTGAAAAGGCATATTTCGGCGCCCTAGGCGTTTAAGACAACGTCATCGATCTAACCATGGCTCGTATGATCGTTTTAAACGCGTTTCCACAATTTTTCTTTCCTTTCCATGTCAAGAAGCCTCCTCGTTATAAAGATACTTGTTGAGAGATGCGTCAAGCTCATCTTTAGATTATTCTACAGATTACTTGAGACAAAATTTATATTAATATGTTGTAAAATTTCTTTTCTCTTATTTCATACACAATCTTATATTCTCAAACACTCCGCAAGTTTGTATGCATATATATATTGTTCAAGTTATGGTAAAATTACTTTCATTAAAATTATCAATCTTATCTAAAGATTATCCTCGATACATTTCAAATAATTTACTTATATATATATTCATTTCATAGACATATTCTTGATCATTTTCTACATGCATACATTGACCAAACATTTTCTATCGTACGATGTTTAAAACTAACTTCCATTAAAATTACCACCCTTATCTTCAGATTATTATCGATAATATGAATAATTTATATCATTGAATTATTTTTTCATCAATTCGTAGGAATCTCATATTTTTGAACATATCGTACGTATATATTGTCGAAGTTTTTCGTTAAGAACAAAGTTATTTTCTTTAAAATCATCGAAAAATCAGAGAAACAGAAAAAATCATAATTTCGTGTTATCAAATCGAGCAACATTAATAATCCAACAAAATTTGAGATGGACATATGCACGTGTACTTTTATCATTTATCAAGTATCAAGTCGGTAAAGTAACATCAAAAGATGACTACTCGATTGCAGAATAGGAAGGAATCGTAGGTACCTTTCCTTCTCTGTCTCTCTTTTCACGCGAGAGGGAAATCTCGCGGGCACCCGGAACACTCGGCACGTCGTTGTTGTTATATCGGAATAACATCGTCGTTTTCCTATCTATATGTATTGTGTAAATACATACATATATCTATATAGATATATGTATATCTGTATATGCTAGACTGTGTAAAAGATGAGTACGCACGTGGGCGGGCAGGTTGCGCGTGTGTTCATTACCAGCGATACGTTGCCATCATTAATATCAAGAACGACGCCTTATACCGCATGCCCGTGTTTAGAAGTACGAGTTAAATAGAAAGAGAAAGAGAAAGAGAAAGGGAAAGAGAGAGATTGGGGTCTCTTTTTCCATCCTACAGCAAGTATACACTTACCTATACACATCCCTAACGCAAATTCGAATGGCGATCGGTTTAATTAACGCGTCGAGCCCGCAAGCCGTGGCACAAGTCTCCTGGTCAAGAAGTCGATTCCATCTATGTATGTATGTACACGTAGATAAATACATAAGTATCTATGTACATATGTATCTTCTCCGGAAAGCTAAAACGGTTTAAACGAGAGATTATAATTTAATTAAATTTAATTAACGAGAGTTAAACGCGTAGGATAGTTAAGAATTGTCGGTCAATCCTTTTTCAATGTTTTATACAATATCAATATTCTTTACACATTTTTTTTCTTTCCTAATATCTTTTTATATATCTCTCTCTTTCTCTTTCTTTTTTGCTATGTACTATCTCTTAATTTCTTTAATTTGTTTTATTAATTATAATCTTCCGGTTGAAATTTTCGTACGATTAGAGAGGAATAGCGAGTTTAGTCCTTAATTAATGATCATTATCGTTAATCGAATAACCAATTTGAAAATGAAACGCTTCGACGAGTTAGGAATTTATAAGCTGTCGGATATTTTACGCCTCTTGTCGCACAATTCTAATTCTCCGTCTTGGTGTATCGTCGTTATAATCGCCGTCCGGTATGCGTTAATTACGTTCAGTAGTAAGTGTCAAGGGGTAATTGAGAGCTTCTGTATGCGGTAATACGAAGATGCGATTCCCAGTACAGTTGACTACGCCGTAAGGTGCCTTCCCACGCGGAGCCAAAGAACTTAACGTAAATTCGAAATACGATAGGTTTAATTAATTCCCGCTGCGGGTATGCGAGATCAATTCACCTGCGGCCATCGCACACGGCAACGCTTACAATTTAATTAGAAACGCATATATGGGCGTAGTGTGCCGTTGCACCAATGAATATACTCGTTCCATGCCAACTGAGATTTCCTTACATTAGATCGATCGTCGGTATAATCCTTGATAAATCTTAACATCTTTCTACACATTTTTTTTCGCTCCTCTTTTTATTTATTTTATTCTTTTTATAATAATTTTATTCGATGAATTCCGATTTTATATTTTCTTGGTTTGTATTACATTTTAGTTTTTGTTAAGTATATTGAAATCGAATATAAATATTATCAAGTTAAATGAATATATTATAGTTTTACAGACGATAATTTTAGATAAGGATTTTTTTTTCATCGCGATTGTATGTTTCATATAATATTTTAATTTTACGAAGAGAAGAGATGAAAATAGCGGAAGAGGAGAGTATTTTGATTCAAAGTGATCGTCAGACTTCAGATCGAGGAGTATAGCCGTTCGGTACTCATGGGTGAGCGTGAAAAGTCGAGGCACGTTACTGCCTTGGACTCAAAGTTAATCTGGATTAACCGGTCTTGAACTATCCGCGGGCTTCGTAAAGGATAAAAATGAAGATCGAAGATTTATGTCTTCCGAAGATACGCGTCGTACGAAATGTCATGCTCTGATTCTAATGAACGAGTCAACGGAAGCATTGTCCTGATTTTCTATCAAAATGATTCATACTTGCCAATTGTTAGATACACCTATCTGTTTTATTTCATCTATTAATTTTTTGTTCTTCTTTAACGACAACAAGTTATATATAGAATTTATTTTTCAATCATTTTCTATTAACCAATCCCAAACGGAATAAGTCTCAACATTTTTCTTTCTTTTAATATATACAAATAATAAAATTACATTGCAGGAAAGCGATGAAAATATTTTAATGAGATTAATCATCGGGTGTAGTGGTATCTCTTTTAATGATTTAATCGATCGATTTCCTTCAGATAACGCGTATAATTAGATAGGAACGTGTTTTAGATGGATATAGTAGGAACCTCTCGCTAATGTTCATTCGCCGATGGCTCCGTGGCGCGTGCAAAAGTGCGTACGATACCGCACGGGCTTTCAATTTCTTTCGGCTGCTTTGAGGTACGGCCTTTAATTTGCCGCCAATGATACTAAACAGACAAAAAGAATTCTCAGGTTCCCGGCGGCGTTCGAAGAGAAAGATTCTGTTTCTATTTCTATCCCTTTCTTTCCCCTTTCCATCGTCCCTCTAATTCTCTTTCTTTCTTTCTCTTTCTCTTTCTCTCTCTCTTTCTCTCTTTCTTTCTTTCTTTCTCTTTCTTTGTAGAGAGACCACGGAAAGGTATAGATACCTATCTACATATATACGTATTCCATTAAAAGTTCATTTCGTTCAGCCACGAGTAGCACGAATGAAAATTACATAGCCGGTCACGAGCACCGGCTCTCTCACCCTCCTTGTTCTTTCTTTCTCTTTCTCTTTCTCTCTCTCTCTCTCTCTCTCTCTCTTTTTCTCTCTTACTCTCTTTCTCTTTCGTCCATTCTTTCTATCTTTCTTTCTCTTTCGCATACTTTAGTCTATCTCTTCCTGTCGAACTACTTTAAATGAAATCTTCTTTATAACGATGCAGTTAACGTTGTCTCTGCACGCGACGCGGTTCGAGAAGTTAGAACCCAAAGGTAAAAGATAAGACGGGAGAAAGAAAAAGAAGAAAAATTGTTAAGGTAAAACTAAAAGATAGAGTATAGATAGAGATAGAAAGAGAAAGAGTGAAAGAGATAGAGAGAGAGAGAGAGAGAGAGAGAGAGAGAGAGAGAGACAGTAAAGCAAAGGATGGTCAGGTGTACGAGAGAAAAATAAAAGAAGGAAGTTGCGAGAAGGGATGAGAAAGAGTACGACTGGAGCGTTGAGGTCAGGGCTTCGTGGCTGACCCTCGCATTATCCGAATAATTGGTACATTACTTTCGAACGACAAGAAGAGGGGAGTGAAGGAGGAAAAGGAAGGAAGATTTTAAAAGGAGAATACGAGATTACGTTCACAGCGGCCCATCTATTTTACTTTAATTTATTACCCATTCATGGTAATCAATGAGAACAATTTGATCTTTTTCTTCTTCTTCTCCTTCTCCTCCTCCTTCTTCTTCTTTTTCTTCTTCTTATTATTATTATTGTTTTCTTTCTCTTTCTCTAGTTCGCTTTGCACGTTCCTTCGACTAATCTCTATGCTCACGAACTAACGTTCACGATGAATTGTCTTTGAAGTAGTCGATATCGATACGAACTTTCTATTTCAATTCGAAACAAGGATCAAGAGGATCATTAGGAAAATGATCGTTAGGTAGTATAGATTATATCTTTAGAATCTAATAGCAATATGTTCAGGTACATACATATACATGTATGTATGTGTATTTTTGGATTTTCACATATATGTATTAAAATATTTCTATGTTCATGTTCGTATTTATAATATCGACTAATTTACAAGGATAATGATGGCAATATATTATTACAAAAGGATGTTGAAAGAATCTGTAAAGAAAGAGATAAGAAGCTAGGTTTATTATCTTTATCTGTAACATCCGGCACAAGATTGTAAATCGATAAAGCTAATTTCAAAATCGATAGGGTCCTCGTTCTCCTAGTGAACATCCACTCGCCTATTACCATTGTTATAGAAGTCAGAACCACGGGGCTATTATTAATGCGTGGAATGCGTACGAAGGTTCCGTGGGAGGAACCACGGGCTGAAAGCCGGAGAGGGAGAGTACGTTCGTATAAATTATTCATGCCGACGCACGTTCAATATGAAATTTTAATCGATCGGCTCGTGCGTCAGCCGGCCAAATCCGCTCGCGGATCCTCCAGAGAGAAAAGCATATTAGCGTTCCTCTACGTATATACAATATGTGAGAATATACCAACGGAAGTTCCATTTGCGATTTCAACATATCATTATTATTGTGCTTTGTTTATTTCTTTCTCTCCAACGATCGCCTAAGAAAATTTCCTATTTTACGATCTCGATTAATTTTTTGTATCATTTTTCTTAACGACGGTTTTTTTTTTGTATTTCCTGTAATAACGAAATTGATAAACTACTTCATCCTAATCAATCGATTTTTTTTTTGTTTTTTTATTATTTTCTGTGATATAGAGACATTTATTAATTTTCTTTTTTTTTTAAATTTCTTTCCTTCTTCCGTTGTATAAATATTTAATTTGAATTATATAGATAATTATTCTATCGTTGGTAGTAAAAATGATTTGCCTTGTACGCGTCTCATTGTGAAATAAAGAAATTTATTATACTTGCATAGGAATGTTTATATATGGGCGAATGTTAACTATGGGGTTAAGGAACCTTCGATAGAACGTCGATCAATGCATTATAGTTCGGTAGCGTGGGCAGATAGGATGTCTTATTTGAATTTGTGATAGAACAGGCATGTACTCTCTCTGTGATTGGCAGTTTGGTTGGTTGTACGCATATAAGAATGACAATACGACAATAGCTGCTCGTCATCTGAAAATCAATGGTGAAGGTCCGGGATGCGAAGGACATGTTAAAGATAAAAGATAGATGTCTAAGGAATTTTAAACATTTTCGCAGAATAATTCAGAAAATAATTTCATAATTATATAATACATTAATTAATAATTGCGTAACGATTATTTTTGCGTGCTAGTTTTGATAATAAAAGAAACCAAAAATAAGGTTGATCAATAAATTAGATTTGTTTTTATTCCCTCTCGATCGAATCGAACGAACCAAGCGAGCCGTGGAAAGCAAGTAGTAAAGACGAGATTTAATCAGACCTGACATTCTTTACTCGCCTTTCGCACGAAAGTGGAAGATCTCTTGCGTTCCTCGTGACTTGGAGAAAGGTATAGGAGTGTGAGGTAAAGCAAAATAGAGAGAGAAAGAGAGAGAAGGAGATAGATTGAGGTAGAGACGAGCGATCTGTTCCCAATAGCCAAGCTTGAGCTCGGGTTCTGTTTTACGAGGTGCCGCGAAAGTGGAGCCTATGGGCATAAATACGAAGGCGTCTCGTGAGTGGTAGCTTCGAAGAGTTGCGCCAAGTGCCGCGGGCACCTTCCAGGTCGTCCGTAGAACTACCAGGACGGATTATGTGACGCCCACCCACCCACGCGATCCTATTTTTCTTCTTCCAATACGCATTAAAACAACAAGACAAAACCGATCGATAGTTTTATTAAAAAGAACAAAGAGACAAATAATTATATTTAATAACACAATAGAAATTTCATTATTTTAAATGTTTTATCAGGATTATCATCATGAATATAGAAATATTGTTAATATATATAATTTGTTGTTTAATTTTAAATTAAAAAAATAAGTCATTTTCTCTTGGATGAATTCTGACCAAGTTTCTTAGGGTATTAATGGTACATACGTTGATCTGGATAATACGCGAGACGAGAGAAGACAGAACAATGAGCTACGGGGAAGAAATAAAAATAATTCCCGTCCGACGTAATAATCACGTTTAAGACGGGACTATCTTTGTTCGATTAATCAACTCGCGTGCTCTTTCTTTTACGTAGGCGTGAATCTCTCGGCAGGTCAGGAAGCAGCAATACTTTCGACTCGGTAGGAACGGAAGATGAGTACAACACATTCCCTTACAATTTTTTAAAGAAATGATAACATTAATCAAAAAAGTAGAGTTTTATATAAATTTAAAAGAGAGACAATATCGATAGTAATTATTTGTTTTATGATAATTCCTTGTTTTGTAGGAAACTGGTAAAGCAATGAAACTTTGATAGAAATTTATGTTACAGATGCTATATATTTCATGTTTAAATATCTGCAGTCTAATTATCAGGATTTTGAGTTAATAAGTCTGGTGACAAGAATTTAAAAAGAAAGATCATTCATAAAAAATAATTACGATGATTAATATCAACAAAATGATTGAATATCAAAGGAATTGTAGTCTAGTTGCATTTAGAGTTGTTTTCCTCCTACCGAGTGTTGTTCTCGTAGGTTTAAACATCTGCATCCCAATGTCGTGATATCACACTATGCTTCTATATATATATACTTTGTATATACATATACTTACACACATGTATGTTATATACGCATCGTCCTACGTAGATAGGTGGGTTGTAAGACGTCTCGGGTAGGTAGAGTAACAGACGCGTACGAAGTTTGCGTACTTCAAAGCGTGTATTTGCTAGTTTAAGTTGTAAATGCGTGGATTGATCGATCGATCGACCGACCAATTGACTTCGTTTAAACAAAAGGAATAATCTCAACTTCTTTCGCTGCGATGATCTTTTTTCTCTATTTGATCAGGAAATACTAATATTATTTTTTAATACTTCAAATTAAAGAGATTGATAATTATTTGAGATATCTTTGAGAATAATCGACGATAATCTGTTTTTCTTTTTATTTATGTCAGTCGATTAATTAAATCTTAGAAAATGTCTTTTCTTTTTAATCTTTGTGAGAAATCTTTGCGTATATTTTTTTTAGTTACATTCGATATAATCAATTTAATAATATAAAAATTATATTATTAAAGAGAAACGGCGTGAACGTCTAAGACGAATGTATCTTTATTTTCTTTTCTTTTCTCTCCCTCATCTTTTTGTTGATTTAAAAAAGACTCAGAAAGACAACTTCACGAGAAAGGGAAGGAAGAATTAGCGATGGTAAAAGTACGAGGAGTAGAAAAAGAAGAATAAACAAAAAAAGTAGAAAGAGAGTGGAAAACGTGATAAGTCCGTGGTAAGAGTACTTGAATTGAGACTGTGGTGACTGGTGGTGCCTCGGGCTGATATTACGCCGGACAAAGGCGAGTTTGCTATGGCCGCCAGCATCTTCCTTCGAAGTGTTGTACGTTCGCTCGCCTTTGGGACTCGCAATCGCACCGCGCGACCATAGTCGATTGCTTTCTGGTAGCATCTGCGGATAGCGTGTGGCCGTGGCTAATGTGATCTACGTTCGCGTAGCACACTCGCGAGTCGTCGGAGAAAAATCTTTTTAAAGGAACTGCTGTAGGTAGCGAGGACTCGAATCGACAACGTTCAGAGTTAATTTTGAAAAAAAAAGTATATATATGTATATATGTACTATTTGTCCAAAGATAAAGGAAGAAATAATGTTTTTACAACCCTGAAGATATTAAGTTGAAAAACAAAATTACAAGATTTTCTAACTAAATGATCAATATATTATATATATATATCCATAATTAATGATAGATATGTTAATATTAATACTCAAAGCCATCAGTAGCGCTTAAAGCTTGCCTTATAAACTAAATAAATAATCCGCAGCGCACACACGCACACACACACACACAATAAAACACAACACAACACATCTGGTCTCATCGTATCTGCGTATGTGTCGCAAGCCGACTAATAAATCGCTCCCCACCCTAATAGCCGTGGGGGCTGCCACCTTTTGCTTTCTCTCTCTTTCTCTCTCTTTCTCTTTCTTTTTTCCTTTCTCGCCGACGCGTGCTGTTTGAACAAAAATGTAGGTAAGCATTTGCCGTAGGACCACGTAAATCATCGTTATTGTTCTTGTTGCTTTATCATAGTCTCGTCTCTTTCTCTCCTTCTCTTGGTAGCTACCACTACGTTTACGTACGATGCCAGTCACCGAGAGATAGAGGTGTATACACGTAAGTACTTACTTGGTAGGTAGGTACCCATGGCACCATAGGGATTATCAGTATCTCAACACACGCACACTCATACATTTATACATATACCATCTATGTAAGAAAATACATACGTGGCAAACGAGGGGCTACGTTAAGTTAATTCAAGGGACCACCACCTCGCCTCCCAAGTAGTCACTGTGGAAAACGTGAATTGCTCTTAGGAAGTGCACGGATCGTTTCTGTATTATCTACGTTAGAAGAAATCACCGTGGTACCGGTGCTTGCCGTGCTTGTCGTTGACCATCATCCTCAACTTCGTTGTCATTCCTTGATAAAGCCACCACCGTCACCAACGAGTTTGCTAACTTTGATCAACGGGATTAGGGATTAGAGGTGACACGAATATAAGTTAGTTTCCAACAAAAATGAGTAATGGTTCTCCCTTGGCAATGGAAGAATCAACTTCGTGGATAAAATATAATACCGTGCTACGCTCGTATTATGCATGGCTAGCCTAATTTTATTGCGAGCTCTTCGGATACGGATAACTCGACTTACGAGCTCGAGCGCGATTACTTACTCGTCGGTCGGGATTAAACGTGTTGAGAAAGAGAGAGAGAGAGAGGGAGAGGGAGAGAAAAGGAGATAGTCAAAGCGTTTGTAGCTTCGTTGGAGTTCACGATCAAAGAAGTACGATATTGTGGGAACGTTGAGATAATTTTATCTCTCGACTACCGACGCCACAATGGCCATCGTGATGCTACCCCTTTTAATCGGCTTTACCGATGCGATCCAAACGCGTAGCGAGAAATTTTGAAGTACATCTCAATAAACCCTCATTCCTAACCTTCTCCTGTAATAACTAACATTGTTAGATAGATTTGCATTTTTATTACCTATTTGATATATTTTTTTTTGTCTTTTTCTTTATCTTTTTCAATTACTAAAACGATGACCAAAAACTGTGTATTAGTTCTTCATTCGCAAAGTATCATACTTGTTCCATAACAAAACGAACGTTCTTATATTTACAAAAGCCATAACTTTGGATCGAAGATGTCGCTAGCATGCTTGACTCTTGGCCCAACAACGTTTTAAGGAATAAGTTAAACACGTACCGAGTTCGACACGACAATGGGCTCGAATGGTAGTCGAAAGTGTTTCGCATAGAGTCGAGACTTGTTACGCGGGTGCATTTCGCATGGTAATCAGCATTTCATCGTCTCCCTTATGGCGTTTAACAGGACCCCGGCTACTTTTCTTCTTTTCGATTGGTACATATTCTGACGACTTACCCCTTGTGCCGTAAAAGGCTTGTTGAATTCTTACCTCTTGTGTGGACAAACGAAGAAACAGCATTGCCACGGTTCCCTCGCTACACCGTTAACCCAACCCAACGTCATGGAGGATGGAAGAAGAAGGAAAGAAACAAAAAAGAGAGAAAGAGAAAGAGAGAGAGAGAGAGAGGAAGGTCGCGAACGATATCTACGACATGCCGATTCCGCATGAACGGGCAGAAAATACGACGCTGTATCCTTCCTTCGGCCAAAGCCGATTCCCCTCTTCTCCTCTTCCTCCTCATCCATCTCCTTGTTCTCTTTCTCCTCTTCCTCTTCTTCCTCTTTTCTTCGTTTCATCCTCTTCACGGTACAACCACTCGTTCAGTTCAAATGTATTTATGACCCAGGAAACAAAATGGCAAGTGCACAGTAGAGGCTCATTTGCAAGGTTTACCTAAATCTAAAACGCGTCCGAGAGAGAGAGAGAGAGAAAGAGAGAAAGATTACCTAGATTGTCCTATAGCATAGTCTCGATCATTCGCGAAAACTTGAATATATACTTGTAAGCCTCTTTTCGGTACGGTACTTCGTAGTTAACTGCAAAAGTTTTAGAGTTTAGTTTTTTTTATATTTATTTTCTTTTTTATTATTAATTATCTTTCTGAACGAAGCTGTCGTCTCAATCGTGTATAACTCATCAGATATTCTCGATCTCTTTTTATTATTATTATTATTATTATTTTTCATTCTTGCGATATTCACGGTCGGTAGAGTCTCATCCTATAAGAGAGCATAGGTAAGTTTGAATTTACATCGAGTTCAATTTATGAGGAATTTATTATTGATAGCAGATGTACTTAACGTACGTATATACAAGAGAACATATTAGGTATCAGAATAATATGCGATCTTAAAAAGGCGATCTCTATGTAGAGAGATCTGGGATCTAACAAAAAAATACATACTATTTGGTTCGTGTACTTTCGTTTTGCTTTATCGAACACTTCCACAAGTCTCAACTCTAAATAGTAGATCTAAAAGTAAGATTAAAGATAAAGAAGAAGAAGAAGAAGAAGAAGAAATATGATTGATGAATAAGTGGAACAAGTAACATGAATAATGAATGAAATGAACGAATCTTATGCCAAGTCTGACAACAGTCTTTTTCTAATCGTTTCGGAATCTTTCGTTTTGTTTCTTTTTTTTAGATAAAAAAAAATTTTTTCTCCTTCCCATAAAAATGTTACGAAGTCGTCTCATTGAAGTACATTTTCTCATGTCGCGAGATTTAGTTTAATTTCCCGTATGGTGGTATCGTGTCATGGAAATCGCGCAATCGGGTTTAATAGAGCCACGACGTCCAAAGAGATTACCCTCGTTACGTCGTCACGATGACGACGATAGTGAGAGTAATCCTGAAGTCCCTGCAGCGTAACGCAGTTTCTCCCTTTCTATCCTCAATCTCTTTCTCTCTAGTTCTTAAAGAACTAAAGAAAAAGAAAGAATGAAAAATAGAGAAAATGTCGACTCTCATAAAACGATATTGAGGAAGGTCATTAAATCTTTTTCTTTTTTTTGGTTTCTTATCTCTCTCTCTCTCTCTCTCTCTCTCTCTCTCTCTCTCTCTCTCTCTTTCTTTCTTTCTTTCTTTCTGTCTTCGTTGAACGGTCGATCGTTTTATAAAGACGACAATTTCCTTCGGTCTTTTGGTTAATCTGCAGCGTAACTCTGGTGACAATGTATTTTAATACTTCAGCGCATATTCCGAAACCGGTTGCCCAGTGGTAAGGTAGAAATAATTGCTGGTCGAAATAGATGGAAGCAAGTCGATTATCGTTCAAACCCGTCACACCCTGATACTCTCTTTCGACGGTTGGGCGTGTCACATGGTCGTCCAGTGAATGCTACAAAATCTTGCACTCCACACCTCCGTCCTTGTCATCGTACACAAGTTCTTGGGGTACCATCAAATTGATATTTCATATATCTAATTTATATATATATATCATCACTTCTTGTTACTCGTAATTTTCATCCAAGTTATTAGATAATTTAGACGTATGATAATTACAACCTTAACCCATACGATTAATCCAAACACATGTAAAATATTCGAATTTTAATAATTAGCTTAAATTAGTCGTATGAAACGTTTATTTAAACCTTTTTTAAGAATAACGAATTGTCTTATTTTATTGATAAAAGAAAAAAAACATAATCAAGACAAGAAGAAGAAGAAGAAGTTAAAGCAATAATAAATCGCGAATAAATTTTCATTAAGATCATCGGGGAGTACTTAGAGAGAGGGTGGTCAGTAATAATCGTTGTTCTAAACATCCTTAGATATTTTTCTTCTTCATAGTCACTTAGTCTTCGTCGTTATTATTCGAGATGGAAAACCATCTACGCAGGTACCACAAATACTAACAAGAACGTTAGGAAGAAGGATGCCAAGCTAAGGTTCTTTCGATGTGGGTGCGCCTTTCACGTGTGGTAAGGACGTTCGCTTGCTCGAACCATTCCGCAAGGAGACGAGGAGAGAAAACGACGGTAGATCGGCGCGCTTTCAGAGACGGTACGAGTAAGAGGAAGAGAAAGAGAAAGAGAGAGAGAGAGAGAGAGGGGGAGAGAGAGAGAGTGGGAGAGAGGGAGAAAGGTACGTGGCATGGGAAAAGGACGAGTGAGTGAGTAAGAAAGAAAGAGAGAGAGGTAGAGAAAGAGAAAGAGAAAGAGAGAGAGAGAAAGAAAGAGAAAGAGATAGTGATAGTTGGAAAGACGGAGAGAGTGATCGGATGGAATCGTATTGGTAGCAAAGTCTCCTCCCGATGTGTCGGTGATAGTACAGAGGTTTCTCTAGTAGTGGTAATAGTATTAGTTGTGTAGTAGTAGTATAGCAGTAGGGTGTACCTTACTCCGGTGAGCGGAGGCCGCTGTCAGTTCTCCCGAGACCATAGGCTCGAGCCATCGCGAGATCTCCCTCTGCTGACGATATCACCTTTTCTCGACGATCCGTAGCACCAAAGCGGCTCGTCAATACACCACCACCGTGTCTCGTCCTCGCTTTCGTCTCCTCCTTCCATTTCCTTCTTTTCCTCCTCCTCCTCCTCCTTCTCCTTCTTCTCCTCTTCCTCTTCCTCCTCCTCTTTCATCATCATCATCTCCTTCCTTCTTCCTTCTTTTGAAACGAAACGCCCGCTCGTCATCCTCCGACTTGCGTGAGTGGGTAGTGTTCGGGGACAGTTCTTTTTCTTTTTTATTTTTTTTTTTCTTCTTATTTCATGAACCTTCGAACTCTCGCAGGAAGGACTAGCAACAGGAAGATATTTCTATGTCGTCGTCCTCGTCATTCAATGTCGAATTAGATTCGCGGAAGTGACAGTGAGATCGGCGAATAATTGTCAGTGAGGAAGTGTCAAGTTGTGTGGAAGTTGCTACTATACTCTAGTACTACTACCACTAGTACTGCTATTATCATTATTATTATTATTTTATTATAATTATTATTACTATTATTATTATTGTTCTTATATTACAACCTACACATCCACGTATCTATCTACGTTTCTTCATTCTCTACGCTCCTACCTGTCGGTCAAGGTTGAACTGTCTGAACCGGAGCCGTAATAAGGTAGGTCCATTTTTCATAACTTCACGTTCCTTCTACGTACGTTATCTGGTTGTAATATATTCGTTGCGTTTGGTCAAGTACAACGATGCATTTTTATACTTACCCATAGGCACCTACGGATTATCTATTACTTATGATCAGACGCATACTTCGATCGTACGGTCAAAGAAATCCTTCGATTGTGTAAATCGATCAGTATCAATGACCGGTATACACTAGTTCACCTGCTTATTTATTGTACCGTTTCTCAACTTGATTATATCATGCACATATCTCGATGTTCTATTCATAAATTATTATTTTTATTTTATAATTGGTAAGAGAAAGAAGAAGAGTATACGAGCAATTAAGCTTTGATTCTTTTAAAAATTTTATACCAAAAATTTAGGGATTATAATTATTTATATTGGATTATTTTGTTGTTGTTGTCAAAGTTAGCGTAGATTAGTAAAATGTCGACATTTTTTATTAAAACTATTACCCACGTTATTGTTTATTTAAATATAAAATATATATCGTTTATTGATCAATCCAATAGTTAGGTAGTTTGTTTAGAAAAAAAAAAACAAATAACTGCGGAGATCGTAACTTGCGCGAAGTTTCTCGATGATGACGGAGCTGCGGTTGACATTAAAATTGTACTCTCTCTTTCTCTTTGGCGTGACGTCAACGAAATAACGCGCGCCTACGTGCGAATGTGTGGGTGCGTTCAAGCCGACGAAGACCGATAATTTGTCAGTCTATTATTTATAGGATTAGAGACATTTAACTTGCGATTATGTGAATAAGACTCCGTCAAGCACAGGTGCAGTTTCGCTAATCCTTCTTCGTTTAGCACGCGATGCATCACTTTGTGGCAGGTTGTTTCGCGCTGCTATGCACCAACCTCCGTCTCATTCATTTTTATTATACTCTTATCTACTATATTTCTCTTTCTTATCCTAACTATATTTTACTTTATATATTTTTAATATATATATAGTATAAAGATATATATTTTAAATGTAACATTTAATAAGATTTTAATTGTACATAATTGTTGTACAATTATTTTCTTTATGGTAGAATAATAGTAGAACAAAGTACAGTTGTTCGAGTAATTGTTTTTAATAATCCCAATGGTTAAAAGAATTTTTCAAGAAATATGGTATAAGGGACATTAACGTAATTTCTTGATTGCATTATGTGTTTACATACTTATGTTAGATACTTGCAAGAGACAGTGATGAAACGGCTGGTAATTAACTGGGATAATGGATCGTTTCGCGCTTGTCATCTCGGTGAACTAGTGTCACGGTGAATACGATAATTGTGATATTACGTCTTACGTTTAAATAAATAGCCACGTAATTCATTTCTCGTGCTGTCACGAATGACGTTTTTAGTTTCCGTAAACTTGTCAGCTTTTGCAGAATTATAGAAAACGATATAAAAACTTATATCCCAGGTGTGTTAGTCCGTTAATATTCTATGATTAGATGAAAACGTTTAATTTAGGTAAATGATTTGGAATAATGTTTAATAAAAATGTTTTAATAAGCCTAATATTAAATTAATCTAAAATGACGAAAAGATATTAAATCGCAAATTGTCCAATGACTTTTAATCAATCGTACAATCGGATTGTTCTCGATAGTTGTTGGTGTGTCTATCGGTCGGTGCACAAAGAAGAAGACGACGACGAACGCGAATGACCTAGGAATCAAAGGCTTCGAAAAACCGTTGCATTGTGACACGTAGAGTGTTTAGTCGTTGAACCAGCTTTACTGGTTTCCTAGCAATGGTCACGTTAAGGGAAACTAGCTCGTCCGTTCTAATCGTATTTTCTAATCTTTCCGTATTCCAACGTGAAGCATCGACGAGATGTACTTTAGTGGTTTCTTTCAGTAAAGAAAAACTAAGTTTCACACGATTAATTATTTAGATTTAGACATTACGATTCTAATTAATTAATTAATTAATTACATAATTAATTTAAATCTACTTTTTATTATAATTTTTTTCGTTCATACTTAAATTTTCGAAATTTTACGATGAACGAACAAACGTTTAATAATCGTAGAAATTTCGGTCGAGTTTAAAATATAAGATATTAATTAATTAATTTTTTTGTAAATAAAAGTAAAGACAGGAAGAAAAGAAAAAAAAAAGAAGAAGAAATAATAATAAGTAAATTTGATTTGAATAAAAAAAAATTGTATTATTCTGTTAGGGATCCGGGTATTCGTTGGATGAAACATTCTTCCACTAAGAGCAAAGTTACTCTCGCTTTCGACGAGAAATTGTGAGGAGGATGAGGATGAGGAAGAGGGATGAGGAGGAGGGAAGGAACGAGGAACGATCGCGATAGCGTGCCTTCTTCGTCCGCGAAAGACGAGGATGACAACGAAGAATCGCGAGGAGCTTTCTCGGTCGAGCGAGCAAAAGTACCGACAAAGTTGCGCTACAGGGCTCGCAAGTGACCGTGGTCGTTACACAGAGCCGCTAATGCTTTAGTATTCTCGCAAAAAGCAATGACGCGTTCTAATTGCTCGACATTCTTCCTGCGAATGTTGCTCGGCATCTAACGTTACGTCATTCTTATTCTTCATATTTCAACTTATAAAGTTTTACGACAAAAGGGAGTCGAGAGACGTTGGTTTGGGAGAGAAAAATCCATTATTCCTTCAATTTATGCATAATTTTCTTTATTTTTAATACGCGAAGAATATTTTTTCTTACTTCATTTATCATCAAATAATCGAAGCTCTTCTGATAGTTATTCAAATGTATACGTATTTTTTTTTTTCTATAGAAACAAGTATTATTTTTTTTATTTCTATTTCATAGGATTGAAACAATTAATACAATTGTAAGAAGTCAGGACGTGTAATACGGAATAAAGATTGTAACACACGTTGAAGGTAATTTCTTATAGAGGATATTGATTGAAAGATAAAAGTTAGATTTTTGGCCACAATTCAATAGGAAAATTCGACATTTGTTTTCCACCAACTTAATATATACATTGCTGATATATTATTCCAACGTATTTACTTATTTATGCAACATATCTCGATGTGATTGAAAAATTTTATTATCTCTCTGTCTCGGTGTGTTTTTTTCTTTTTATAAAATAATAAAAAGTCAAATCTATAATACATTTCTATCGTGAAAGTTAACTGGACTCGACGGCGGGGGCGGTTTGGTGATTATCTTAGAAAGGAGAACTGGAATCCGATAAAGTTAATCTTCGATCTTGGAGAAAGAGAGAGAAAGAGGGCCGTTTTCAGCGACTGGCGTGAGCATCACGATTTGAAAATCCCGTCACATCGTCAAGTGGTTTCCAGGAAACATCGGATTCCTCCGGCTTAATGCGAACCTGTTCGCTCGAAACGGCCGTCCTACGCCGAACAATAGGTGTAGGCACATAGGCGTGGGTGATGCGCCGAGGTATACATGCATACATATATACGAAGGAGATCTGGCCTTATACGATCTGGCAAGAAGATAAGCTTGGGATATATTTACAGGGTATACAGGGTGAACAGGGTGAATGGTATAACTTGAGAATTTTTCTTTTAAAAATAATCAACATTTCTATAAAACGAATATAATCAAATTACGATCGATTGTTAGTGAATTAATCTAAACAAAAATATTATAGAGAAAATTTCATTAGCTATATTTGGATGATAAGAATTTTTAACATATAAGCGATTTTTAAGACAAGATGTATGGGGTGGATGTTTGAAAAGGTTCACCCTGTATAGAACGGCACGTATACATATGTTGAACGACGCCCGTCGAGGAAGGGTCTCCGGTCAGGTACGGGGAGGAGAGTATACTACGAGAAATCGTTTCATATTTTACAATTCGCGTCCGAATCAATGCTGCCGTATATTCTACAGGACGGCCGTGTCGGCACGAGCCATGATATTTAATATTTCATACCTTCGACCTGTCGTACACGTACCGAATATAATGGTATCTCTCGAATCGTGCGATTCGCGATACGCGTAATGTACTTTCAGACGTTAAATATCTAAACGAACAATTTCCGATTGATTTACTCGGAATATTCGCATATCTCTTCTAGTTAGTGACGACAAATTATTTATTTGCAATATTACAAATTTTTTCCATATTTAATGTTGGTTTTTTTTTTCTTATATAACTTTTGTATAATGTTAAACGTTATTATTATCTTTTTCACTTTGATACTAAATTTTTATATTTGTTTTTTTCCCTTTTTATTCTTTTTTACTCATATATTAAAAATATGAATTTTTCAATAGAAGGAATAGAGTTACGTCATTCGATTCGACGAATTTCTTCCAGATAAAATCGAATATTCGATTCACGAGGATATATAGCTGATCTTCTATCGGGAGGGGTAGAGGGGGGAGGGGATAGACTTCTCGGCAACGTGCCGAGCGTGGAATTTAAACTCGTAATTTACCGTCGTGTTATCCTGATTTTACAACCTGACGGAAGGTACCACCTTGAAAAGGATGCTCTCTCTTCGGAGTGGCTTTACGTAGGAAAACTGGGTGCCCACGTACATAAATGCATACATATATATATAGATACTTACATACATAGTTGCTACGTTGGAGAACGTGGATACACATGGTGGATTGGCACGAACGAAGAGACGAAAGAGGGTAGGGATTAACAGGTTGCAGACCGAGTTAGAAAGGGGGAGAGAGAGAGAGAGAGAGAGGAAAATAGAGGGAGCGAGACACGTAATTACGTTCGTTACGTCGCGTTACGTACGTTTACTCTGCCGAGCATGGGATACTTCGCTCGGGGAAGTCGTGCTGGATGTTGGAGGAGGAGGAAGAGGAGGAGGAGGTGGAGGAAAAAGACGAACGGGGGAAGAACGAAGAAGAAAAGCCGCCGTAGAAAATCTTTCGTGGACGAGAAGTAGGAAAGAAGGAAGCAAAGAGAGAATGAAAGAGAGTGAGAGAGGGAAGGAGGGTGGGGAGGGGGGAGGAGAAAGAGTGTAACATGGCTAGCCGGTCTTTGCCGCGTTCTCGAGGAATTTTTACGACTCCTTCCATTTTCTCCCTATCTTCTTTCTTTTTCTTTTCTCCGTCTTTCTCTCGGAAGCCTTGCAGAAATAGGAGGAATAGGAGGCTGGAATAGAAGGGTTGGCCGCTTAGGGCGAACCTAAGCGATAACGTTTCTGCCATGGAGAGCAGCACAGGGGCCCCCACTTGTGGCTTTATTACTTTCACGTTTAAGCGGCTATTAGTGGTGATTCTCGCGACGGTATAGACTCTTCTCTCTTCTCTTCTCTCTTCTCTTCTCTTCTCTTCTTTTCTCTTACATCCCCTTCTTCTACGATTCTTATGTTTTTTCTTATTTTTTTTTTATTTTTTTTTTCTACATATATTTTTTATTTTACGTCCCCTTTTATAGAAGAGCTCTCACCGCTCGCCTCTTTGTTCGCACGTCTATCCAGTGTAAATATGTGCCGCTTTTAATTTCGTACTCAACTCGGCCACAAAAAATCTCCTCCCACCTATTAGTCTAATGACGTGGTCCAGGAGAAACAGCAAAGGGCCCGACCTAGACGACTTTTGGATGTATACCAAATTTCCTCCCCCTTTTTCTTCTTTCTTTTTTTTTTTTTTCTTTTTCTTTTTCTTATCGTTGTATTTAACTTCGAACTTACCGGTTTACTACCCCAAGATCGTAATATTTTTAATGTTCTCTCGTGGAAGAGAAAATATTTTGCGAAAAGTTACGTCCTATCGCTAATAACGTGACTTATTTTATATTTCCTTTTTTTCTTTTCTTTTTTTTTTTTCATATGCGGAATACGTATATGCATGTATGTAGTATACACTCTACCAGTCTCAAAAGTTTGAATACACAATTGTGTACGAGCTATAGGTTTCATTTCGTTTTTTTATTCTTGAATGTATTTTAGTAGACTTAACTGTTATCGAAATTTATCGGATTATCTGAAATTGTAATCACTACCGATCAGTAATTATTTCTGATATCAAATTACGATAATTTAGGCGTTAAGTTTTATTTTTTGCTTCAATGTATGGTTAAATATAAATGATATAAACTTTTGGTCGATTGTGTAGATTATAAAGTTGCATGATTCATATAGGTATTATTATGATTGCATACATGTATATGTATGGTTGATGTAAATTTGTTAAAATTACATATGTAATATATATTTATATCTATTTAACGTGTCCCTTTTATATCATGTTTACGCGTTCCCAAAAAGTAACTCTACCCTTTCTCTCGTCCTTCATCAAGAGACAGGTTTCTTTTGTAATACGTTCGCGTGCCTTGAAACGGTGATTTAGAGAACAGGCTTCATGAATCGTGAATTTGACTGTTTTGTGATGTGTAAGTTTAAACGTCGTGCCAGTGTGGTACGTGGTTTATAAAATATTGGACACACACGTTTCGTCGTCGCGACAATAGCCAAATTTCGCATGCCACTCTCGCATAAGAAGCAACGTTGTTTCGCGTACTAGGCGTGGTCCTTTCTTTTTTTTTTTTTCTTTTTTCTTTTTACTTTATCATTTCTTTTTTATCTAAAATCTTTTTTATCTTTTTTTTTTTGTATTTTTTTTTTTTTATTTCATAGTAGAAGAGGATCTTGAATTTTAAGATACACGCGCGTGCTGGGCTTTAATATTGATGGAAGGACAAACATTTCTTAAGAAAAACGTGTCTTCCCTTTTGAAATATTCATGTGTATATATATATATATACCTGTATTTTTAGATTATGTCGTTATCAAAGAGTTTCTTTGAAAATTGACGTTAATCGTCGTTAATTTAGTGGGAAGGGTTGACCCGGATTAACACCGGTACTTAGAAACAACCAATGACTAACGAGAATACGTATTCCTTCGGTGGTAAGAAACTATGTGTAAAAGAAATAAACGGGAAAAAAATGATTTTTATCGTGAAGGAAATTTTGTTGTAGATGTGTCCTCGGTGGATTAATAACGTGTAGATAGGTTTGATCTAAAAAGTCAATTATTGGATGGTATCGATAATGTTGCATAGATAGAATATTTTTTTGTAAAAACTTGAATCCTCGTTAAATATTCAATCGCGTTGAATAGTTGTTTCGAAGAAAGTAAACTCGGTAAGATGTTAGATATAAATGAATATGAAAGATGAAGAAGAAGAAGAAGAAGAAGAAGAATATTAAGGATAGGTATTGGCAAAAGGCGAGCGCCATCGCTAATTTGTGTGGTCGGTATATTTTTTTTTTTTTTCGGGTGTGTGGGTGTAACCGCAACGAACACCGTGAACAGACAATTCCCAATGGTTCTCAGAAAGAGGAAGGTGGTCTTCTTAAGAAAACGCGATACGTGACGCTCAACGCTCCATTTTTCTCACCACTCTTTTTCTCATCTAATTGCTTCGCCGATCGCAACTCGGTGCTGTTGCTGTTGCTGTTGCTGTTGCCGTTGCCGTTGCTGCTGCTGTTGCTGCTGGTAGCAACAATGTTGTATGCTGAATCAAAAAGCACGAATCATCCGCCGACTCGTCCTTCTTCTGTCCTTCATTTGGTCTCTTCTCTTCCATTTTTTTGTTTTGTTTCCATAGAAAATTGAGAAACACGGTCGTCGAAGGATATCTAATATTTTTTTCTATCCCCGTGCCAATAATGTTGCTTACGAAAAAAAAAGAAATCTCTTTAGACGGTTCGCCAAATGCAGTTTATCTTAAGTTAACTTGGAAACTTGAAATAGAAAAAGTAGATAACTGTGTATAGTTTGCATGCGTATACGTTAACGTGTCGAATAATTATTATGACAGTAGATTAATGTGTGATAAGTAAAAGAAAAAGAAAAATCTAATTGAAGAATAATTGATTTTATATATAAATTATAATTAACGATACATTTATATATTTTTTCATAGATCTTGGAATGGGGTCAATGTATCGCAAGATGATTATTATACTTTGGTAGTTTCTACTTGTCAAATTGGATAATTTGAGATATTAACGATTACTTTTTTTGATCAAATCAAACGAACGAGGAAAACGGAATGATATCGAGAAAAATGTAATAGCCGTCGGTAGATTTCAGTGCAGCGAAATCGATCTGATCTTGGAAGAAAAAAAAATAAAAAAAAATAAAGAGAAAAAGCTAAAGCTCTCCTTCTCTCATTCTCTTATTGGACTTTGCATCGCGGTTGGATTTTTTGCCAAAAGCCACTGCGTCGATATCGGTGGTGTAAGTTTGTGGTCACGCTCGATTTCGTCGGAATCGATCGAAGTCTTTCTTTGTGTTGTCTGGTGATGCTCTTGTCAGAAGAGAAGAGAAGAGAAGAGAAGGGAGGGAAAGGGAAGGGAAGGGAAAGGAAGAGGGATCCCTTACCCCTTTTTCTCAATCCTCTCCATTAGCCTTACCTTTAGCACCCCACTGTCCTCGACATACGAAAGGATGCTGCTACCACCGAGTAGCAAGCCAACTCGATTCGCCGCAGGCTCATGATTTTGCATGCACCTTCGATCGGGTAGCAATTATGTATCTCGTTCGAGCCAATCACCTTGCGGCAACCTAATTGGTTTTACGCGCGAGCGCCTGGTTGCAAATTCTTCTTCCTTCGAGATGACCGTTCGAATCATTCTCCTAATGTTACTTTTCGGAGACACGGAAGCAATTGTCATTTATTTTCATATCTTCTTCGTATCTTTTATTTTTTCTTTTTTATTTGTACGATAAACGATCGCGCGATTCATGAAACGTGAAATCGTCGATTTACATTCTAAAGAATTTTCTTTTCAAACACTCGATAAAGAAATGTTCGTACCATTAATTTTTGTTATATTGTTGTAATTCTTAACATACTATCCTAAAGTCGCACACGCAGCTTGATGTAGGCAAAAGTTATTCAAGTAAGACAACTTTGAACTTTTTAGAATAGATCTAATATTTTTAAAAATAAATTATTTGCAACAAAAAATGAATAGCAGGCTGTTTACGCAAAAGGGTACTAATCGACTATATAAACGGACGTTCGACGTTAATCTATGAGAAAGGTATATTAATACTTCGTATTAAAAACCAAAAAAACAAGTTAAACGTTCATAAGTCTTTTGGCATAGTAGAATGTGTAAATATATAAGAATAAATATTTCTCTAGGTATATAAACGGTAGTTATGTTTGATATTGATTCAGCTAATAATATATGACGGGTATAACAAGTTTTATACATTTATATTTGCATTTGATCTTATACGATCATCATTGCTTGGTCATTGTCTCTCTCGAAACTTATTAGACTTATGTTTAGTTCGAGAAATGCCAGGGTCGTTTACCTGCGAATAAAGAAGATATAATATGCATATTGATAACTACATAGAGATAAAAGAAAAGACAGAGTCAGATAAAAAATAATCGATATATATAACATATATCGTAACAATAAACGTCGAAAACTTGTCTTTTTATATTCGGTTTAAGAAATAACTATAAGCTAGTGGTTACGTCGTCGTGGCACGCACCAGACGTCATCGCCACGGTGTAACGTAGCTACAAAGAAAGAAAATTACCGATCCTCCAAGATGCGAAAGAAAAAGATAGAAGATGAGATCGAATTTGCGGCTTCTCGCGTGAGTGAAACGTTCACCTTTCGTTTATTTCCAACGAAAATAAGGTAATCGTTTGGGAATTCGTCACGCACACCTTTCACCGTCGATACCATTATCGAAGTCTCTATTATTGTATTTTGCGGGTTTCGGTATGTAAATAAAATGATTCGTCTATTTATCGTTAATATTTTCTTTTCCTTATATATTTATATCGAATATTTAAATATAATATTTTAATTAAATAATAGTTCATAATTTTCTACATTTTATGAATAGAAGAATTTTGTTTCGTTATGACGAAAATAATATTTGCGAAATATTTTCTTATCCTGTGTCTTTAGATTAAAAAGTAAATTAATATTTTAATGTTTTTTAAATATACGTGTAAGGATACGAAGAAATTTTTATTTTATATACTGTCCATGGGGGTGAGAAAATTTCTTTCAACAATTGTCACAAATGATTAATAATGAACACGTTAAGATTTTTCTAAAATACGAAAGAGAGAAAGGCAGAGTGAGATAGTGCGATGTAGGAAAGATGCAGATACAAGTTGAGCTACTTTCTACGAGGTATTTTCTTGAGATGATTTTTTCTTGCATCTTAGAAAGATTAAGGCGGTAGTAGTTTTATTCTTGGGATATTCCCTTTTCATCCTACGTTGGCTGAGAAAAGGGCCGAGGACGTGTAAACGCGATGTAAGAAGCTGCTAAGCCGCTTCGAGATAGTAGACCTTGCATCTTTCTCTTTATCTATCTTTTTATTTTTTTATCTTTCTCTTAAAGAAGAAGGTGTGTACAATCGATCGCTAGCAAGTAGAAGAGAAAGAGAGAGAGAGAAAGGAAGGAAGGAAGAAGAGTTAAGCGGTATGGAGAAAAAAGGGGGTTGAGAGGAGAGGAAAGAAAGGCGTCGAAGGAGGACAAAAAGTTGCTGCATACGCGAATACCGACGATCGGTGTGGTCACGATTGCATTGCACTCCTCTTTTTCATCTACCCGTAACGAATTCACACCTCACTCTCACTCTCATTTTGTCTTTCTCTCTTTCTGCATACAACTCTCTCTTCTCGAATAAGTAGTTATAATAATTTCGACAAATGACATATCTGCCGAACAACGTAAGACTGTTGTAATAAGTGTACTCAAAGTTATTACAAAATAAAAATCTTATCTTTTAAATTAGTATTAGAAATATATATAAATTAAAAAACATTCTCTCTCTCTCTCTCTCTCTCTCTTAAATAAGTACATTTATAATTTATATAATTATGATACGAAGTTATCAGTGTAGGAAGAAACTAGAAAAATTTTTTTTAACGAATTGAATAACTTAAAATATTGTATATCCTAATGATTAATATTTAAGTATTTTATTGTTATATAAAATTATTTTGAAGTATATAACATACGCGTGTGTATATATTTTGATATGAAATTGTTAGTAGGAGCAATCAAACGGAAATTATTATCAATGTTTTCCGAGTATTGGCGAAAGGATGTCGATCACGGCCATCATGCCGTTTCGCTCTTCTTCGCAGGATAATCACATTGCGGCGAAGACAGTATTTCCCTTTCTCTTTCTCTCTCTCTCTCTCTCTCTCTCTCTCTCTCTCTGTTGCAAAAGACTCTTTCTCTAGAATCGACGTACGCGAAAAAATTGTACGAAAGAAACGCTAATGCCAGCGAGGTATCTCGAAGGATTGCAAGAGAGTGACGAGCAACAGACAACACACAAAGTAAGCTTTACGAAACTGGTATATCATCACGACATTCTTTCCGCACCAACGATAAACGTAAATTTCTTCGACTTTTTTTTTTTCTTCTTTTCTTTTCTTTTTTTTTTTTATACACAGGAGACGTTTAAAATCCACTTTAGCTACCATCGCGTCTTTCCACAATCGGGACCACCCGGTAGCATTTACCATGAAGGAGGAGGAGGAGGAGGATGAGGTGAGATGAAGAAGGTACCCGAGCTTCGCGTAAAATCGATATTAAAGCTCGATATTAAATCTCGAAGGTAATTCCATTTTATCGAACGATACTTTAACTTCGTTAATTTAATTAATACCTTCATTGTTCTCAATTAGGTATTTAATCTTATAGAAATATCAATCCAGATCAAAGATCGTCGATTTATTTCTTTATCTTTTCCTTTTATTTATTTATTTGTTCTTTTTTCTTCTTTCTTTTTAAGTTCCTATACTCGTCGAATTCATTCAACATAAATATATTTATACAGATATCGTGAAATTTATTTGAAATAAAAATTACTTTTACATTTCTTTTTTATAAATATGTAAAGTATCGAACTGTGGGAATGGATCGATAACTAGCGAATAAAGTTATATCTCTCGCGAATTGTTTCTACTACCGATGATAAATAGATTTAGAATTACGAATCCCACGGATATGGTGGTTATTAACTTTACGAGCAAGAACGGAAAGCCTATTTAGAAATCGTAATCGGACGTATGAACGGCAGCTGTGGTTGTTTTAAAGACAGAGTTCATCTTTAGGAAGCGATCGATTGATCGGTCGATCGATAGGATCTATCGGATTTATCGATCTTATCGATAGATGGGGGAAACTAGCGTGCGAGAGTGCGCGAAAGTAAACGCCTTGCGTTGTTTCTACGTTTCCGGGGATGATTAACGAGCCGCATCGCCGCAGAGTATACGGCTTTTAATTTGTCTACGTCACTTTTTACAAACTCTTCGATATCTCATTTTTCAATTTGACTGACTTACGCTGATTGGCGTCGGAACCTTCCAATTATCGTCCTCCGCCAATGATGGCACGTACGGTGAAAAGAGCCCCTCGGAGCTACGCACAATCAAGCTATATTTTCCCAGAAGAGAGAGAGAGAGAGAGAGAGAGAGAGAGAGAGAGGATGATGAGTGGGAGGTGGAGGAGGAGAAGAAAACGTTCAGAGTCCTGAGCAAGGGATAACGTGTTTTTAATGCGTCCTACTCGCCACGCTCATCTTACAATTAGTCGTCACCAAAGTTCATCACGTGTTTTCCTCATCTGACAGTTATTATAATTAGTATTATTTCAAGATTCGATTACTTATATAAAGAATGAAGTTCTTTTTAAATTTGTCTAGTTTGTAGGTTATGCACTTATTTCAAATTAAAAATAAAGTAAAGAAAATTTTCCTTCTATCTCTATCTATTTCATCCACTCTCGTAAGATATTTTAGACATATATTATAAAAAAATTAAATTATTACTTTCACGATTATTTTTGTTGGAGATAAAACTACAAGAAATATGGGATTCCTAATTTATATTATATTTAAATATCATAGGGTAAATATATGTGTGTGTGTGTGTGTGTGTGTGTGTGTGGAGTTGTGTTGTATGGGTATTTAGTGAATTTGTATGATTCCAATGAATCTTTCATCTCATTCTCTCTTCATCTCTTTCTCAATCTTAATTTTTCTCTCTTATCGTTTTTCTCGTCTCTTCGCATAGTTTTATTTTCCGATTATAATGCGCGTTTAATTATCCGCATGGTCTCTGAGCTTAATGAAGGGTATCAATCTTCCTTGTACGGCATTCGTCTCAATTCCGCGTTCTCTCCGATCTCTCGGAGCGCTAGAGACTCGCTCTCCATTCATCTCTCTCTCTCTCTCTCTCTCTTTCTCTTTCTCTCTTTCTTTTTTTTTTCTTCTTCTTATAGCTTCTTCGTCCCACGTAGAGAAGAAGAAGAAGAAGAAGAAGAAGAGAGCAAGGTTTTGCCTGGTGATTTCGATCGCTTCGCGTTCGTAGAAGTCATTCATAAACGATAGCTCCTGTCGGAACTTCCTGTTTGTAAGCTCGCGTACGATCGATAAAAGCTATCTAACGAGGACTTATTTAAAGACGTCTCTTTCCTTTGCCAAGCTTTGAGGATACTCTTTATATTTTGTCGATTCGTTAAACTCCATCGATATCTATCTTAACCGCAATCGCACACAGGTATCTATGATTATTATTTTTATGTTCTTTTTATGGTCGCATAATGTTATTTTTGTCTACGTATTATTTTTAAACTTTCATTATAAAAGGATATTTAATATTTGTAGAATTTTTATAATACAAATGTAATATAAAATATAATAATATGTAGGCGCATATAAACGTGAATACGATGTTTATCATTTTATTTCGTGATATTTGATTATATATATGTATATTTAAAATGAAATTGGATATTTTTGACATTTTAGGAAGACGAGGGTCAAAGTATAAACGATGTGACTCATACGAAATAATATATATATTTTAGATATTTTAGATTTTAGGAAAAATACTTAAAAGAGTAAAAGAATATATAAGATGATATTTTGGGAATATATTTTATTATCCAAGACAAAAGGGTTATTTATTGGAAGAGCGATTCTTTGCAAAACAAATTCAGAGATTTGTATTATAAAAATACCGAAAATTCATTTGTAAAATCGATAGTTCTATTTACAAGTATTTGAACAATCCAACGATAAGTCGGCTTTCTTACGGTAAGGCGGATTCCAGTTGGCGGGAGCGATTGGACGATCGAAGAAGTCCGAGGATCTCTCAATTACGTTTCTCAACGAGTGTGCGTGAGTGGTAGTAAGAAAGAAAGAGAAAGAAAGAGAGAGAAAGATAAAAGAGGCGCGCAAGACGAACGCGTGTCGGTATCTACCTGCAAAATCGAGCCGGTTAACCTTCGACGGCGCGTTTTCGCAAGTGGTGGTAGGTACGCGTGGGTCTTTCGTGTTCTTCGTGTCGCTATTGCGGATATAAGGGAGAAAGGAAACAAGGGACACAAGTTTTTATTGCACTTAAGTTTAACAATAAGTCCAAGAAAGTTAATGTAACACTTTAGAAAAACAAAAGGAAAATATTTAATACTTTAAAAGTAATATAAAATAAATAATAGAATTAATTCAAAGTTAAACGCGTAACACTGCACTGATGAGTAATAAAAATATTTAAAAATAATAATAATAATAATTAGATTTATAATTTATTATTTATACACATATTTAGTACTTTAGTGTTTATACCAAAAAGAAAATAGTATTTAAATGACGAATAAATATGCAAGTAGAGTAACGACTAATGAGAGTAATAAAATAACTATCGTATAAAAAGTATTTACTTAATAAAAATATATATATTTGATATTTATTTATTTGTCTCTCAATATCGTTTTCTCTTAGGAATAGATCGGTGAAACGTTCGATATCTCCCATTTAATTGTAAGATACTTTCAAGAGAGACCGACGAAAGATTTCTCGAGCCAGGGCAAAACGATGGTTGCTCGTCTTCTTTGCTCGTAGGACGTGTTTACGTTGTTTGAATGTGCTAGTGTATGCGATTTTATTCCATAACGACGTCCTTGCACCTTCCCACATGGAGAGGATGTTTTATAATGGCGCGTAGCTCGGCCGTTACGCTTTCCCTTACATCGTAGACGCTTCGTTCTCGTCTTGCAACGTTCTTTCATCCTCTCTCGTTCATGGACCAGAGAATCCTCTCTCTCTCTTTCTCTTTCTCTCTTCTGGAGAATCGTATCCGACGAGACACCAAGACTTTCCAGCTTATGTTTAATTTTTTTCCCTACCTTTTTTATTTAATTTTTTGTTCTCTCTCTCTCTTTCTCTCTCTCTTTGTTTTTTTTTCACAATACGAGCTACGACTTCCAAACGAGTACTCGCGTTAAGATATCATTGAATTGCTAACGCGTTACAGATCATTATTGTTCGAGATAGTTTCGATGATTAGATTGTAACGTTTATACGACTCATCAAGGTACCTAATCAATTTTAGTACACACTTTAGTAGTTTACAAAGTAATTTATAAAAATTTTATCTGATCTTTGAAATATAATTTCAAAACTTTATATTATTTTATTCGTTAGAAAATTGTAAAAAAGAAACAGTACCGATCTTACATTAGAATATTATATATCTCATCGTTTTCAAAATAATTTTTCACGACGATGATCACAAACCATGTTTTGTACGATGGTCAAAATAATTTTGACCAATAGGGGATATATACGACGTAACGAAGTATTTAGATTTCATTAAACATAACGTGATTTTATTTTAATGGAGACTTAGAGAGAAGACAAAATACGTGAGTTGAATTTTTTATTAGAATGCGTACTACTTGTATATATGTATATATGTATAGGAGTTAGTAAATATATGTAGGAGTAGGTATTACTTGCGTACACATAGTTCTCGACCTAGCTCGTAAATATTCATATACCCACGTGTATTATATAGGCTTTGTCCTTTATTTAGTCGAAAGTGCGAAGGCTGTGGTAAAGGATCAGTTCGTTTGTTTGCTATGTGGCTTGGCAGAAGCTTCTCAATGTTGCGTAATAACCGGACCACCGTATCGTGCGTTTTACGCATAGAACGAACGAAAGAACGAACGAACGATCTTGCGTTCGTCGCATATATTTACGATACTTGTCGTCTACTAATATACATGGATAGAAGAGAGAAAGATATGTATATATATATATATATTTATATAGAAGGAGGGAAAGAGAGAAGAGAGGATAGTTTAGATAGAGTGGAAGAAAAATGAGGCCATATACTAACTCGTTACCCATTTCCTACGATCGTCGCTAGCTCGTTTTACGACTGACGTAAGAAAATACTTGCGAGTTCTATGTAGTACGTGCTCGTACACTATACATGGGCATTCTTCGTACACGCGTATAACACGCTCGTACAGGCTGATTCATAACTACCTGGTAGAGACATTTTTTTGTATCGTTTAATATTCAATATTACCATTGATATTTAGTGTTTATCGCGAGAGATAGAATAAATTGTTTACAGAAAATTATCATCCCGTTTTATACTATTTTATATTACTTTTTGTTATTTAGCTTTGAAATTCTTGCTAGAATATTTTAAACCTAATCTTCTTATCTGTTAAACTGATTAAATACATTATTATTATTATATTAGATTGTATTTTTTGATATTTTCTAACGTCGAGGTAAACAAACATTATTTTAGGTTGGATATTATTTGTATTTTATATGTAGATGTATTAATTGGATCATTTGAAACGTTATTTCAATTATTCAATAGTTGAATTTTTATTTTTTAATATTGTCAGATTTTATTGCAACATTTAAGAACGTTTAAAATTAGTTTAGTTGATCATTATGTGGAAGTGTGATAGAAGGATCCTGAATCATGCTGTAGATAGGTCGATCATCGTATATGGATTCGCATGCGTGCCAGCTAGAGAGTGTCCCTAAGCGGGGATTATTCATTATTTTACGACACGACCAACCTCGAATAACCAACGTCGTCTCTTCTCTTCCTTTACTTATGCTTTTCCATAGATCTTGAGAAATTTTTCGTTTGTATATGTATTCATGTAAATATATACATGTGTGTATATGTGTGTGTGTTTGTGTGTGTGTACAAGGGGTATATAGCGTTCGTGTTATCGTTGTAGTTGTTAGAACACGTGGACATTGCCTATAAATATTTCGGTAGCTGTAGTTACTCTAACAACGTTTAAAGTGACTTCCAATAATTTAAAGAGAGGAAACAGAAAGCAAATTTTTTATCATCTTGACAAATACGATGGGAATTCGATACGGCAGTGAATAAATATTATTAAAGTTATACGTTATATTATTATTTTTCTTATTTAATTGTAAATATTTGTTGTATAATTTGTATGTCATGGTAAGATTTAAAATGTTTTGATTATTCGTTTGAAATTTTACCAAGATCAAGGATCAAGGCAGACAAATGGCCAAATCACAATTATGGATGTAACTGTACATGAAAAAAAAGGGACTCGATAAATTAATTCAACTTGAAACAGCATCCAACGTACGACAAAATTTGTGTCGATCATGCGGTGTTATTATTAATAACTCACGTCTGTATATAGTCGAATAGTTTTTTCTTTACGTCATTGATTAAACGAAACATTCTTTATTACCATATAGATTAAAAATTTATTTCTTCTAAGTGACACAAAGCTATCTTCGATTAACGGTAATATTCATAAAGCATAGAACTTATATTTACTTTATTCTGAATATGGCGAATTTAGATGCAAATGGAATACGCGGAAATAGAATCTAACGATGACCGAGTTTTGATTTAAAAATAAATATAGATAATCGTTAAATATTTTTCTTACTGTTACAAGAGAATAAAGAATAAAAAGAGAAAGAGAGATAGAATGAGAAAGAGAAATAGAAAGAAAAAACATCGAATGATTTGAAATCTACTGTATTAAAGGCGGTCCGACGAAGCGGAAGCAGGAATGTTCAGAACGTAGGGTGAACGATAGAGAAAGATAAAGTAAAAGAAAAAAAGAAAAAGAGAGAGAGGGAGAGAGAAAAGAAGAAGAAGAAAGGGAAGAACGACATTTACGGCGTCAGAAACGTCGTTATCGTGGGGTTGACGAATACGACTGGTCGTAACGAGGCGGAACGAGCGGTGGTAACTTTGCGGCAGGTTAACGCTGACATACACACACTCATATACACATGCACAGATACACATATATATACACTAAAACACACATATATATATATATATATATGTATATATATATGCACACATACATAACTATCACAAGTTTTCTTTGGAAGAATATGGAAGGTCGTCAGAGTAAGTCCCCGCGTCACGGAAGGCAAGCAAGCAAGCAAGCAAGCAAACTTAGATCATCATCCTTCGTCCTCATCCTCCGTGAATCTAAAACGGCAGCCGGCTTTCTTCGATGGGTCGAAGGTTCACTTTGGCTTGTAAGCAACGCCTACTTACAGACTCGTAGAGGGAAATGCCGTGGGTAAATGATTGATAGGTCGCCATACGCGTGTCGTTCTCGCGTACCCGCATGAGTTTCAACAGAAATAGTGTGTGTCTGTAGGTGTGTATATGTGTGAGAGAGTGAGAAAGAGAGAAAGAGAGAAAGAGAGAAGTTAAGAAGAGGAAGGAGAAAGGAAGAGTCTGCGGTACCACCAAGTCATAGGTTAACCATTGTGGTGTGTACATACGCCAAAGACACGACTACCACGAGCTCAAGGGTGAAAGTTTAGCCCGCACTGCCGTTTCTCTCTTGCGGTACGGATCGTACGATTCGCTGTAAGAACGCGACATAATAGACCGAAGATGCACCTTCTCTTCTTCTCTCATTCTATCTCATTCTCTCTCATTCTTTCTTTATCTCGCTAGCTCGTTCTTACTATGTACTTACGATGCATCCTCGTCAAGACATTTGCCTTTCTCGCTAAGACTAGGAAGAAGAGGTTGCGTTCGTTCAACAATATTTCATCGAAAGCATGCATCGGTTCTTCCGTACATTCCATTTCGATCGATCAAGACCTTATTGTTGAATCCTGATTGTTCCGTTAGTTCAAAAAGTTTGTTTAGTTTTTATTTGATTTTTTTTTTCGATGAAAATGAAATATTTTTTTATTTGTACATTGTAAGGTATTTATTTGTTCTTTAAAAAAAAAAGAGAAGAAAGTAAAATAGAAATCAGTAGATAAGTGTTTAAAAGACAATCAATGGAAATATCTGTTATATTGTGCGATGAGAATAATATTGATTTTTTAATGAAGCACGTTGTTGCAACGAACTTTGACTGACTGACTAAAAGCGCAGGTGCAAGGAAGTTCATTGTGTGGAAATAGTTACTCGGAATAAGACGAAGACATTCTTCATTCCTTCGTGTTCCTTCGTCCATCTCTCTTTCGTCATAGAAGAAGACAAGCATATGTTTAAACAGGAAGATGCGTTCGCGTGCATCCACGGAATGTCATTACCTGGGGTGCACGTGCTCACCCAATGTTGTATGTACTACGATGTACATATTTACGTACTTACACATATACGACTCTAGTTAAATGTTTCCCCGTTAATTGACCGCGAGGTGCCTAATTAATTAAGTGCTATATCCAGGCCCGTGGCACGTTCGCTTAATTGCGGTCCAGCTACCTAGCTATTAACGAACCTCTTTCGTACGAACTCCTTTTTTTTTTCTTTACCTTTTTTCCTTTTCCTTTTTCCTTTTTTCCCCCCTCTTCTTCTTCCTCTTCCTCTTCTTCTTCTCCTCTTCGTTTAAGTACGTCCGATTCCGTAGCAACTTCTGTTCCTTTTTAATCTTCCGAGGTTCGTACCAACTTTGAAAGCAACTAACGTAATCGCCGCTAACGATCTCTCTACCAAGTTAAGTAATAAAGCAAAACCTTCTTGTCTCTTATTTTTTTCGGTATTTTTATATTTCTAAAAGGAAGAGATAAAAAGAGAAGAAATACCGCAATAATTCAACCTTGTGACAATAAAATATGATATACTTTAATAGAAAAAAAAAAAAAGCAAACGTCTTGTTCAGTAGAATAATTTATATATAAGAACGAATTTATATCGTATTATTAACTTTTCCAGGATAGAATTTTGAATTTAAGTTATTTGATCAGATGCTACATGTACTTTACTTCCTTCTTCGAATCATTCGATAAACACTTATGAAAATGAAGTTAAAAAAATGATGAGAATATTTGTGTAAGATTTAAAATAAATGTCTCAAAATGGAGAGAGGTGTATGAAAAGGTTAATGAAAATTTATCAGGTAATCGAAGTATGTAATATCTCGATCATAGGCATTAGGTATTAGGGATAAAGCGGAAGAATAAACGAAGCTTGGGAATACGCGCGATAGGAGATAGATAGTCTAGTATTTTCTATTTTTCTATACCTTTATCTCTCTCTCTTTCTCTTTCTCTCTTATTTCTCATTCGTATTGGTCGCGGGTTGTCTTGTAAACGCCGCTAGAGTATTGTATAAAAGACGGTCACGATATAGGTATAATTTAAAAGGCGACCACTCTCGAACGCGAATGCGAACGCGAACGCGAACGCTTGCTTCGGCGCAATTAATAGCAAGCCGTACGGACATCTGGATCGTGTTCAGAATACCGCGGAGATGTATCGGCGAGTTATTTAGCAAAGGAAGAAAATAGAGAAGATCAAGAGAGAGAGAGAGAGAGAGAGAGAAAAAGAGGAATCCTAGCTTTTGCTCTACCTATCTTTATGTTTTACTTTACCTTTTACCTCTCCTCACCTCACCTATTTTATTCCTTCTATTACTATCCTCGTATAGAACTTCCCTTTTAATCTAACTTATACCAGGATTCGCGGGAATTAACGACCACGCCTCGTGTACTAAGCCCTAGGCTTAGTCTGTTTCCGGGACCACGGCCCCGGAAAAGTATTTCCCTTTTTAACCCTTTCTCCTTTTACTTTCAATGCCGACGTATTCGTGACCTTCTAATATTGATCAATGTTTCATTTTTGTTTTGTTTTTATACAGGTTCTCCTCTTCCCTTTAGATTCCGAATTCATCATTTAATATTGGCCAGATTTAACTAACCTTTTTTATCGCCGTAATATATTGAGTTGGTGGAAAAAGAATGTCGGATTTTTAGTTACAATTCAATGAGAAAATCCGACATTTTTTGTCCACAACTCAATAATACAGATTATGCGTATCATATTATACGAATATAATCGAACAGTGAATTTCGATTAAACGCGAGAGAAAGTTTTTACGATCATTTATATTTATATTTCTTCTATATGTTTTCTAGTTTAATTTACAAAAGATACTACCTTACAAGCCGTCATCGTAATAAAACGAAAAAAATGTCTAATCATTAATAATATTGACGGTGTTATAACGTTTCACATTAATGAGTCAATACGTCAAGTGAAAGTTGCCATTTCGCGGGAACATAAGCTTGCTTTTAGATCGGTCAACAAGTCGTTATTCGAGTCGCCGATCGATGAAATAAATTGTGGAGGCCGATGATATGAAAAAGAAAAAAAGAAAGAAAGAAAGAAAGAAAGAAAGTAAGAAAGATCTGATATTTCGAAGTATTAAAGGCACTGGAAAGCACTGGACACTGACTTATGCCATTTACAGACTCGAAAGTTCATTCGTGCTTCTTCTTCTCCTGGCTATTATTATTATTATTATTATTATTATTATTATTATTATTATTATTATTATTATCATTGAGTATAAGTCTCTTCCACTGCGATGAGGATGTTCGATGCGAAATATCCGGCCATTCTTTCATTTACGACGACGATCGTTTGCATAACGATCTTTAATGACGTGTCATCGCAATAAAAAGACTATTTGATAGGTGGTATCCATAATTAGTAACAACGATTCGTTATGGCTTCAAGCACATTCATATATTTTGATAAATTTCTACGTACAATCATGGTGTTTGAATAATTTATAATTAAAATATATATATTATTATTATTATTATTATTATTATTATTGTTATTATTATTATTATTATTATTGTTATTATTATTATTATTATAATATATTAGGTTAGGGAAAAGAAATTATCTTCGTATTTTCCAGACATATAGTTTCAACATACCTCCGAGTAATATTAATCGGATCTGACAATACTATCATTATACGTTTGAAAGCTGACATATCATAAATTAATTAGAAGACAAAGTTATGACATTTGTTAATTCGGTCGTAAAATTATGACGTCTTGAAAATGAGGTGAACAAATTTGTTTCATCGTTGTATCGAAATAAGAAGAATTTCTTTTCTCTAACAGTATAATTAATATATTCAAAAGGACGGTACACTTATAAAACATATTTATAAATTATTTTGTAATTTATATGCAAGAAACAAAAATTGGACAGATTTGATAAATAAATTTTAGAATCACACACGCACACACACACTTATATATGCGTTGTGTATAAATGAATTCTCGAAAGACGATAGTTTCAAAAGAGATCGAAGTGTAGTATCGGTTTCTCTTTAAAGTGGTCGCACCTTCGAGGAAGAAATCCTTACGTAATTTTATCGACACAAGAAGAGAAGGTGGGAGGGAGAGAGGAGGAGGGGAAAGGCCCATTCTAGGACTAGAAATCTTCGTTCATTGGAAGATCCAACTTTCTTTCTTACGATCTTATTCCGCATTCATTTGATTATCTTGAGCAATAATCGATCGATCTATCGATCTATCGATCTATAGAGAACCTCGGAATCCTAACAATTTAACAAATACGGAAAACCAATAACATGGAATTTCTACTTCTACGAACTATAATACGTCCAGTAATAACGAGTATAGTGATTTATGGTCAAGATCTGATCCACTTCCTAGAAGATTTATAAACGCTTGGAATTTTTCTAACTAATCCGTCCTTGTATTACATCAACGGCGTATTATTCATTTTCATATTATTTTTATTGTTAAATAGTTTATGTTTATTGTCACGAAGTCTTATTGTCGGATAAAATAACGATAAAAAATAAAAAAGGATAATATATTTTACAAGGAAAGTATGTATTGTGGTAAAGATCGAATGGTGATTTATGGTCAACATCTGATTTATTTCTTAGATTATTTAGAAAACACCTGGAATTTTTCTTTAACAATACTACCTCGTAAAAATATTTTATATATTATTCATTCATTCTCTCTTTCATATTATTATTATTTGGTCTACTTCCTAATATAGATTTACCAGAAACATTTTTCATATCGAACTGTTTGTTATACATTATCAATCTTTTGCGTTAATAATTTAAATATTAAGCTGTTAAGTATGAAATGGAGCAAATTTCAATTCAATTATATACATTTTTTGCTCCATTTCATACATGACAACCTAATATCAATTGTTTTTAATTCGTGAATTATTTTGTAAAGTATTGTAAAACGTTTGCGCGATAAAATACTTTCAAAAGTATTTATCTGTTTTACAATAATAAATAATATTGAGAGATCTGTCGAAAAGGATATTAAACATTTGTTTTTGCATTACCATCTGTTTATAACTAAATCGTAAATAATATGGAACACGGTTTTCAGTCTATGGAAAGGTTGTCAAAGGAGGAAGGACGTTGTGCGAATTGTCTGCGTGTCACAATACGACGGATGCAAGTATTGTGTATTACGAAGTCTCGTTTCTAGTTAAACCGTTAGTAATACTTTTTTTTTTTCATAACCGAGGTAAATGAAAAAAAAAATCCTATACAGATACATGTATATATGAATGTATATAAAACGTTGTTCAACGCGAATTGTCCTTTGTCGTCGCATGAACTGAATGACAGCATCCTTCGTTTCTACGAATAGTTCCGAGTATGACCTTAATGGGTGCGGTTTCCGCAACATGGGAATAACTTCGACACTTTGCATTGCGTAGTTATTCAAGAAAGACGTTTTAGAAATTGGTTATATGGTTGGTACATATAACGTGGGTGGATAGAAATGAAAAGATACGAAAGAACGTATCCGGTATCTCGATACCGGAAAAAATATAACCGAATTTCATTCTAATTCCAGTCGTACGTGCATAGTAAAAAAAAAGGTTGAGATAATTTATTTTTATTGTTGTTAATTAAAAATAAGTATTTATGTAGCAAAACTATCTAAGTTGTTGATAAAATATACAGTTTTAGTATGTATATAATTATGTAATTTTTTTTTAAATATATTTAAATATATTTAAAGAAAAAGAATAGAGAAAACATCGTAATTTTATTCTTTCGAAGGAATATTTGAATAACTCATACAAGTTTTCGACACATTTATCTCTCTCGTAGATAATTAATTAAATTGATTTTATAGAACATAGGAGGAGGAGAAGGAGGAGTCAAAGAAATAAAACTAAAATACGTCTAGAATAACTCGCGACCTTATTATATCCTAGTTTTGCATTCATAGTATTTTCCTATTTTCTATGGTCCTTTTTGAAGAGTTTAGAACTCTTTGCAGTTACCGTAGCGATTGCTCGTGTCGCGTGACGAAACCAGGACGAGCGTGGGTCGACATCTCTGTGTATTTTAATTTACGTTTGCGACGATACGTGGACGTATGAATATGGAAACATCATTCTTGGTTGATGCACGGATGTACACGCGCATTTCTGTGTAAAGAGCAAGACTAAACGTAGACATTTTCTGCACCGGTTAGAAATCAACTTGCTGATAGAGTCGTCATAAATTCAACCAAGTTTCCATCATTATTTTCCTTTAATAATAGCTACGAACCAACTTAAAGTTAGATTATAAAATAAATTGAAATCAATTTCTAAATTTACTTTTTTGTTTATTTTTTTTATTATTTCTCAAATAGGTATTTTACTATAAAAATAAATTCATTCATTTCAATCTTCTCAGAACGCAGGTAGTTAAGTGTTAAAAGATATTCAGAAAACTGGATATATTTTAATTAACTTTACAGATTTTTTTTTTAACTAACCAGGAAAGGATTAAAAGCTTATATGATAGGATCAGAATATTGAAGGAAATTGGCAGAGGAAGCACTCCTGGATAATGCGTACTTCAGATAACGAGCACTTAGACGCCTTAGGCAATTTAACTCTATTTGCATAAATATATTAATGATCACATGGAATTAATGTAATGCTGATGTCTTTGTTCCATTATCTTAAAATAGCGAAAATTTACTCACGTTTCGTTTTAAAATAGATTCTTTTTTTTCTTTTAATTTAATATAAAATGTAATGTTCGATATCAAAGTTTAATTCGTACTTGATTATAAAAATGATTTCGTGTGATCACATTTATATCATAATGAAAAATTTGATTATACAGAAGAGTAAAAAAAAAAATAAATAAATATATTAACGTTAATAAGATAAAGTTGACTTAAAAATTATCAGAAAAAGATTGATTGATTGATTTTTTAATTAAAACGTTCTAATACGTTTTTACAGACGCGTATTGATTTCATTAGAAGTATTTGCTCAACGGGTTAAATGAGAATTACTTCTTTTATTTTTTTTATTTTTTTTTTTAATGAATAGATGAACAACCTTGAAAAAGACGGAATAATTGTCGATGCGATCGTCATTGTATAACCGAACAAATTTAATGTAACATTGAAATCCTTAAACGGTATTCTTCCCATTGATAATGAAGAGCCAAGGAATTAGGAGAAATGATTGCATTATGCAAAAGTTATTTTGGCAGGAGATTTCTGACCATTAAAAATTCTTTTTGTATGAATAGCTTTGGTTCGTCGGTTAATTCGAGTTGGCGTTAAGAAAAAAAAAAAGAAAAAAAAAAGTCAATTGCCATGAGAGATACGTTTAACACTTCAGTGAAATATAGTGAAAGAAAAAGAAAGAAAGAAAGAAAGAAAGAAAGAAAGAAAGAGAGGAATACACCTGTGTGAATAGGACCCCTAGTGTTAAGCTCGCAGAATGACTAGGTCTTTTCGTTTATTATACTAGACCCCGGTATAGCTCTGTGTGACTTTAAATGCCACTTGAAATTATTCGAGTGGTACGAATCAAGAAACTGTTGAGATTACTGAAGAAAGAGAAAGATAGAAATAGGAGTTCGATGACCTTTATGTTTCTGACGAGAGAATGTTGGTGTTCATAGTGCGAGTGCTATGGCAAAGAGAACTCCTGGTTCTTCTTCTTCTTCTTCTTCGGTCAATCTCCCGAGGTCATTGGACCAAGGCCAATCCTACTTGTCCTCTCCCTGTACTCGGAAGTAAGATTGCTGTTCGTGTTACTTGCATATTGCACGGAACTTCTCTCTCTCTCTCTCTCTCTCTCTCTCTCTTTCTCATATTTTCTTTTTCTTTCTTCTATCGTTATAGCCTTCCTTTTTATGTTATTGCAATATAGAAAAAGCAAGATAATAATATCTCATCAACTTCTCGCGATAAACGTTTAAACTAAGCGTGGATTATTTCAATAATGTTTTACGATACGATTTAAATCGATTAATCGATCCTGTAATAGATTGTTAGTGAAAGTTTTCCGATAGATACGAAACATATACGCGTATCGTTAGAAATATAATAGTATGATATTTGCAATAAATTTCTACGAGTTAATAATACTTCGATGCTCGTATTTAGTTTTTTAATCATATAATTTACTCTCTATACAATTATTTATTTCTCTTTCATACAATATTTATACAAGGATTAAAAACTGTTATCTAATTTATACGAACATATATTTATTCAAAGTTGATCTTATTAATAATTTGTATGTATTTCGAATGAAAGTTTTATTAGAGTTAGATATAAAAGGAAAAAATATTGTTGTAGCAAATAATATGATGCGAACGGTTAGTAAACAACGTCATAATTCGGGTCATGGTAAAGAAAGTTTAACGAGATAGTTATGTTCGAAACTACGTAGAAGCTTCCTACATCATCATACCTTCCGTCATATTTTACGATGTTGTTGCGTTCCAAGAGAGCTGGTATTCTCTTTATGCGTCATCAGTCAACGTTCGTTAAAGAAAACCGCACCTTTATATTTTCTTTACCGACTCCTCCTACTTTTCTATGAACTCGTACGTTTCGCACAGTATTTTTCTACCTTTAGAGAGAAATTAATGAGTCCACTAATAACGTTCAAATTGTTGTACATGCATACACACGTGTAGACGTTAAGTGATATTTATCTTTATGATCTTTATGTCTTATTTAATGATCTCATTTTAAACACCTCCGTGTGAAGATATACGAGTAAGTTATTTTTTTCTTCCACGTTCCCCCTCCCTCTCCCCCTCCACTCCTCATTTTTGTATTTAAAAAGAAAAGTTGTAAAAGATATTAAGTGATTATTCCAACAGGTGAATTTATCTAATGACTTCATTTCAAACATGTCGTAATAAATTTTTGTATGTCTCAATGTATTTAACAAAAATATTACACAAAATATCAACGACTCGAGAGATTTGATAAGACAATTTGGATCTAATAAGATAAATGTTTTTTTTTTTGGTTTTTCTTTTTCGAAATTAAAATTCATACAATTCGTGATAATTTTATTTAGAAAAAAAAATGTAATCGACATACAGGCGCATACACACAATTGTAAAATATAGTGAAAGTAATAATACCTTAGAAAGAATAATATCTCGTCGTAATAGAGGCAAGTTACAGGTAGGTTAATGTCGGTGTATCCTATCGAAGATAACGTTAAAGAGTTTCGTTTAAACGCAGGTGCAACAACACCGTTCGTGCATCTCGTAGACCGGATCTTTAATCGGTTAAGCGAGGATTTCAATTTCTTCTTAAACGAGGGTTAAACGCTGTCGAGGGTACGATAATAAAAAGAAAGAAAATAAAAGGATAGAAAAAAATAGAAAAAGATTTAAGAAAATAGTAAGAAAAGTGTTCGGAAGATTGAAACGGGAATATTCCGAGTGAGAAAGCAACACTATAAGAGTTTGTCCAAGACGCGTGAATTTTCGAGTTAACGCGAGACGTTAAACAGCCGTTAAAGGGGAATTACAGGAACTTTAGAATAGCTTAGGGATGCGGATAATCGAGATATGCGGAATTGCCATTTAAATTTCATCCGGAATATACGCTGATAGTTTCGTAGCGCCTTTTCAATTTATTATCATCAAAACGAAGGAGGAGTCTATCGTTTTCTTCTCCAATGAAATGTAATATGATACGTATTTGATGATACTATAAGATAATATGGTTGTTGAAGGTGATTCGTGACATAGTGTAGATACTTACTTGCTTCTCTTTTTCTCTTCCTCTCTCTCTCTATCTCATTTTTTTTATTATAAGCAACTGATAACAGATATCTATAAATTATGCAAAATATATCTTTATCGAAAAAAAGTATCAAGGGTAATTATTTAAATGCTAATAGAGAAATAAATTTTGTTGAAATGTCAAATAAATTTTCGTTGATACACTTACAATGTTTACTTTCTCGTTCATTTTATACTTTGGAATTATTTTCACCATTTTTAACTCTATCTTAGGAAGTAAAATTTGTAAACTTAAACCAAACGAAGAAAAATTTCACGCGAAAGTTTGCCTTTTCGTTGATTTATACTACTCGCAAAAGAAATCTTTTCTCTTTCAAGATCTCTTATACCTATTCGATTACTCGTTAGACTCAAAAAAACAAGAACAAAAAAATCGAAGAGGCAGGAAATCGTCGTAAAAACAAACATAAAATTTCCTTCGTAATTTCCTTTCTCGAAACACTCCGATCGATAAAAAAAAAAATAAAAAGAAACAGTGGCAATGAGAATAAAACCGTACAACATCGGTTAAAGAATTTTTGTTCTTCTTTTTGATCTGAACGAAATAATAATCGTAATAGTACAAATACGAGGGAAAAGATCGTTTACGAGTGAGAGAGAAAGAGAGAAGGTAGGTAGGTATCGTATAGTATAGTATAGTATAGTATAGCTTGGATAAAAATTGCAGAAACTTAGATAGTATTCAGCAAGCGATCCAGATATAAAAAGAAAAAAGTCTTGGCAATCAAGTAAATGCTCGAGAATAATTATTGTTTTTGCCATTAGCGAAAGATAGTAGCAGCTGGTAGTAGAAAAGGAGAAAGGGAAAATGGTAAAGGTGGAAGAGAAAATTGCTGGAGTTAAGTAGAATTCCTTAGCTTCTTCTCCTTCGGCTTTTCCTGCTCTTTATTCATCGTTGATCGACTGTTATAATTTGATGCTAGGCCGTGTGTGCAATTATATAACGAGAAAGAGTTGGCCTCTTGTGTTACACGCAAATCGAGTTCATTATCGACACGACATCGACATACTACTACTATCATTCTACATACTTAAATACCTGCTTACATTACATATATACATGTATTTACATGCTTGTAGAACGCGTATTGAACATCGCGAGAGATGGCGATACTCTTGAAGTGTTTCAGTTAGATGATTCTTGACGACATCATTTTGGTCACTAAATGTTCATGACATTAAACGATTGAAAATCTATGTCTCTCCCGAGCTTGTTTTTTTCTTTCTTTTTGTTTTTACTATAATATTTTAATATAAACGTATATTTTACATAATTTGAAAATAAATACGTCCAAAGATAATTTCTTCCCTCCTTCCATTCCCCTTCTTCTTCATCCTTCATGTTTCGATTGACACATTTATTCACACGCTCCATGTACACGAGCTTGTTTAGTCAAATTAATAGATGAAAAATGCTACGATAAATATATAGTTGTCATTCTTATAATAAGGCTCGTTAAGTATCCGATTATAGCTATCATTCAGTTTAAATTGTATCTCATTGGGCTTGGTAATTCATCCGTCTTATACTACCACGACTTGACGCGAGAAAAGATCTCTATCCAAAGTTGTACGATGCAAATCAATCCCTCGACAGTTTGAAACGATCGCTTAACGCGTCGAATAAACCAGCCCGTTCTCACGTAACTTTCATTTCAAACCGCATAGAAATTGGATGATCGATTGGTATCATTTTGTTGTTGTTACGCGTGTTTGTTGTGACAAGTTTATAGAACCCTGTCGTCGATTAATTAAGAAGCAACAAGGTTTTTTTTTTTGAAGAGAAAAAAAGCAGATATAAATAAAATAAAGAACCCCGATGGGGAAAGTTTGACGATAAGTTACCGGCGGGACCCACGTGGTGCGTTAAACGTTTAATTAATTGAAATCTGATGTTAGAGAGATCTTTTCTTCCTCTTCCTCCTTCTTCTCCTTCTCCTCCTTTTTTTTCCTGACGTTTAACTCATTCTTTTCTTCTTCTTCATTGACGAGCCGTCAACGTCCGAGACGTTTAACGGCACAAACGAATTGACCGATTGACCGGCCGACGTTTTTTGCTTCCTAATTGGCATATTATCGTCAGGATTGCCTCGTCTAGCAAAGAATGGAAACGTTTACGTACGTTGCCACCTAGAATACGCATCCCGATTGGAATGATATATGATTCCACTCTCGATCCTTTTTTAGTCTCGCCGAATGCGCGCGTTGAAGATCTCTATCGATGGAAAAGATAAATATGTTTTTAATTATAATCCTAACAATATATTTCTATAATAATGACATATATATTTATATAATAAATTATCTAATTTGACCATCTACTTAACTTTTCGTAGATTTATTTGATTGATTGACAAATAAATATACCAGAAATTGTAATATTTTATATTTAAATAAACAACACTGCTATAGAATTTGAATATTTTTAAACGTCCCCTCAAAAAGAACAAAAAAGAAACTTTCACGCGTGAAAATGTATTACACTCTTGTTATATTCAAATTTAAAAATCTATAACAAAAGTATATTTCCGAATGAGAGGATAATAGGATATTGGAAAATAAATAAGAATGAATAGAAATAATTAGAAATAAATTATGGAATAAGTAAAAGAAATAAAATCTCATCGCGTTAATAATAGGAACGATTATAGGTCTCGTCGTAAAGGTAAACGCTTCAGAAAAATGATCCATAAGAAAAATAAAGAAAGAGAAAGAAAGAAAGAAAGAGAGGGAGTATCATAAAAGTCCGTTAAATCGTCGCTTTCGTGATTCCCGTTTACGAGGCAAGGGGGGGGGGCAAGATCCAGCAACTCGGTCGCTGAGTAAACCTGTTAATTATTTGCAGCGTCGTCACGGAGAACAGAAGCGATTAGATCTAATGAGAAAAATGAGGAAGCAATTTGTTCCCGCGCCTGTATGCACGCCGTCTGGTTTTATCCTTTCGAACGATCGACTATATTGCCGCGAGTGAATCTCGAGATCCCTTCTTTTCTACCAGCCCTCCCTTCTTTTCCTTCAGCCCTCTTCTACCACCCTTATACCTTTTCTTTACAACCCTTACCTTTTCTTTTACAATCTTTCTACGTGTATTATACTTTATGTGTCTAATCATCAATATATCTATGTGTATTACATAAATATACACGTATGTACGTGTATGTAGATGTAAATGTTTGTACGTTAAACCGTGTATGGAAAAAGAGAGGATCTAAAGGAAAGCTCGATCATAAGCGCCTGCTTCGAGAATGACTTTACACACGCGAACTGGGGGACCACCTTGTAAATAATCGACATCCGTTCACGATATACTTAACCGGTGCGATCACGAACGATATTACCGCGGCTGCTTCCTCGCCTAAGATATTTTATTATCTGTAGAATTCAATCGATGGAATGATGATTTTTCTCTGAGAAATTTATCATATTTTTTGAAATAGTATCTGTGTAATAAATACATAGTAAGATATATATATATATACGTAAGTCCTATTTTTTTTTTTAATAAAATTATATTATTTATTAATTTTTTGCTTTCTTGGAGTGACTTGTTCCATCATCTGTTGTAACCGATCTAAAATCTTGTGATTTCTTAGCAAAAATTTTGAGTTAAAGTTACTTCGATTTTACCTTAGTAGATAATTCAAGTTTGATCTTCGTTATGTAAAAGATAAAAAAAAGAAATTAATCATGTGATGTAAAAAGTATAAAATAACGAGACAAGTTAAAATAATGAAAAAAAATTGACAATCAATGTCTGAAGATGGTAGATTTCACCTAACGCGGTCCGGGGGTCAGTCAGTGACTATGTTAGGTCTTCGATTGATAAATTTGTCAAATTAAATATTACGTCGGTCGTCAGTCAATTTTATCTAATTGGCAATTGGAAGATTCGACGGAGTTGTTATTTTACATTCATTCGACGAGTTTCTCCTAGCGTTTTGAATAGGATAATTCCGATAGTTCAATCATAACCATATACTTTGCGACGTATTCGCTAATTTGATTCTTTGCTAATCCACTAATAAAGTAAATAATTATTTGTATTGACGCAATAAACGTCGAGGATATTATTACCAAATTTAAAAAAAAAAAAAAAATCGTTAAATAAGTTAAAACTGTATTCCTTTGTAGCAATAAAAAATATCTATAAGAATTATGCGTTGAAGGTTTTCCGATCATTCAAGGATATCGGACAGTTTGGGTATCAAAAAAAATGTTAAATAAGTTAAAACAGTATTTCTGTCGCAATAAAATATCTGATTGTAAGAATAATGCGTTGAAGGTTTTCTGATCATTCAAGGAAGTCGAGAACGGTTTATAGGTATCGATGAGAAATCTTTCTTTAGATCTAATAATACGGTGAAAATCTTCTCTGAGAAAGGCGAAGTGAAGACAAGAACGATCGACGATCTATCGCTCTTTAAGATCCTGATCTCCCGCAGGTTAATCGCTCACCTTGTTACAGGTAGCCCGTGCACTACGCAGGAGGCGCGATCGTCGAAACGATCTATTGCTTCTGAGAGAAAGAAAGATAAAGAGAGATAGATAGATAAATAGAGAGGGAGAGAGAGAGATCCTACACAAAGATACACGAATACACCCATTAACCGATTTCTCGATGGCACCAAATCTTCCTCGAATTCTTACAGGGACACGCGTGGGTGCTTCTTACCCATATTCGAGATATCTTTAGGAAGTGACGTCACTCTAAGATGACCTTCGCTCTCTGAGTCATTCTTACTCGATTGAGACACAAATTAGGATTGGGGTTCCGAAAATGTCAGAATTTTGTAGTCCCTCGTTACGAAAGTATTTCGCAATCTTTTTACCTGCTTAAACATTAGAATGACAAAAGAAGGATCTCATAGAAAGATTATCTTCCGTTCTCTTATTTTATCTAGGTTTATTTATATTAGGTTGTCAGGTATGAAATGAAGCAAATTCTCAATTCAATTATGTGCATTTTTTTGCTTCATTTCATATTTGACAACCTAATATAATATTAATATTAATTATCGTGATTTTTAAAGAAAAAGAAAACAGTTTTTTTCTATTAAATTATGATTAAATTTTTTTCTATTAAACTATGATAGGGGTGGTAATAGGGGAAGGGAGGAGAAGGCGGGAATATGGTAGATGCTTTTAGTTTGTATTTTGTTTTGTTTTTTTTTTTTATTAATTATTATAAGTATAATATTATTACGAAGAACGTATTACGTTAGATCTTTTAGAGTAAAAGGATTTTCTATGCGGCTTTAAAGCAAAGGTCCGAATCGCTCTAAAGCAATGATTTATAACAGGAAACCTCTTTTCCATAGGTCAGACCAGACAGACACTGGTTGAGAGTGCGGACGGACACGCCTTAGCTCGATTTACGCTCAACCGCGATTAGGGATCGATAAAGGGAACGGAACTCGCTTATCCCCTTTAGGATCGATTTGATAGACGAGGCTCAACGTTTCCCGCGTCGCGGATCTTCGATAATTCATCATCGGGTTTTATCCCTTTTACACAGATTCTTCTCACGGCGATCTATCCGTTACCTTGTCTCCGTGACCTTTCTTTTCTCTTTTTTTCCTTCTTAATTTCTTCCTTTTGTATCCAATATTCAAAAATGATTTATTCATGAATCGATAATATATATATCATCCTTATTTTTTTTTATGGGTTTTATAAAATTTGCATAAGTATCCAGTTGTTTATTTAAAACGGACTATTTCTCCGGCCAGATTTTGTATCCTTTTTCGGATCTTTTAAGAATTACATTTAAAATAATGAGATGTGAAATATATCGTTCGGTCGGGTCAATAATTAATGTCAGAATATTAATCATATTTTATACGCAGTAAGGAAATAATAATAGGAAACTATCGTACGCGTAGTTGAATAAAATAGAAAAAAATAATTTCAGGATATGAATAAAAGTATAAAAGAGAAAGAAAGAGACCGATATATGAATTAGATTTGATCAACGTAGTCTTCATAAATACGTCGTTTTGTGGTCTATCGCGACGCAATGCGACGTGTTACGAGTAGCTGCAGTTGCAGCAGCAGCAACAGCAGCAGCAACAGTGGTTAAGTGCAACCAACGACGGTGGCTAGCTGCTAGTAAGGAAAGAGGATGGTGAAGTAGGATGAGGAGGAGGAGGAGGAGGAGGAGGAGGTGGAAGAGAAGGAAGAGAAGGAGGGAGGGTGCAGCACGCGCCTACCAAACCGGAAATGCATCGGCAAGGAGGTATTACTACTGGAGGCACGAGAACTCGTACGTACCGCATAGAGTCCGTACCACACGTACCGCACGCGTACGTGCGGTACAGACTATACGCGTCACGCGACACTGTATCGTGCTGACGTACCTTTACCTTATCACACTAGCATATTTACTACCATTCCTTCCTTCTTTCCTTTCTCCCTTCCTTCTCTCCCCTTTTTTTACACTTCAAGTTTTCTTACTTGCCTATTAACTCATTAAACAACCTTCAATTTATTCAATCAAAAATTCGATGGGAATTTTTCTTATAAATATAATAATTAGGTATTTTGAATATCATTAGATGAATTATAGTAAGGTAATAAAAATAAGATATGAGGGTTTAACTTTATCGAATATGTTAAGAAAATTTAATAGTTAAATTGTAGGTTAATGTTTTGACAAGAACACTTCGTTTCTACCTCATCTAGAATCTAATCGTTTTAGACTTTTACGAGGGAGAGAGAAAGCCCAGGAGAAAGGGGAGTCACGAATGATATTTTACTGGAAATGAGTCTCGCTTTTCGCATTAAACGTGACTCATCCTATCTCGACCGTGTGCCAGGACGATACTCGACGGTGACGACGATCACCTCGGATAATGTCAGGTACGAATGTTGGTCGGTAGAAAACAAGTAAATGCCAATGGCGAACGTTTTCATGGAGTTTACGTTACACGTTTCGTGGATAAACCAGTAAACTACGTATTACCTGGATATTGCAAGTGTGTATTTGTGTATTGTCACGTGTCAACCACGTGTAAATCATTTCGCAAATGTTATACGATTTTAATCGTTTCTTCGCACGTGGCTTGTAATCCATCATGCTAATAAGAAGAAGAAGAAGAAGAAGAAGAAGAAGAAAATAAGAATAATAAGATGATAATAATAATAATAATATAATAAGAATATTTATTTATTAATACGTTTTTAATATATAAAACAGAAAATTAATTTTTTTTTAAATATCGGCTCGGGTAAAAAGTTATTCGTATTTTCAGGATAGACAGTTTTGGTATAACTTTGATAATATTAATCGTATTTGGTAATACTTTGAGCACGTTTGTATATTCCTGGATGATGATTTTTCTAAAACGAGCTGTTATAATCCGAATTAAACAACGGGAATAGTTCAAACTCGAATTAAACGAGTTGGAAAATAATCGCATTTTATGAGAATCAGGTTTTTCATAGAAATTCCAAGACGACGTTTTTGCCGACCCACTTTTGTCAGATGATTTAATTATCGCCGCTTGATCTTAACGAAAACAGACATCCGCCATGGAACGAGGGAAGATTCTGACATAACTGTATCAACTCGTTTTAATATATCAGATGTTTATTATTGTAAGATAAACATCGTTATTTTTTTTTCCTTTTTTTAGAACGAAAATAATTCTCAGAGATTTAAAATTCATTCGTTTTAAGTCGGATTTAATCGAGTGACATTTCTAATTTAAAATTAATTATTCTTCTTTTTCTATTTATTTTTTTTTGTAACTTCGTACAAGTTAATATTAAATATTTTGAAAATAATATTCTATTATTAATAATGACATTGTGTTTTATCTATTTCGCTAAATCTTTAACAAAAAGGTACATCCTGACATAACTGTATCAACTCGTTTTAAATACTTTAGAGACATGTATTATTTAAGATACCAGATAAAGATCTGTCATTTTTGTAGAACCAAAATAATTCTCAGAGAGATTTTATTGTTAAATCCATTTCTTTATCTGAGTTATTCTATTTTAACATTACTAATTATAAACGAATAATAATAATAATTATTATTATTTTTTTTTGTTATCTTCGTACAATTTCGTTAATCGGTATTCTCTTGAATAGAACATTTTAAATATTAAATCCAACACTTTCGTATTTTTTTTCCACGATACAATATACGTTATCTAATCTAAATATCCTTCTTACTGTTGGCATACTTAATGTAATATAGTCGATCCTTTATCTTAATCAGATACACTTCTTATATTCTAGGCTAAAAATTTACATTTGATAGAAATTAATTAAAATATATTGTCTTGTTTGTTCTTTCTTCTTCCCACGAGAGAAATAAAGAGAGAGGGACAGAAAGAAAGAAATAAAGAGAAGTTGTAAAGATAAAATATAATGAAAGTTATAAGACATAGTATATTTTTCTCGATACAATTATAATACGTAGACGTAGTATGTGTACATAGAGTATAATATTCCATAGCGTTTGCATCGTAATGTTCAACTGTTATGCGTTTCTCGAACACGAGAAATGCAAGCAATAGTTGCATGTGTTCTTTCTTTTTCAAGTTTGATTTTACACACACACACACACACACACACACATATATATATATATATGACGGAAGAAAAGGCATCATCATTGACTATAGAAGAGTTCGAAAATGTTCTATGAGAAAACCCGAAGCACGATTCTTCTCGTATATACTTTGAAAAAGGTTACATACGTATACGTATACATATACAAGTTACTTACTCGTACTAGTATCTTATAGTTGTGTATACCCACGCCCTTGCACAGACGATCTCGAGCGATCTCTTATCGCTCCTATGCAAATTCTATTCCACGTGTTCCTTACACCGACAGCTGCTTTCTCTATGCAATAAGGAAGAGCTCGTTATGATCGATCTTCTTCTCTCTTGATTAATTCCATATGTATCTTTCTTCGTTTTTTTCTTCTTATTCTTCTTCTTCTATTTATCTTTATATCGAATAAAATAAAATAAAACAAAAAAAAACTACAAAAAGTTAATCTAAAAAAAAGTGCAACACACGTCGAGTACGATGAATAATAATTAACTTGGATGGCGTGTGAGAGAGTAAGAGAGAGAGAGAGAAAAGTGTTGAAGGTATAGAATTACGTGTTAGTTTTGAAAAGAAAAAAAATATATAATTCGATTTAATATTTAAAAATCAAAAAATAAATATATTAGTTGCAGTAAAAAGAAATTCATTATTTCTACGTTTATTTCAAGCTTCAAATAATGGATTTTTTTTTCTTGAACTTAATATATTAAACAAAAACAGCATCTAATTCGCGTGAATTAAAGAAAAAAAAACAAAGGAAAAAATATATGAATTTTTTTTATTGAACATAATACTCTTATGATATTGGAAGGAAATTTAATATTGTGATAGTATTAGAATAATATTATGAAACCGATAAAAAGTGTATAAGTATAGGAAATAAGATTAGGTGCATTCGTCCAATGACTTATGTATATACAATGTACTCTGTATACACATACGTCTCTGTGTTAGTTATATCTAGTAAGTATAGTTATATATATTATGTATTAGGGATAAGAAATACTTGAGAGGAGGCATGCGTGTAAGGGAAAAGGAGACTGGTCGGAGCCAAGTTGCGCAACTTGAGTGTCGCGGAAAAACTTACACCGATTGCGTTACGTTACCTGCTGAGAACGTGCAGATTACAGACAAGTATCGAGCCGCCGCTATATGAAAAGGACGAGCGAGTTTTATACGGTCATCCAGCGACTTTTAAATGTCCTTGTACGTATCTGTACGTCTATATGTGTGTGTATGTAATACGAAAGAGAGAGACAGAGAGTCGATTTTCTATCTGCGAGCAGACGACACGTGGAAGTATCGTATATATAATTCATAATTTTACTTCCAGGTTCTTTATATATTTCTTTTAACTTTTTATTTATTAATTACAATTTATATTTATATGTTTTTTACGATTTTTTTTATTGATACAGAAAGAAATATTTTCTTTTTTCTTTTTCCTCTTCTTTTTCTTTGGTCCTCTTTGATAAATTAATATTAGGTTGTCAAGTATGAAATGGAGCAAATTTCAATTCAATTATGTGCATTTTTCGCTCCATTTCATATATATGTTACGTTTACTTACTATCTACAATTGTTTTATCAATTAAATATAACAATGGTATTTATAGGTCTACCGGAAAGTTCTGTCTGATTTTGGAATAAAACCAAATACAAATTACGGACAGAACTTTCCGATAGACCTAATATATCGCAATCCGTTGATGAACTCGCATTGAAAATAATTAAAAGACAATAAGAAGGTTAACAATAATATAGTAAAAAATAATTGATAGGTACCAAAATGTTAACGAGTTTAGTTCGTAATGATCGAATAAGAATAGAATATTTACTGGTCGGGGTAATGTTAAGNAATGAATTTCTATGACTGTCAAGTTAAACTTAACACACATATCAACATATGAGAATAATTTAAGATTAATCTAAAGACCTGTTGTTTGGTGTATGAAGAATTCGATTATTTTAAATACAAGACGGATGTTCTTTGATCGAATTAGACAGGTAGAACATTGAGTGATTAATTAAGATGACAAGTTTCTTTTTTTTTTATTGAAATTACGAAAGAAAAGAATTCACACATCGATGTCGCTCGTTGACCTGCAAAGAAAAAGATTTAAAGGACGCAGGGGGAGAAGATACTCCTTGTGTATTTCTATGTATACGTTTATGTATTTCTGTGTATGTGTGTTTGTATATATATATGTGTGTGTGTGCGTAGGCGTTATCGATCGAGCCTTGGGGCCATCCGGACCTTTTTATGACGGCTATTACCGCGACCGTATTTCATTCGGCGTATTTGCGCTTGTCGTTGATAAACGATACAGTTATATTAACTACCCTTGTACCCTCTTACTACTCTTCCTTTCTTACACATACACACACACACACGTAAAATGTATATACTTTTACACCTCTACCTTTCGATGCCATACGTAGGACAAGACGAAACAATTTTTATATGCAATCAAGTATGATAATATTAGAAATTTCAATAAAATCAGATAATATTAGGTGTTGGAATTAATTCGTAGCGTTTTTTTACAAAATAATGATTTATTTGAAATGAAAGTAAAAAATTACATTATTGAAAATACTGCTCATCGCTTGCCACTACTTTTTCCCATTTTTCAGGTAACTGTCGAATACCCCGTCGAAAAAAATGCTAATTTGGCAATCCTCATAAGATGTTAATTTTTCCCCTGATAAGCCATGAGCCATTGATCGAAACAGATGGTAATCCGAAGGGGCAATATCCGGAGAATACGGCGGGTGGGTTAAGACTTCCCATTTCAATGTTTCCAGGTATGTTTTCACTGGTTTCGCCGCGTGAGGTCGAGCATTGTCATGCAGTAAAATAACTTTATCGTGCCTTTTGCTCCATTCCGGCCGTTTTGAAAAATAAGATGTGTTGTAAAAAAACACCTAATAACAGCTGATTTACGATAAATTCGTTTCTGGAGGTAAAAACAAAATACTGTAATAACCACGCCATCTCTCATCAAATGCTACGAATTAATTCCAACATCTAATATTAATTTTATTAAATTTGGGGAAAAAGAAATCAATTGTGATTTTGAGTTTAAAATAAACGTCAAAGTAATTGATATCTTTTTCCCCAAATTAATATATATTAGGTTGGTGGAAAAAGGAATGTCGGATTATTAGCAATAATTCAATGGGAGATCCCGACATTTTTTTTCCACCAAACTAATATATAATAATTTTTAATAGTCTTTGTTTATTATTATTTATTTAATTTTGTTTTAAATTCGATACGGTATTTAATATTAATTACATATAATATTGTTTATTTTCTAATCGTAAATTATTTCGAAAGAATCCAATATTTAATCCGAGATATAATATAATCGTATAGTAAATGGGTAAGACAATTTATTGCTTCTGAAGGTGCACATAATCGTCAATAATAGGTCTGGACGCACCTGAGTCTCGTTAAAGCGTTGCTTAATCGTCCTGTTCGTCGAGGAAACCCTTCACCTACTTTTCCTCTACTCGATATAATACGTTACAGTCGTTTTCTCTCTTTCTCCAAGTATAGGGGAGAATGCGTGTGTACGTTCGTCCTCTATTTTCTCTCTTTTTCTCAGCCTCTGTCTATCTGTCCCTCTCTCTCTCTTTCTCTCTCTCTCTCTCTCTCTACATATATATATATATATATAGTCTCCCACATAAAAGAGAGCCGGCACTTGACGCGAAGGATAACGTAATGCGATCGCACGAGACTCGAACGCACGCCATTGTCGTCGCCTTTTCTGTGTCCGCACCTTAGACGAGGACGACTTTAAATAGTCACGACGTCCTTTCCAACTCCTACGCGTTTTTCTCAATGATCATGTGCACGTATATGTACGTATGTAACTTGCACGATCATGCTAAACTAATTTTTTTTGAAAAATTTTTTTATTTTCTTTCTTTCTCTCTCTCTTTTTCTAACTTCATCTTCATCTTCTCATTATTTTCAATATTTATCAATATTATCAACGGTATCCCGAAAATTGTCATTTCAAGATCTCTAATAATAATAATAATTGAATTACTCACACTCATACGTACTCATATAACATACTAGAACTTGACGAAACAAGGTTGAAAGTAAATGAAACATACAAATATTAAGATGTCAAGTACGAAATGGTGCAAATTTCAATTGAATTATGTGTATTTTTTGCTCCATTTCATACTTGACAACCTAATAGGTTGTATTTTTTTGCAAAGAATCGTATTTTCAAATACAGATTGCTTATTTTTGTCTTCTTTATGCATTTTTGGATTTTCTATACGATATATGGTATAAATAAATATATAAATAAATAAATAAATAAATATAAAATGAACTTAAAAAAATAATAAGAATATCAGTCACAGGAAAATGAAAAGGAAGTGGGTAACTTCAAGCCGCGGGAATTGGGTTACGTGGACGCATTCGTTGCTGAGAGACTAATATCTTCCCTCGGTTTCCTTTCTTTAGGTAGAAGATGATCGTAAGAATATCACGGTTCGCACGAGAAACCGTACCATTTGCACGGATAATGTCTATTTCGATTGTGTAACGTGGCGTTTAGTTTTTTTTTTCTTTCTCTTCTTTTCTTTTCTTTCCTTTTCTTTCTATCTTTCTTTCTCCACGAATTTAATCGTTTCGTTGGAGGAAGTAGAATTAAGTCATCATTTTAAATTGCTTCTCTCTATCATTATCGATGACCTAATTTACCTCGTATCGGTTTGTCATCATTTTCGAATCATTTTATCGGTTATGAAAATATAATGTATTCATTTTTATTAATATACATTTGATTGGTCATAAGTGACGGATTGAAAATAAAAAAACAAACATTTCTCGGGGATTTTTAAAACCAATTAATTTTTTTTCCCCCATACTTTATCCGTTTATTTTTTGTTTATTTTTCTTGTTTTATTTTTTTTTTTTTGTTAAATTGAATTCTTGATAAATTCTTTTTTCTAAATTCATAAAGGTATCTCGATATAACCTTGAAAAATAAATTATATCTAAAGAAATATAATAAAATCAAAATCATATGTAGAATAGTTTTTAGAATGAATTTATTATATTTTATAATTATTATTTCATAAATGATTTATTCGATCATGCTAATTCGGTAATTAAAAATCTAAAATATTCGTTCACCGAATTTCATTATTATTCATTGGATTAAAATCACATTGACGTTTCATTCATTAATTTGCATCTTATAATATATCAGAATAATGTGTGTCAGAGCTCGAATTTACAAAATTTACTCGCGCGAAAAAAGAAAGAATGAAAGAAAATAAATTATGGATCTTTAGTTGTTGTTTTTTTTTTCTTTTTTTTTTCATTCGTCGAGTTAATTATTGCTCAGTCATGCAACGTTAAATCGATAGATTTACGTAAGATGTTTATCGTAAAGAAATTTGAGGGAGATTTACACCAGCGTATAAAACTAAGCGCTAGAATAAAAGAGGCATGCATTTTTATAAGATCATCGTCCGGTCATTATCGAATAATTTGCGGCCGATAATTTGCTGAGTTATATCAGCTTTTAAACGAGCGTTAATGGTACGAACGGTGACAATCAATCGTAAGATAATTTTTCTTCGATGTTGGTGGTGGGTAAAGTACGTTCGTACGTACGTACGTGCGTGCGTGCGTTCGTTCGTTCGTGCGTGAATGCATAGTTGAGCAAAAATAATTGAACGAATAGTTCTTAGAAATTATCTCTTGAGAAGAATTTTTTCATTAAATTAATTATTAACGTAGTAATTTCTTTTCTTTTCTTTTCTTTCTTTTTACAGATTTAAGTCGAGGTAAGCTGCAAAGCGAATGGAATATAATAAGATATTTACCAGATAAAATATTCGTGAGTACTCTCTTGTATTAATTATCAATTATAAATTTATAAAGAATTAAGCGTAGAATTTTATATATATTCCCATCTATTCAATAAAAAAAAAAAAAAAAAAAAATAAAGTATTTCATTCGATCGTAATTTGAAAAGAAAAAAAAACATAAAAATAAAATAAAATAAAATAAAATAATATAATATAATATAATAAAAAGAATAGAAATAATAATTACAAGTTAAAATTTATATTCCGCGCATAGATGGAATCTAATCTAAAAATTTCAATTATAACAAATCTTCTTTTTCAACGGAGTATATAATTGATAATATAACTATCATCATTAACCTTAATAGGGGACCTCGGGTATATCCCGCGTTAAAAAATATGGCATGCTATAACAAGGATTATCCTGTTCTGCTACTCGAAAAAATAAAAAAAAAGAAGTAAAAAAAAATGAAGTTCTATCCCGATAGGAACTGACTTCAATTTAAATCTTCCGAGCGAAAAGCGATTAGCACAGAGCCAGCAGGTCGATGGTGGTGGTCGATGCAATAAGCGAGAGAAACGATCTTCTTAACGAGAACGCGTGACCTCGTATTCAAGGTTAGGAGGCACGCGTGCGAACGAGCGAGTGAGAAGCGTAATTCTAGGTGCAACGACGACCTAACCGACCAACCTTATTATACTTCACATTGTCCTACACACGTTCGCGTTCTTTTCCTTTCAAGGTTCATGGATGCATTTCCGCGAATCTTGCACATTACAAATCTAAGGATTATTTCTATTAATTCGTAAAGAGAAATTATTTTTTTTTGTTTCTTTTTTAAATAAATTTTTTCAAACGTGCAATATCAATTTTTTTTTGATCTGATTGAAATAATTAAAGAGTAAATAAATTACAAGAAGAAGAAAGAATGAAATATCGATTCGTTAAATAATCTCTTAGAATTTAGAAATTCTGCTGAGTTTGAGATCAAAGGCTTGAGATTTAATTAACACGTTCTGTGCCACGTGTACCATTTGTGATACACGATAAACTTGATCTACTTGATCTAATATAAATAAATATATTTTTCTTTTCCAATTTGATATATAAATTCGCAATTACGATAAAAAATTGCAACGAACGTTTAAAAGGTTGCATTAAACAATCGAATGGCATCTTTAAGGGATTCTTACTCTTACTATATTTGATGGATTCTTAAAAGGTACTTTCGGTTTAGGTATATAACCATAAAACAGCTTTAATCGGTCTCCTTCTCGATTTACGACTACGCGCTTAGGATCTTAGAAAATGATTAAGACGATCTGATCCCTAAAGTTAATGGTGATTGATGATTGCGTTTAGGGCGCTAGCTCAATGGTCGGCCTAACGAGCCCTAGATCCCTCCAGGGAAGCTGACTCACGATATCGTAAGCTATAATCTACTAAACAATCAAACGATCAACATTGATCATCGAGACCTTGACTATGGGCCGTGCGGTAACAGTTCATCGAAGTTCTTGGATCGGCTTGAACAAATTGAAAGTGATTTTTTATTATTATTATTATTATTATTATTAAGGGATCAATATGATGGATCATTTATGGCTAATATAAATATTTACAAAAAACTTGTTTTTTTTTTCAAAATACACTTTCAACATAATTTCCATGGTCTTCAAATGAATATGTCAAATTAAATTATAACTCTGTTAAAAAATTCCATAGAAATGATGTTCTAAATTCCAAATGAACTATGGTTTAAGAATTAGTCGAGTTTCATTTTAAAAACTAACCCTTTATATATATGTATAGTTATTTTCTTTTAGTCTCTCTCTCTCTCTCTCTTACTCTACTCGTTTGTTATATGCGAACTAACGAGGGAGAACCGAAAAACATTTCGGCCAAGTTTTATACGTATACGGTCCAACCTACACATACATATAAACCCTAGACAAAAAAGGTTGTATAAAAGAGCATAGGGAACGGCAGCATCGAATCTTCGCTGAGAGATAGTTAGTTTCAAGCCCTTTGGATTCCCCCATCCGTTTCAAAGGAGCCCAGGATCCCATGAGTTTAAGTGGCGGCATAGGTGTATATAATAGGGGCCCTTGCGTCTGGCCCTTCGGGCTACTCTAGTTTTCTTCGTGAATTCCAGGAGAACGTTCTCGAATTCCGTTCTACCTCTTCGTATATAACTCTTTTATTTTTATTTCTTCTTCTTCTTCTTCTTCTTCTCCTTCTTCTTCTTCTTTTCCTCCTTCTTCTCCTGCTTCTCATTCTCCTCTTTACCCTTTTCGCGTTTCTTTTTATTCCTTCCTTTTCCTCTTTCTTCTCCTCCTCTTCCTCCTTCATTCTTTAACTCTCGTAAAACGATCGATTCGATTGTCGATCGCGAGATTCCATTGGCGTCGGTGAACCCAAAGGGATCTTCTCCTGACGACTATGATGATCATCGGCTAAACCACCGACTCGTCTAAAGGTGAAATATGCAAATTATTTACTCGTGCGAACGGCCTTATACGAGATTACCTCGTTCTCGCGGAATTTATGTACATCATGGGTACCCCTCCCTCCCCACAAACCCTCGACCCGCCCCCTCGAACGTGCAAACCCGCATTGCTACGTGAACGTTTTGGTTTTTTTTTTATATTCTTTTTTCCTCCCTCCTTAACTTTCTTACCGCTTAGTTTTCTTTTTTTTTTTTAATTATTATTATTCGTTCTTTTTATTTTTATTATTTTTTAATCTTTTCTTTTTATTTTCTTTCTTCGGAAGCTCCAGATGATGGTGGGGGGGGGCTATGGTCGGACGGGAGGTGTTAAAAAATTAAATTTATATCGTTACTACGTAAAACGGCGTGCCGCAATAAAACTGTCATGGGTTAGTTTAACGTAGAAGAAGAACTCTTTCTATAAATCATTACGATTCGCGCGAATACTTCATTTTATTTTATTTTATTTTATTTTATTTCATTTTATTTTATTTTATTTTATTTTATTTCGAACACGTCGCGTTTAAATTCCAAGACAAGTTGGTGTCAAATAAGGATCATGCAGTATTATTAATGTGATTTTCTCCTTTTTCCTTTGATCATTTTCTTTTCTTACTTTACGCGTAAACGTCTAGGGTAATGGTTAGAGCTGATGCTACTTCAGTAGAGGATGATAAATGGTTAGATGGATATTAATCAAATCGTTTTAGATAAATTTCTTTTCTTATAAATAATTTCCCTCCAAGTACGCGCACGTACACACATCGAATTTCTCCGATAACTCGAACATTTTTCAATCAACACTTATTGGTATCTCTACCTATGATTATTATCGTAAAAGTAAAAAAAAAGAACAAATTTATCTATAGAGATTGAAATTGATTTATAACAGTAAGTTTATATCCGCTTAATAGGTCTAGATAAATTATATCTAAAAGGCTGTACGTTGTCGGTGTTGTATTTTAGTGACTTGTAACATGACACACCCTGTATATCTTTCATTTTGAAACGCGACGTATCTCATTTGGCCGAGAAAGAAGAGAAGAATTAGGTACCGGTAACGTATAATGGAAAAGGAGCACAATATCGGTTAGCCTAAACGATAAATCGGTGGTTAAAACGTTCAGAGTAGAATAGTAGTGCTTCTTTTAAATTAGCTAACGCGCGTGTGGGGATCGTTAAATATTCGGGTTGAGAGAAGAAAAGTTTGAAACAGGTAACAAAGAAAAAGAGAGAGAGAGAAAGGTAGATGTTTCTGGCAGATACTATGAATTTGAACAAAGCTATAGATCACTATACACTGACCAATTAGGAGCACTGTTCTTGCTTCCACGAAAGGGTGAAACTGGTGGTTCTACTAGTGGGTAAGAAGGTCCACCTAAAGCAAGGAATACTAAGTAGCGTTTCGAGCCAGGATAAAAAGCGAAATAAACTCTTTTCGGTATTAGGAGACAAAGGAATCAGACTCGATCTATTTAAGGTCGATCATCGCGATTTTCTTTTTAAAGTGTTACCACTGACGAGTGTATAGGGTGTACGAACAGAAAAATATTCCATGCCGTGTTTCTTCATTTGGTTTTTTAAAATGTTACGTTATCGTTGTATACTTTTTAAATACCTTTCATAACTGATGATGATAATTTGTCTTGTTATTAATTTTATCTTGTTGATAAGAAAATTTATTATTATTTGTCGTTAAATTGATTTTCTCGATTGAAAACTAACACGATTATGTTATCGAAACAAATTTGGATTAATCTTATAAATTATGTTTGAATTTAGTGTTTATGTAATGCACATGAATTTAAAGTTTGTATTACGTTATTACACGATACTTGATAATACGATACTGATTGCCAGTAAGATAAGAAGTAGATATTACTATCTCTCCTTGGATACTATTATATTATCTAAATGTACGATCGACTAACGTCACTAACGTGTAACTCATCTTTAAGAGGCGTTAATTAGGATCTAACGAGAGGGTACTTGAGAACAATACCCAGGCACACCTATCTAAAAGAACACTTGAAAGACAACGACGTTTTACGCGACACCTGATACTCTCAAGAAAGTTACTTCTCTTGCCAAGAGAATATACCGAGAGTCTAAACCAGTTTTTCCTCTTTGATAAAAAGAAAAACAGAAAAAAAAGAAATAATCTCTCAACTCTATGTAAATTATACTGAATAAAAGATATCGCAATGTTTATGAATATTGATTAACTATTGCAGGAAATGCAATACCGAACAAGTTTCACTACTCTACCTAATGGGTCTCTTAAAAAAAAATTTATCTACAGAGTATCCGACTTTTTTTGATACAAAAATGTACTTTTATATTTGATGCATATTTTAAATAACGAAACAAAAAAAAAAGAACAAAATAGGGAGGGGAAAAAAGAAATACCGTTTCAAGGATATATAATCTCGTCTACTAATTGAATAACACAAATTTCAAGAGTTGAAACAATAATTAATCTTATCTTCTTCGTGGATATAAAAATAAAATCAAATTATAAATGAAATATATATGTATATAAAAGAAGAAAAAAATATACGGAAATTACTTTTACACTTACTACTTGCACACTTTTATAACGTGTAGAAATATTTGTAGCAAATTATATGGAATAAATTCTATCGAAAATTAACCAATTCGAAGCTTATCTTTAAACTTGAAAATAAAAGCACGAAACGAGATCGGAATGGAACATACGTTGGTAATAGATTTTATTTTCTATCAATAGGTAAGTCTTAACGATAAGGAAAGTACTTGGTTTGGGTTAGGTTCATTAATAATAATAATCATCGCAAAAATGGTCATTTATTTTTGAAAAGAAATCCTCGAGGACGGCGGATAGTCAGTCGAGTTCCAGCACGGGATTCACCTGCTTTACTCGTTCTTTCCTCTCGTTCAAAGAGGATTCCTGTGGCTCTTCCATGGCATGTCGCGTACCATCGCCACCACCACCATCACCACCATCACTACCAAAGACCATTATCGGTCCGACGAGCATCGTTGGTAAACGCACAACGAAAGAAACAACACCACATATGCATTTATATACACGTATTTAATCCCACTAACACACATATACAATTAAAACGTATACATGTATATAAAATACATAGGAGATACGTTTGACGTTCTCTTACGATCGTCGTCGTTGATAGACACACACACACACATAACACAGCAAGAATGCAAACACACACTACATATTTATGTATTTATATACATACATAATACTACACATATATATAGACACATATACATAAGCGTTTGGCGTTCTCCTACGATGGCCTTGGCTCAATGTCGCGAGCATGTTGGTCGGTTCATTGCGTGTCGGTTCTTCATGCAACGGAGAGACTTACGCGCGCACACTTTTCTGTCGGCTTGTGAAATAGCCAATGTTAGTCGCGTGTGTATATGAAAGAGAGAAAGAAAGAAAGATAGATAGTTAGATAGAGAAAGAGAGAAAGAGAGAGAGGGACACGTTCGAAGGGTCAAGAGGCACGAAAACACGCTTTGCTTGCACCCCGTGGGCGAGTTATGGCGGTGATTAATTTTCGCTAAGGCAAAAGGGTGGAACAGCTGCTTCCTGAGGTTCATTCATAAATTTCCTTTTATTCGATATGTTACACGAGGACTATCCAAGAGAGTAACAGAGAAAGAGAGAAAGAGAGAGAGAGAATTAGAATTTTCGAACTTTGTCATAGGTTTACGGTGGTGGTCTTTCATGTTGTTCGCCGGTGGCAATTTCTTCTTGAAATTCTTAACACATAACTACTCATACATACACACACACACACACACACACACACACATACATACACACAAAATACACATCCGTTGTATAATGTAAACTCAACGATACGATGAGATTACGAGACATCGTTAAAACGCGTACTTTGAAACACGATTTCTATGATGTATAATATATCCATCCTTCTCGATCGATCGAATGAACGAACGAACGATCAATCGATCGATCGATCGATTCTTCCGACTTGTTATTTCAATCGTTCTTTATAGAATAGTGTAGTATATTGATCATTCGAAATAATGGTTAACTCGCGAATACAGTGGGCGGAAAATACACGCGTAGTCTTTCTATCGCGTACTTAGAAAAATGTTGAATCGGTACGTAAATTCAAAGAAATAGGATACTGATAAGCAACATGAACTTTAATGTCTACAAAGTAATCTAGGTAGATTGATTAATTCAAAAACATATATATAAGTAATGCGGTTTACGTTTTCTCTGGACGGAGGAAGGAGTTGGTTATTTCATTTTATTTTTTTTTAATTTTACGATACTTTCGATCTTTTTCCTGCTCGCGTAGTAGATTTTGAGAGAAAGATAGACAAACAAATATAAAAATAAAAAAAGAAAGAGAGATATCTTTTAGTGGTGGTGATATTAAAAAAGGAAAAAGGAAAAGTTAGGACCACCGGCGTGTGCCATTAACATACCAACGTCGCCAAACAGTTTTGCAAGTTGCATAGACGTTCCCAATCTTGTCTATCTCCCTTCTTTCTTAATACTTTGATGTCTTTCTTCTTTATCTATCTCTTTCTCTTTCTCTTTCGTTTTATAAGGCACGAAGGAGCGCCGAGAATGAGCGTAGAAGAGCGTAGGATAATTACGTAGCGAAGGAGGAGACTGTAAGCAGCCGAAGGATTCTTATTAACCGTCGTTAATTCTATGTTAGAGAATCATAGCAAGAAATGTTTATGGCGTTGCCGCATTCCTTACTTCCATTCCTTCGATCGAGAATCGCAGCGAGGGATGTCATTAAAAAGGGAAAAATAACGTTGGGAAGATATACCAAAGAGGAGAGAGAAGACGTTGATCCAAAAACTTTAACGAACGACCCGATAAGCTTCGGCGTCTTCTTTCTATCTTCCCCTCCCCCCTCTCTACTCTCTATTTATTCTTATTTCTTTTTATTTGGTCTCTTTGGTTATTCTTTTTCCCTCTATATCTCCATCAATCCATCCATCTCTCTTTCTTCCTTTCATTTTCTATTATTTCTCTTCGTTTTAGTTAGACGCGTAGGTGTCTAATTAGCAAATCCAGCATAGTCGACGGTTCTATTCTTGTTTCCTCGAAGCAAAAGCCGCCACGGCCGGATATGGATAGCGTGAAATGATTATAGATCTGTCTCTTTCGTGAGCTACCAAAATTGTAGGTCTTCTAGGTATCCTACGTCAAAACTGAACGGAACGGTAAAGATGAAAGGAGGAAGGATTACCTAGTATTTCTTTTTTATTTTTCTTCTTTGTATGTAGGTTTTTTTTTTCTTTTTTATTATTTAACTTTTGCTTTACAACACGTAGTGTAGTATAGTAGATTTATCTTTTAGAAAAGAGAGAGAGAGAGAGAGAGAGAGAGAGAGAATATTGTGCGAGAGAGAAGTAATATATAAAGATGTCTTATGAAAACTTTTTATGGGTTCACAATCTCTTGACAAGAAAATAGACGTATATTTCTGATATTATTATAAAATAAGAAAAAAGTAATGGGGATGGTTAGGGGCGGCGGGGAGTGGAGAGGGAAGGGGGGAATGACGTTACGGTGAATCACCGTTTATTCTGTTTCTTCTTCTTCTTCTTCTTTTTCCTTTTTCTTTTTTATTTTTTATCTTCGTCGTGGGAACTTTGGTATGTCGATCTTTTTTTTGTCGAGAGACCGAAAGAATAGAAAAATCGTGTTGATACTGTGAGATAAGAAAAGAAATAGAAAAAAATAACATAGAGAATGATTTCGTGATGATTCATTATTTCGTTACTTGTTTTTTTATTTATGGTTCGTCATCGGTAAGAAGTTCGTCATTTTGATTTTTATTTCTTCGCGAGAAAATGGAAAAATATTTTTTCGATATAATGAAATAAAATAATAATAATAATAAGAAGAAGAAAAAATTCTATTGTAACGTTGCAATTTCTTTCTATATTTTTGTATCTTTTTTTTTTCTTGTGAAAATTTCATATATGATTCCCATTTGTGATACGACGAAATGGAAAAAGAGAAAGGTATAAAAAAAAATAAATAAAAGTAAACTAAACTAGATATAAACGACGTCACAATGAATCCTTATTTCTCTCTCTCTTTCACTTTGTTTTTTTTTCTTTTTGTTATTGTCATAGTCGTGAGAATAACACCTTATCGATTTGAAGGCCCAGAAAAAGAAGTCGTAACGATCTATCAACGGACATCCTCAACTTGGAATGACAATGGACAGCGTTTCCAGGAAGTTTGTATTATGCTACATACTTAAGTACGCAAAAAAGCACTTACTTAGAGAGCAACCAGACTCGTTCTCAAGAAAGTTTATTTCTCTCTTTTCCTCTTATTTGTCATCACGTCTCTGTCCTCTTTCACGTTGGAATGAAGCAACAATACTCCCCCTCGAAACGATCCGAGTTTCACCGAAATCGGATCGCTCTTATTTCGATGTACTTTCGTAATGGCCTTCCCTCTCTCCTTCACACCCTTTCCCCCTCCCCACCCCACCCCAGACCCCTCTTCAATCAGAAATCTAACTTTAGAAACTGTTATTCCAGCTACTTGTGTGTTTACACGAACTAGACATATTTATTTGCTTTCTCGATCGTTGATTTCTCAAAGGTAATCTCCTTCGCGATCTTACGATTCAAATTTCATCAATTTTATTCAAAATAGAATTAGAAAGTATTCGTGAAAATATCTTTAATATCTCGATCATCATCGTCAAATCGAATTGATTTAATTGTTTGTTATTATATCGTATAAAATATATAAATTCGAGTGTAACACAATATTATTGAAAAAAAAAAAAACGTTTTCTATTTGTAATTGTAGAATTCAGAATAAAGTAAAACTCTTTTCACAGAGCTTGTATAACATGTATCAACTTCATAGATCATCATCACACGAATTTATAGTTGTTGTTTTTTTTTTTCTTTTTTTTTTTTATACGATAACAATCTCATAAATATTCATCATACTTCCGTGGCAGATAAAAAAGAAAAGAAAAGAAAAAAAAAAGGTTACATTTCAGGTTCTCGTATCGATTTCGCAAGAAAACCCGCTGGCGGAAGTTACGTAACGTTAAAACGATTATCAGCAAGTTAAGAGAGATGACGACTTCTCTTACTTCTTCTCGAGACTCGCCAAGTGAAAGTCCATTTTGGCCATCCTCCTTCGACACTTTCCATCTCTTTTTAATCTTCTTTCTTTCTTTCCCCCCTCTAACCCTCTCTCATACCTTTCTCTCCCTCGTATTCACGTTCCCTTTATTCCCCATCCCATAACATCCCATCCCATTCCACCCTACTTCTTTCTCATCGATTTAATACCCGGAACGTACTTACTTTTCTTGAAAGAAAAAGTGGGACCCCCCTATTCGAGTCTCGAACGAATTACGATAATTACGTCCTGTAACCAACCGATCGACCGAAATTTTTTTATTCATCCTTTTTTTTCAACCTTTTTCCTTGTTTTTTTTTTTCATTTTTCTTTATCCCCCTTCTTTCATCTCCTCCTCGTCGTCGTCGATCGAACGAGGGCAAACCATTGGCACGACGTGTGTGAAAGTATTATACTTGCCAATTGCTACCACGTAATAAAGAAAAAAGGAAAAAAATCATCGTATTAATGATCATGCGCTCTAGTAAAACGCGTGTTACGCTTACATTATCGGCATAAGTACGAGGTTTTCATTTATAATTTTATTTTTATTTTTATTTTTATTATTATTACCTACCTATTTCTTACGTAATTATTTTATTTTTTCTATTTCAAGTTTTTTATTTATTTATTTTATTTTTTCTTCTTTCTTTTTTCTTTTTTTGATAGCGATTATTAGTATTTATCTTGTCATACTAAGATCGTGTCGCTGTCTCTCGGAAATTATTATAAAAAGTTAAATAGGAAGGAAGTGAAAGTATATGGTAAAACTTTAGTAATAAACTATTAGTGTTAATCGTTCAAGGCTCGAGTAAATTATGACAACTTTAAAATGTGTACTAGGAATCTTTGTTAATTGGGATCGTTTAGAAAGCAAATTAGCATCTATGTTATCTACATTTGAGTCTCATCAGTGATCATATATAAAAATAGAAACATGTTTATAACTAAATTTAAAATATTCAAATATACGTGTAAGCTTATATAATTAGGTTTGACCAAAAAAGTTGCTAACTGATTTTATAATGTAAAAAAACCTTTTTTTTTTGAACAACTTATTGTTTAAAATATACGTTTGAAATGTTATTTAGTTCTGGAATCGTTTAGAGAGTAAATTATCTGATTAAAATTGATCGATTGTATATAAAAAAGGGAGGAGAACCATTTAAAAGTATAAAATATTTTTAAAAATGTATAATAATTGAGAAAAAATATTATAAAGTTTACCAAAAGTAGCAACTAACACATGGCTAAATCCAAGTATCTTATGTTAGTTTCTTAGCGCAACTGGAACGTGGTAAGTGAATCGAGCCGAGTTGCACAACCTTATCTCTCTCTTTCTCTTTCTCTTTCTCTTTCTCTTTCTCTTCGTCGTTTGCCTTTCCTTCCTATCACCGAGAGGAGAGGATGCCACGGGAACACAACCTGCACTCCCGTCTAATGAATAGTTAGGTCAGACTTCTGCCTCGGCAAATGCTGAGAATTAACCGCCTGCTTCTTGACATTTCGCTAGGAAGAAAAGGAGAAGAAAGAGAAGGAGAAAGAGGATGAGAGAGTATGCTTTCCATGCTTTGAGACTCTCTCTTTATCGTGAACCATTGAATCGTTCACGAAGATAACTCCAATTGGGGGGAAAAAAAGGGAATTAATCAAAAATCTTGGGTTAAAAATAAATTTGCAAGATAGAAGAAATTCTCGGATTCTTTGATCCAATTGTCTTAAAAATGATTATCCACTTTATTTATTTAATTATTTTCATTTATCGCAAATTAATCGAATTTTTTTATATATATAAAAAAAGAACATCCTAACAAGTATATATTTTTTGAAAAATTTTTATCTACAAATACATTGACAGATATCTGAAATAAAACTGATAATAATTTTCTTCGATCCAGTCTGGATCCAGTCTAAAAATCCTAAAAGTCAGACGATATCAAACGACTGGTTTCTTAAAACCCATAATGTCCTGGTAGACACGATTCGAGGAATCTACTAACAGTCATGGAATAAAAATAATAAAAAAATAAAGAAACCAAAAATAAATACAAGAGAAAGAGATAAGAAAAAAAAAAAAAGAAAAGAAAAATACCATGATGATGCTTTTAGCTCTCTCTTGGAAATTTTATCTCGCTTTTTTCGTGCAAGGTGATCCTTTCGTTTTCTCTCTCTCTCTCTCTTTCTATCTTTCTTTATATTTCTGTCTCATTCTGTACCGTGAGCAAATTTTGGCGCCTTGATTTACCACCTTATTGGGACTTTGAATTAGCATAGTCGCCACGAAACGCAGCGAGAGTAGGTAACACACACGAGATACCTTGGAATACTTTTAAAACGGGAGAGAACACGCAGCAGCTGTTGTTGATCTCGCAATGACCTTGGTTTTTTTCAAGGTATAAAGGTCACCAGAGTCCATCTATCTTTTTATTCCTACCTCGTTCTCACCTTTACATCGATTTATTCTTCTTCTTTTTTTTCTTTCGATTCGTTATATTTATGTATTCATAGAAATTTTTTAGATTTGCAAGAAATCATTTCTCGGTACAAAGAAATAAGTGAGAGAGAGAGAGAGAGAGAGAGAGAGAGAAATAAAAAATGGCCGTCAGATGTTAGGAATAATTAATAGGAAGACGTGAATCTCATTGGAGGTTGCTTACCAACGCGTGGACGCCTAAGTACGTCGTTAGCATAGAAATGTCGGCACTTATTAAACGGTTATCTTGCAAACCATTACTAACTTCGAATATGCTTAGGTATATTTATATTTGTATTGTATATATATATTAACTTTTTGTTGTTGTCTCTAATTTAATTTCGTCCGGTATTCTTTCAAAACTTTTGATACATTTTCGTTGGTCATTATCATTAGAATGTTTTTTTATTTATCCAGTAGGTTATTTTGTCTTCCTCTTTTTTCTTTTCTTTTTATTATATATAAAAAAGGAATGAAAAATTACGAATAACGTATCGAATCTTCTCTGTTGCCTTCCTGAATCGGTTAGTAGAGTGAAAGGCGGTCAACGTGATTAAACGCGAATCCATATTCGAGTTGTGTGAAAAAAAACAAAAAAAAAAACAAAACAAAAAAAAATAAAAAAAAATACTGACAAAAAGAAACACATCCCACGCCATGTACTATTAACAACAACCTTCTTTGACATTTCGGTCTCTCTCCTGGGTGTAATGTAATTTTGAAATAATGTAGGTAGGATGTGGATCATTTTATTCGTATGCCTCATTAACTGTATAATTAAGACGAAATGCTTACTTATTTTATTTTTTTTTTAATTCGGTTGTGTCGAATTTGTGATAAATAATTTTCAAACAATATTTGTCATATAATAAATAAATAAAATTAAATTTTGTTAACACATATTGTAAAAACAATAAATGATATTTAAATGTATTATATTTATTATTTTGTTTTTTTATGGTACAATATTTGTAGAATATTCGAATAATCGATAGATGTATGATAATTTGCGCGTTATAGGTGATAGAGGCGTGAATAAGGGATAAGGAGAAGAGGGAGAAGTATTAGAGAAATATATTAGAAAAGAGATATTGAACACAGAAGATCGATGAAACGTTGAAGATGCGACATAGGATAAAGATGGTAGTCGTAGTAGTTTGAAAACTTATATTCCTTTGCCTCGAAGAGGAGAAAGATAGAGAATCATGTTTGTTCGAATCGCATACTCGTCTGACGAGAATGCGCTATAAGACTTTCGAGAAAAGCGAACCGGTCCAGGGTGCTAGAAAAGCGTTATATACGGTGTAGATAAAATATATATATTTCTAACATTTTATGAATTCATTAAACATATTATAAACATTTTATTATGAAAAATAAATTTCAATTTGACGATGGTGTAACTCTATCAGATAAAATTGATTAAATATTTATGATCTGAAAGATTAAATATGAATCAACAACAGAATTTTATTGATCGATAACAAATTAAAATCATAAAAAGGTTCTTATATAACTGATTGGTTTTTTTATTAATCGTATTATTGTATTGCAAATAAAATTAAATATATTATAATAACAATAATAATAATAATTTATTTATTATTATTATTATTTCGATAAGAGATAAAAAGAAAATGTTGGAAAATAATTTGTAAAGAAAATAAATAACCCATAATCTTTCTTGGTACGATGAAAGTTAGGGGGTAGCAGTTCCATTTAAAAGGGAACACCCTTTATACATAGAAGTGTGATTACCGATGCGCAGGAGAAGATCGTAACGGTCCATCATATCGGCAGCATCCTTTGCATCCGGCGTTGTTCGCTCGTCTTTGATTTAAAGCGCTTGTCGCGGGGCTCGGTTATTGCGATCGTTAATCGATGTTTCGAAGCTTAGCGCAATTAAATCGGACGGTCGCACCAATCAAACGCCGGCTAGTCGCATTAACGCACGCGATCTTTGAGCTAGCATAATAATCGTAATAATTATCAATGATGACGGATCGTTCCGTCAAAGGGATTCATTAATTTTCTAAGTTCTTATTGACCATCTAACAGTAGTTATTTTATTTTCAACGTAAAATAATCCTAGCGCTATATACGATCGGCTTTTTTTTTCTTTTCAATTTTATTCCACCTCGATATATTCCGCATTTTTTCCTTTTTTTTTTTATTTTTTATAAAATCTATTATTTTTTTATAAGCAGTCAATTCTACCATAACGCGATTAATTCATTCAGCGTTATATGAAAGCAGTCGCAATTTTTGTTATACTTTATAAAAGTATTTGGTATTTTTTTAGAGTTCATTTTAGAATTAGAATAGAAGCATATTCATCATACTTCAATTAATAACATTTTACCTATCTCTTAGTGCGTTCCTTTGAAAATCTTTTCGATTCTTTCACCTCTTTTGCTTATTGTAAAAATAAACGAAAGATTAAAATAGTTGAAATTTAGAGGTAATAGAATTAACACATTAATCATTGTTTATTTAATAAAAGGATCAACGATAAAAAGGAATCACTAGTTAATAAGTTCACGAAGTGTCTTGGGATGAGAGTTTATCGGGGAACTTTAGCTTTAATGAAACTTGTATTTCACATTAAAAAATAGCTCGATAAAGATGGTTTACATAGTGAACGATGTATCACCGTGTTATCTTATTTAGATCTCGTAAAATTCTACGTCGCATTAATTTAACGATCCTACTAGGGATATAACTTTATTAAATGATAATTTATAATCATAACACAGGGCGTAGACGATGCCGACGTAACGTCAAAGACCTTGATATCAATACGACGATTAGATTTACATTTTAGAATCGATGTTTCTGGGCGAAGAAAAATTGTTTGTTTTTTTTTCTATTTAATCCATTCGATCGAAATAACGAACTGAATTCCAGATAACTTAAACGGTTAACTGTTGCGTTCCTTGTCTTGAATTATAATTACTTGATAAGAAAATGATTAATATAATCTGGTTGTTTTTGTTGTTGTTGTTTCGTGATGTTTTTCCATACTTTTATCACGTTTTATTACACTTATTGTTATTAAATAATTTATAATACGTGAGATCAATATAATATTGTTAAAAAAAAAGAATCTCAATACAAATGACATGACGCATTGATTATACAGTTATTCGTCGTCGTAGGTGTCCGTGTTTCAAAATAAGGAGATCCAGTTATTTCGGCCTCATCGAATAACCGATAAAAAATATCCTTGGACGAACAGACGAGAATGGCAAAAGAGGAATACCTAATATAAGATCATGGATAACAGCACTAAACACCAACGCTTTAACCCTTTCACTGCGGCGCGATTTCGGAATAATCCATCAACATGGATGGCACGTTATACGCACGTCGGTTGCTGCGCCACGTTGACCAGTTAATTACCAATTGTTCGAAACAATTGACAATAACGTTGTTCATATGTTTCAAAGAATGACTAACATAAGTTCATATTGAATCAATCAGTTAAACAGGAAAGGTATCAAAGTATAAAAATACAGATGCCGTATATTTACGTCTTTCGTAATAAAAGGTTTCAAATACAAAATTGTCAAAGATTTTCTCGTTTTTTCTCAAAAAAGTCCCATTATATCAACAGATCGTTAAAATAAACATTGCAAATTAATTTACTCGTCGAGCCCTTCAAAATAAGTGCAAAATCATATTTCTAGCTCAACTAGAAGCCGAGATATTCGCATTTTTCATCAGCTGGAAGCAAGGTCCCTAAGTTCTGGCCGATTTATACATTCACATCTCTCCTGTTTGCAAAATTTTCAATATCTCGGTTTCTAGTGGAACTAGGAAGATGTTTTGGCTCTTCTTTTTAAGAAATCGACGAGGCCAACGCTACGAACTATATAATTTTTACTTTAAAAACCTATTAGTCACTTTTAAATTCTCGATAAATGATTTCATTTATAATGATGTAACTGTATCGGCTGATTCATCTGTCTATTAAATTTATTAAATATAATCATCTACTAAAACATTTATTAGTAGACAAATTTATGACACAAAATTTTATCTTTCGCGTGTTTAATTTGTTTACCAAACTTTCTATTACGAATGTTACAAAACTTCTATATTCCTGAAGATAGAAAATTCTCTTTTCTTTTTTTATATGTATTTTTAATAAATATAAATTTAATTTAAATTAAAAGAAAAAGAACAATTAGCAATGTATAAGGATTAGTTTATATATAATAAATCTTTTAAGGTTTTTTGACCTTTTTATAAAAGGGGTAAAAAAATAAGCGTGACGTCATCGTTGGTATAAAAAGATGACGTTATGGTGTGTGGGTTCAACTTGCCGCCGTGTTAGCGCCGCTTTTCGATTTGCTTGTGTACCCTTTCCTTCTTCTTCTTCTTATTTTTCTTCTTCCTTCGTCTTCTCTCATCTTTTTTCTTATTTTCTCGTCTTATTCTTATAAGTTGTAACGGTATGTGAGAATAAAGTTGCCCAGCATTGGTGGCGTTTTAATTTCAAACCGACCTCATGGGGATCTAGTCCAACCTATAGGTAATCTAGTCCAATAGAGGACTTGTATGTATTGGCGAATGAACGTTGTGTGGGAAGCAGCTAGTGTTCGAGTATAGTATGTTGAGATCGTTGCTGGTGGTACTTATGTGCTCGTTACTATTTCTGATGATAGTGAGCGATTAACCTACGTTTCACACGTTCACTAATTTCAACTAGTTGGTGTCAAATATAATTTCAATTCATATATATATATATATATTTTTTAAATAAAATTATATTTTACATATACTCATCAACACAATAAGGTAACACTTCTGGGATTGATCTTCGAAAATTCGAATTGTAGTTTAAATTATTCTAAAGAAAATCTATTACGGGCATTATAAAATAATACAATTGGAATATCGATAAAATAAGAAATAAAATACGTAGATACATATATATTAATAGTTTTATTTATAAATAGTGTTGATAAATTTATTGATATTATTGGAAATTAAAATATGTAAATTCTTTAATAATATTATAGGAAGGAGATAATAATTGAATAGGAATAATTAGATAGAACGGAAAATCATTTTTAATCTGTCATGTATCGATATATATATATATATATATATATATATTATATATAATTTTCGTATTAAATCTCTGTCTTCAACTTCATTGAACACATCCTTCTTTCCTCATCTTACGTACTATATTTCTAATACTTCAGCTACGTATCCTTCTTCTTGTTTTCCCTTTTTCTTCTTTACCATGGTCGTCGTTCTCTTCCTGGTCTCACCTTAATTGGACTCGAAGCTAGTCCACCTAGTCTTCTCGCTCTCGACCACCCTAGTATTCTTTACGTGTCTTCTCCCAACCGGTCTTACGTAACAGCCCGTACCCTTTTATAACTTCTAAGTAATACTGAGTAGAATAGAAATTCGTTCTAGTACATCTCGTTAGACGTGTCATACGCTGAAAAATATTGAATAAGAAATAGAAGAATGACCTGTCAACTTTAAATTGGAATTTATTCTAATAATCATTTGAAATAACAAAAATAATCTAATTTATTATTGAATTAATCGAAATTAATCTAATTGTAAAATAAATTCGAAAATGGATACGTGGCTAGATTAAATCAAAAGTTTCAAGCATCTAACAGATTGCGGACAAACGTTTAAAATAAATCAATTAAGGTAAGAAGTTATTCTTTGGCAGGATCATATTTAGATGGATTTTCGTCAAACGCGTGGGCTTTATTTTGGATTCGGTATACCTTGTAAAACTAACTGTTAAATCTGTTTTACTAATGTCAAGCTATTATTCATATTTCATAGCTATACTTATGTTTCGACAACGTTTATCTGATCTATCGTTAAAGAATCTATCCGTTTGTTTTGTGATCTAATATAGAAACCTATCAATGATTATTTGAAAGTATTGATTTAATGAAAAATTTTCATCCTAACATCTACCTACATATTTATTTTTAATTAAAAGTCAATTCATACTCCTTTTTTTTTTACAAAGTATTAAGATAATAATAAGACAATTTAAGCATTAAGCTTAAATAAAAATATTACGATTTATCAAATAAAATAAAAATTCTAAGCACAAATTATATCATTGCATTGAATAATAATGATTAAGAATATCATTAAAAAAAGCAAATTTGAAAGAAATTTGTGTAAAATTTGCAACGAGACTTTCGAATGCAATCATATTTTCATAGATCTTAGAAATAAAAGACGATACAAGGAGGAAAGTGTGGAGGGGGAATGGAATTTAGTGCACGCGCTTATCGATAACGTCGTCGTCGTCGTCGTCATAGTCATCGTTGAAGCGAAGCGAACGTATTCGAGCGAACATTACGTACGCGAGCAGTTTCATGTTGCGCATGTCAGACAGGTTCTTAATTAGGTGCTTCGAGATAAGGACTAATTTCGCTCGCAGCGGCGTGCGCGCTTAGAATGCACCAACGGCGCAGCGGCGGGTCATTCTCGGGTGCATTTGCGGCTGCGTGCTGCCCGCACGACACCTTTCCCTTTCGGTAGCCAACAGACGTAAAGAGATTTTTTTTCACGTATTTCTCGTGGTTGTTCTTCAACTACGAGGACGACGATACGCTTACATACACACACACACACACACATACTACACATGTATACACCGTGCCAACGCACAGTGACACGTGCATCTCGAAAGCCGTTTACAATTAACCCACTTATCCAGAACTAATGTGCATTCCATTATGTTCGCTCTCGGCGAATATACGATCGAAACTTGCATTATATATATATATATGGGGTTGTGGGTATACGTGTATTCGCGTGTTTAACTCTATGTCGCGTAATTCGCACACATAAGTATTATGCATAAAGTATAAGAATATACGGGAGAGTCTCTTCCAACAACTTTAACTTTGCGTGTTCACAGGATAACGTCTATCAACGTCTGACAAATTGCTTTACTCGGCGAAAGTCGAACGTGGATTTTACGATCAACAACCAATAACGACGATATTCTTATTGCCTCTAACAACAACGTTTCGATCAATTTTTCTCTACCTCTTAATCTTTTTTTTTCTTTTTCTTTTCTTTTTTCATTTTAAGGTTTTACATTTTTCATCAAATGTAAAGGATTACGTCGAATAATTATCCTTATTTGGTAATAATATTATATACGAAGAGTTTTTGAGAATAATCGTGCTCGTTGGGAGAACAATGGGATTTACGATATGTATTAAAAAAAAATAGGAAGAGAGATAGAGAAAGAGCGAAAAGTTGGTTGATACTCTTTTATACGCTTGCGTAAACGCTTTCAAGTGGTTTCGGTGGTACGAAAGCAATGAAAATTTATGAACGATACCTTTATTGTCTTTCTGTCGAACGCTTTCGCGAAATCTCGAGATTTCTCTCGTCTCTTCCTCCTCCTCCACCTCCTGCCCCTCTTTAAACCGTTCTCTCTCTCTCTCTCTTTCTCTCTCTATGGGGACAATCGACTTCTTACGTACGTGTTTACTCAGAAGAGAAGTCGGAGAAACGTTTCTTCTATCGTATCGACAGGATGCAATGTGGTCGAGTAACCAAACCGAATATCTTACGTCACCGTTACTTCAAACGCTTATTTGTATTTTTTTTTTATTTTAAGAAGTTGATAGATAGCTATTTGACGAATAGAAGAATAGAATTTGCATGTAAATTGACGACGGTATGTTTCACCGATACAAGACAGTGGAATGTTTCTTGAATCGATTGAAAAACTCGGTCGAGTGTGACAAACCGCAAATAACGTTGGGTGTTGTAAAACATCATTATAACTAAGAATGAGAAAAAACAAATGTTTCAAACTTCAAAATTATTATGCTTTCAGTAAATGTTAAAGTTTCTACCGAGCGTAATGCATGGGATATCGAAATTTCGCACGTGTCGCGAGAGAGACGCGAATTATAATAAATCATTGAATTCGTTTTATATTACCGAGCTTATTTATTAAGCTATCATTAAAATCCCTTTTAAACGAGGAAAAATAACAGGCTAATTTACTACCCGACTAGGATAGGCGTGGTGTTGTTCGAGAATTTATTCGAGCAAGAAAAGAAAATAAATAGGGAAATGAGAATTCTTTTTTTATCCATCTTCGTTCGTTCGTTAGTTAGTTAGTTAGTTAGTTAGTTAGTTATCCGTTTTTTTTTAATATTTTATTTGAGACAAAATTTGACATGGTTTGCATAAACGTAGTTGACACGTTGATTATTAGTCAGATCGTTGTAAAATAATCTATGAAAAATTTGTATTCATTAGATACCTATTAGGTTAAATTGACGAATAATAAATATATAATCAATTGAATAAATAAATAAAAAAAAAACATTTTCAAATAGTAATAGAAATAAGATGATTGGTCGTTAAAATTGTACCTCATTATCGAATAGGTAAGAAGATGTGTGTTGCTTATGACTTAGCGAATCGTCATAATTATCGTCATAGTCGTCATAGTGGTTGGTAGGTATACCTAGGATAGCTCGTTTGACTACGGGACACGACGGGCCGGAAATAGCAGGCTTTCCACGGGACACGTTCAATGACACACAAACTTTCACGCGCGTAAGAGAGTGCTTAGAAAACTGAAAGTCATAACGTTGCGTCCACCACCACCATCACCACGACCATCACCACGACCATCACCACCATCACCATTCACCATTCACCAACACCAACACTCTAAATATCCACTACCGGTGTTAGTATAATTTTTTAACAGGGACCTTCTCGTAGCTCGCTTTTCCCACATAATCATTGAAGTCTACGATCTCTCTTTCTTCTTTAGTGACTAGTCACCCGTTAAATAAATATCCCTATCTCTCGATAAAACACGAAGAAAGATTCTCTTTCGAGACATCGTGTGTACTTCTCTTGTCGCGAGATAGAGTACAAATATACTCGAAGAAAAGATTTCTAAAATAACGTTTTAGATTTATCATATATTTCTCTAACTCTTTTAACCTCCTTTTTATCAACTTAAACTCAAACTCTTCTTATTTTACGTACATACTTATTTATTTATTTATTTATTTTTTTTTTTTAAATGTTACACGTGTTCAAATCTATCGAGATACTCGAGTTAGACTATTTGAATTTCGTTGAAGTACTACTTAGAAAATGTTAACCAATCGTTTATTACAACTTCGTGAAGAAATATGTCAGAGAAAGTTAATCTCGAATATATTAAAACATGAATATAATCCTCGTATTATCATCTAAGAGTGTCTGTAGTATTCATTCGTAAGATTATATCATTCTTGATAGTGAAAAACCAAAAATTAGATCACTTCTTTCAAAAGGACGTTTTAACGTTGATTCATGCGATAATTGTAGGACAGTAAAGGGAAAATAGAAGTTACGCAAGGTAAAGGACGGTATGCGTATACATATACATATACATATACAAACATACATAAGTAAAGTACGTGCGGACAATCGAGATATAAGAGAAGAATGTAAATCACTGTCGTTGATTAAACGATTTATTCTATCCGGCTCCTAATTGGATCGATGCGTTATAACGTCAGCCAATTAAAGGCAAATGTTTGATCATACGTAACAAATACACGCGGTGTGCGTACTCTCCTACACGAAAGGGCTGCTGACAGAGGCGGTAGGCCTATAGAAAGAAACGAAGAATACTTCTCTCTCTCTCTCTCTCTCTCTATTTCTCTCTTTTCTACCGTCTGTCTATCTATCTGTCTTTTTCACTCTTTCTATGTCTTAGTTTACCTTCTCTCTTCCTCGAGTGGAAATACAGCGGACGTCCGTTCTCGTATATAGAAAGATATACACATAGCTACGTAAGATTCTCATGCTGAAAAGTATATTCTATCTCTCTCCCTTTCTCTCGCTATGTCTTTCTCTCTCTCTCTCTCTTTCTTGAGTTCTACGAGAGTTTCTCTATCGGCCCTCTTTCCGGGGCGACTATTTATTCCAAGTGGACCGGTTAGTTCGCGTAGGCAGCCCAGGCACAGAACCGTCGACAGATCGATTCTTGGAATTAAAAAGGAGATTCTGCCAGAAGGAAAGAGGAAAAAGGAAAAATCAGGCATCCGTTACCACGGTGGAAAAAAGGGTTGAAAGATTGAAGAGAAAGAATAAAAGAGAATTGAAAGATAAAAAGAAAGATAGGGAGAAAGATAGATAGAAAGAAAGGAAGAAAGGAAGGAAGAAAGATAGAACGAAGTCCTCAAAGGTGGAGAAGGGATTCCTATCCCTTTAAAGAAGGCTTACGTCCTTATCTTCGTGGCAGGCCTCGTTGCATGTCCTGGCGGTCTTTCTCTTTCTCTCTCTCTCTCTCTTTCTCGAAATGCTCGAGACTCCGAAGGGCTACGAGATATAACGTACGGTCTTATGGTGCTCTTGGAAATAAGTTGGCGCTCGCCGCGGATAGAGATAGGTACATAGATCAAGAGAAAGGGCCGAGAATAACCGACGGACAAGTATATACAACTAACCTTTCCTTTTATACCTTTTATTCAACCCTCCACGCATTACCCTACTCTTTCATCCTATCCTTCATACGTTATTCCCCATCGTTGAACTATAACATAGTTAATAGTATCCGAGAATAATGGATAATCCAAAATTTGGCGTTTATGTGATTATATATACAAAAATTTATTATTATTCCGAAATAATTACCTTTATGGGTAGAATTCTTCAGGAACGTTTATATATCTTACGTAAAAACATAATTGAGTATAATATGCAGATAACCTTCCTAAACTACGGTATATATTATAGATAGATATCCTAAAAAATACTAAGTTGTGTGAACCTGTGTTATATGAGACCCCCTTCCTCCTTTTACACAGTTTTCACAAATTTCTTATCGTGTTAGAACGAAACCGTGTTATAGAAAAAAAAAAGACACATGTATAATATAAAATCGTGTTAATAACTAAGGTGGGTGGGGGAAATAATAAATAAATTATCACATCTATACCGAGTTGGGATTCGAACACGGTGGATTCGTGTTAATTGGGATAAACTCTGGGGGTGCTTTTCATGAATGGAACGCACATGAACAACATTGGGATCGCTATGTCGGTTAGCCGAAGGCGACGAGCACGCGGCCTGCCATACTCTGTTCCAGTGATGCCGCATCTCGAAAGAGAAAGAAAGAGAGAAAGAGAGAAAGAGAGTTATCCTAGGTGCCAGTACAAGAAGAAGGATAAAGAAAAACAAAAAGGTAGAGAGAGAGAGAGAGAGAGAGAAAGAGAGATGGAAAAATAGGGTTGAGAGTCACTGCTCGCCCACGCTCAGCCACATTCATTCACTTCTGCGTCGATCCCTCCCTCCTCCTCCTCCTTCTTCACCATACTTCTTCCTTCTTCCACCAGTTCTCTTTTCTCTCCTTCGTTTTCTTCCTCTTCGAAAGCAGAGGAGAAGAGAGGAAAAGAGAAGCATCGAGATGTTTCGAACGTGTCGGCGGCCTACGAGGCCAGAAGAGAGACTGCACCTCGGTAAATGACGTCATTCGATTCGCGAGCCACCCCACTCCCCTCCCTTTCACCCTCCGTCCTATCGTTCCTGTTTCGCGAGATTGACGATCAAATGATAATCTCTTCAACTATGGTTTATTCGAATCGTCTGTGTCTTTTGATAATAGCAGTGGGGATGTAGGGGGGAGGTAGAAGAAAAATATACAACAAAAACAAATTTCATTATCTCATTAATATTTATAATTTGTGCATATTGGGTTTATACGCATACTGTATTTAAGAAGGATACATTTCTGTTTCATTATGTTTTTAAAAACCCATTAATAAATATTTATTTTGTATTATATGTATATATATATATGTTGGGTTGGATAAAAATGTCGTATTTTCCCATAGAATCGTGGCCAAAAATCCGACATTGTTTTTCCACCAACCCAATACATTTTTCAATCAATGTTCGCTTTAAGAAATTATCTTTAACGTTTGTTATATATAATGTCCTGACTTCTTATAATTGTATTTTCTATTTTTTGTATTAATGAGCTTTTCCTGTAAAATAAAATAAAATAAATTAAAATATTTTATGATCTCGATTGTTAGGATCAAGTTTTAGAATATTATCGTCGTCTCAGATTTTGTTGTCTTATTTTAACAATCATGGATTTTAGTTATTGAATTATGTTTTTTTCTTTTTGAGAAGAATAAGGAAAGAAAAGAGAAGAGTATAAGAGAGTTAGAGAGAGGGAGAGAGAGAAATTCTTGGCTCAATAACCCGACTTCTCGTCGATGGTTCCCTATCCCCATAGGTAGCCGTTTTCTTGGTTAATGATGCCCGCGCGAATCGATGATTCTTCAATGTCCGCTGTAGAACTGGAATTATCCGAGAAAAAGGGAGGGGTCCTATGTATGCGCGAGTCCTCTGTACCAGCCGTAATTGCTCCTGCCGTTCGTCCTTCCCCCTTTCCTCTCTCCTTTCCTCTCCTCCTCTTTCGACGCTCCTTCACCCCAGTCACCCCTCTACGCCCTTTAGCCCCTCTTGGGCTCCACCCTTCTTTCTCAATCCATCCATCGATGGATGATTTTTATCTTTTTTTTAAAAAAAAAAGAGAAAAAATGGTAAATTTTATCTTGCCGCACGAGGTCTCTTATTTCGCTTTTATTGAATTTTACAGTTGAATTTTACAGTATTTATCGTCGACAGAACACACGCGCGACTCATCGTCTTCATCATCCATCGGGAAGAACTCGACGACTATAAATGTTTCTCGCTGAGGAGACGTCTTCAAGGTCAGAGAAATTAACACCGTACCGAGGTAGTGGACTCTCGCGAGAATAAAAGGGAATGAGATAGAAAGGGAGAGAGAAGAGTAGGGAAAGGATGGGAAGGGAAGGGAAGGAACGTAAAGGAAAATTTATTGTGGTAGGCTAAGGTTCTGCAAATATAAATTCCTCTTCTCCTCTCTTGGTAGTTTCATTTTCTTCTTCTTCTTTTTTTTCCTATTCCTTCTTTCTTTATAACAAAGAATGAAAAGCAAAGTAATTAATATAAAATCTTTAAACTTTAAAAAAGAGACGAGATTATCATATTCCAATTATGGGTTTTCAATTTAGTCAAGATTTTATATAATCAATCACCTAATCTGCGTATGCATAGAACGTTATCTCTTTAATCTTCTTCTTAACTTAAGAAATAATTAATAAGATAAACGATGGGAAAGTTAATATAAGGATAGAGATTGTTATGGAATAATAATGAAAAATATTTAACAAATGTCTTTTAATGTGTCGAGTTACAATAATGTCGATATTCTCGTGACATTGTCAGGAAGTTTCTCTTGGATCGTGAACGTATTATTTTTCTTGTTGTTCTTTTCCACGAACACCTGTCTATCTTTTTTTTTTTGATTTGTAATTTTTTGTTCTCTCTCGAATAGTAGTAGTTGTTCCTTATGGTGGAGCTATGCGGTTTCCTTTGGAAGAATTTCTCTCGAATCGTGCGAGTATCGGTCGCACGACGAGCTGTCCCGGACACATAAGAGAAGAGATCATCTCTATGATCAATGGCGTAGAATACATACCTACATAGATCGGAACGACGGAGGACGAACGGAAAGACCCTAAGTCAATCCCTCCGAGCTATAACTGTATCCCTCTGGATACCCATGCTAGATTATGGATGCACCGTTGCACCGTTGCACGGTTGCGAGCTACAGAGAACAATGCGACTTAATAACGATCGACGTTCGATCTTCCATCGTTTCCCTATTCTCTCTACCTCATCGTTTTCTTCGTCATCGTCATAGTCGTCGTCATCATCATCGTCGTCATGCTATTATTCGCAAATTTTCATGATGACACGGAAAGGTCATACAACATTCTCTTTATAAAGATCATCATCAGATTTTCTTAACCGTGTTACTTTTAACCCGTTATATAATCTTATACCTTGTTAAACGAGAAATGTTCTATTTTATAATAGTTCGTTGGTATGGTACAAACGATCTATAGAATTATTATAGATTTTCTTTACTTATACATCATACAGGAATATTTTATTAATATTATTTTTATTATTTTTACAATATTTGAATTGATGTTTGATGATAGATTTTTGTTACAATATATCATTTATATTAAAAATTTGTAACTAATTCTTTTACCATTCCCAATTTAAGATCAAATTTATAGTTTAAAAATTTTATATCGCGTTTTTCGATACTTTATTTAATTTATTAATAAAATTTTCTATTCAACACAAATTTATTGTCGATAAAATTAGAATCACAGTTATAGTTTTAAACACGATTCGTAAATCGTATTAAATATTGAAAAAAGATAATGACCAAACCGGTTGTTTTTATTTGTTTCTCTGTTTTTCACTATCATCTTTATACGTCGATATAAAAGGGGATTAAGTAAGGAGATGATATTTAATCCTTAGAGAATAAAATCCGTCGTCTATTGACTGTCTATATCGAATCGATCAAAGAAAATCCCATCGGTCGTATGTATTCTCGGTTAACGATTTTCAATTTGATTCTTAGAGTAAAGACATTTAATATACGCAGGGGCAGATATAAACCAGTTAACCATACGCTCATCGCTTAGATCGCGATTCTTAAACGAGCCACGTCGAACCTGGAATAAACTCATCCGCGAATGCTCAATCGAGAAATGAAGTGGCCCATTTATCCTTGGACACGCAACTCCATTTCACGCATTCGAGCGCGTATGAACGATTAAGGCGGATACTGAACATGCTGTGAATCCAAGAGAGAAAGAGAAATAAACAGAGAGAGAGAGATAACAAGTTTCAAATCAAGGACGACAAAATTAAAGTAAGGAATGAGAAAAGAGAATATTTGCGAATGAAACTGGTACAACCGGTGATTATTTTCAATATTCATTATATTTCAAATTTTATTTGAAAATATATAGGTGCTAAAATTCAGTGTAAATAGAATAATGCAATACCAGAAGTGTAGAAATTGAAAGGCTTTAGAAATGAAATGATTTTATATTATTAGTCGTAAAATGATAGGAAAATATTCCTTGTAATAGAAAAATGATCATTGATTATTGAGTATTATCCTTGATTATGCACAGACTGGTGAATTAATCAAATGTATATGTTCCATTTCATTCATTCGTGACGAATAAACGGTTGAAAATAAGTGAGTAGGAGCGGAGAAGGAGGAGGAGAAGGAAGGAAATGGAAATTTATTGCTGAAAGTTAGATCCCGTGAAACTAAATTTCCATAATAAAATCATACGTATGAATATAAGTATTTGCGAAAGACGATAATGCCCAGAGCAAATCCAAGTTTATCGTGTTCATTATATTATTTACTTATTACATTAAAGAAATCTTTTGACATAAAATGTAAATAACCATGAATTAGACTAATTGTTATGTTTTTTTTGCTTGGTCATTTCGTTAAATTTCAAGTCTAAATTAATTCAAAAAAAAAAAGCATTTATTATCCAACTCTACGGGTGAAAATATCTAAAAATAGAAAATTAAATATAAACGAAATGTTCTACCTTCCTTTCCGTTGGTATTAACTCGTTGATAATTTAGTCTCGTACCTTTTCACCGATCCTTCTTTTACTGAACGTTCTTTCGGTACTACACCTATGTGTATATATTTCTAACAACAACAACGTCTTTGAAGGAATCGAAGGCGTTGAAAACAATTCGCGGTTACATGGAACGATGCACGGTAAAAGGGTTCCTCGCTAATCGCTCGTAAATACGCAGTAGATGCCACCGTTGTCTCGCCATGCTTATTCGTAACCCATAAAGTTTGTCTGATCGGAATTTCAAGTAGCGTATCCGGCAGCATGTTTCTCTTCTCGATCCACAACAGCAAGTCTCAAGATCCTTATCGCAAGACAGACTCATCTCGTCTATAAGACTTTTCTGTCAAATAAAGAAACGTCTCTTTTACTTCTACCATATTCAGAGATTTCTTAGAAAGGAAACGATATTTCTACAATGATTTTCAACATTTTTCTACATATTGTTATATTACATTTTCAAAATAAAATGCTTTTTAAGCGACGGTGGGGTAAGAGAATAAAAATCTGATTAAACGATGTGATAAGAGAAAGAGAGAGAGAGAGAGAGAGAGAGAGAGAGAGAGAGACAGTTGAATAAAATTATGGAAGGGAAGGTTTTAGTGTAGAGTATGGTGTGTAAAATACACGCATCTAATTGTAAGTAAAATCACGAATAAGTATAAGCTTTGATACACACGATACTTAATATTATAATAATTTCAAATAATATTATAATAATTTCAAATCGAATAATAAATATTTGATAAAAGGTATAAATCGAAAGTTTGTCCATGACAATATTACCTTCAGTGAATCGGCTTATTCCATGTACGTACGTACAAGGGTGTATGTCTCTTTGCAGGATGAGAAACTTGGTGGACCTTCGAGAGAATCGAAACCGTACCGGGAAGCGCGACCGTTGTGTCCTCGGGACACTCAAGGTGGTATCTTACAAGGCCATAAAACTTACTCTTTTTGTTACTTTATCTTGGTCCAGTGCATGAACAAGGTTATACCCACCGGACACAGGTTAAAAGGACACTTCCCTTTCGTCGTTTCTCTCTCTCTCTCTCTCTCTCTCTCTATTTCTTTCTGTTTGTCTGTCTGTCTGTCTTGTTCTTCTCGTCTCATGGATACATTGTCGCATCAATAAAGACGCCTACGTACATCGTTCAGCAGACGGCCGTCAGTTTTTTTTTACCTTTTATCGATGAATTAAAAATCAAGGAAAAGGGAATCCTGAATTTTAAGCGTCTTACAGGCGAAGGATCAATAGAATTTAATAGAATATCTATTACCTTATTTTATATTATGTTTAAAAAAAAAAAAAAGAAAAAAAACCCAAGAAATTAACAAATATCTAAATATTAACTTTGACATCAATGATCAATTAGAATATAAATACTAATTGCAAGAACAATAAATAAATATCATCCGATTTAATCTTTATTTAATGTCTCGATAAATTTCATTTAATCGAAACGATTCTAAAAAAGAAAAAAAAACAATCATAAATATAAATCGTTTTAAGTTGAACGGTGTAACTAATTTCATAGATCTCCTATTGTCTATCCATAGAGGATTCGATAGAAATTATTTTTCTAAATCGTCAAGTGGGTGTCGCAAAAAGGTGACAGTTGTAGAAGTAATTGTGGCGTGGTAGAGGTAAAATGTAGTAGTAGAAAAGTGGTCCAGAACGGAGATATATAAACGAATGCGTAGTAATGTCTCCGGTGGGTTCTCAAAGAGCGCTATTTATACTCCTGACTGCACGAGGTAAAAGAACCAGGGGCAAGGGGAACTGTGGGGGAGGGGGGATTGGTCGAAGGAACGAGTTCCTCAATAAGGTAGCAGGTAGGCCGTACGGTGATTCACAAGGAAATTTTTCCATCTGGACCAGACGGTGGCTCTGCTGTTCTGGCGACTGCTGTTCAGTCCACTAGAATCGACCGTTCGTTCGTTCGTTCGTTCTTTCTCTCCATTATCCTTTTCTCACTCTTAACCACCATCAACCCCACCCCCCCCCCTCCTCCCTTAAAATCTGCTACCCCATCTTAACACTTTTCTTTTTTTTCTAGATTTTTTTCTACTCTCCCTTTGCCTCTCACTTAATCTTTCTTATTGGTTTCCCATCATATCGCTAAATCCCAATCACCCCAATCGTGGATCATACTGTCACCTTGATTCTCTATATTTATACTTCTTATACACCAACAGATCGAGATCTCCTTTAAAGGAAAAACTGAAACAGATATATATATGTTTACTTGTAAGTATGCGAGAATACATTTAGAGGCTCCGAAGGAAAGATGAACCCTTTGAACTCTTATATGGTGTCTGCCCGCCTTGACATCAATTTTCTTCATTGGCAAGTTGCTATATAGAGTTTGACTAGATATTTTATTATTTTTTTTTTTTCTTATAGAGAATTTGTTATCCCTAAAAACACTGACGTATTTTTGTTTAATTATTTAATTAATTATTTATTTATATATTTATTTAATTAATTATTACTTTTTTATTTGTATTTATTAAATTATGGAATGTAGAAAAAAAAAATGAACGATTTTTAAAAAATTGAAAATGACGTGTCGGTAAAGGATACGATATATATATGTATGATAATATACGTATGACGCTACTCGAATTGTAGTAGCTAATCGATGTTTCGATAAGAGTGGGTTTATTCGGTTAACCGTTAGCTCATTACGTGAAATCAGGATGGAAATTTGAATGTCTATCGAAGGCGTCGATCGAGTTAACGATAGTCTTCGATACCGATCGACCGGTTGGTGGTTGGTAAGGTAAAGAGCTTGAAAGAGAGAGAGAGAGAGAGAGAGAGAAAGAGAGAGAGAAAGAGATAGAAACGTGTGGGCGTTCGTGGGTACCTCAATTAACATTGGAATGGCATCGTTGTCGATCTCTTACGTAGGCGTTAGGCATCCAAGACACGTTTTCGTTAGTATGTTTCACTGTCGTCACGGTGCCGCAAGTGGAATCCTTCTTGTTGGATTTGTCTTCGTGGAACGAGCGAATGGGTAGAATTCAGAAACGCGATGATTGGTGTACCGCATTGACTATAGTTTAGCTCGATCATTCTTTATACGATTTTATTAAGGATATTGAGAGAATGAGAGAAAGAGAGAGAAAGAGAGAGAGAGAGAGAGAGAGAGAGAGAGAGAGAGAGAGAGAGAGGCCGTGTTAAACTCGACTTTCTCGCGAAAGTAAACACGAGAGAAAAAGCGTGCGGTATCATCGACTGGATAAGTAATGCCTGAGAATACGAATACCCTGTTAATGTAACGGGACTCTCTGCCAAGCGAAATAGACACATATATATACATACATACATTCATGTAACTATTACTTACATGCATAGACTCTACTACGATAACTGTAGAATAAAAATCATTTTTGTTCAATTGAGATCATCAACGTTTTCATTCATATTGACAACTATGTCCAATTTATTAAACCTTTCATTTATCTCGAATTCCTCGCATAATTCAATACACTTTCAGATATTTAACAAGTAAAAAATAGACGTATCGATGTTTGCATCTTGATCGTATCCATATTAAACCGACTGGTACGAGAAAAGAGGAAGAAAAAAATCAAAAAAGAAAAATGTGAAAAATAAAAGTTAGGAAAATTCGAAGGACAGTCAGTTGTCGTCGTTCTTCGTAGAATTCCCTAAATACCGTGAGTTCCAAAGGTGCGTTGTAGCGGCGTAGATCTCAGGGACTTTGGTAAAGAACGAAAGAGAGGAAGAGAGAGAGAGAGAGAGAAGAGAGAAAGAGAGAGTCCTTAAGACTCAGCTGAAAGGAAGGACACAAGGAGCTGCTTGTCTCTCTTCCGTCGTCGCTCGCCGCGGAAAAATCAGACGCCGCGGGAAAGAGAGAGAGAAAGAGAGAGAGAAGAGGATCTCCGATCGTTCGCGGGATCGTTTGCGGAGCGCTTACACCGACAGATGGGATTATCTGATCTTGAATCTAGCCGGGATGGCTCCAGCGCGTATAATTGCCATCGCCGAGGGAGCAGCAAGCGTGGCCCTTGCCGTTGCTGTTGTTGCTGCTGCTGTTCCTGTTGCTGTTGCTGCTGCTGCTGCTGGCGACGCTAGAAAGGAGAGAGCTTTTCTGGTTCGAGTTGGTTAGTTTGTTGGTTGGTTGGTTGGCTGTAGGGCCGCACCGACGGAGTCAAGGCTGTGAACTGAGAATGTGCGTGCAACTATGCTAGGCTAAGACCTTTTATTCCCGTTGGTATCCACGAGCTGGCTGGAAAGGCTTGGAGGTTATACGCGCCGGTAGAAACACAGAGAGTTAGAGTTAGAGTGAGTGTGTGAGAGAGAAAGAGAGAGAGAGAGAGAGAAAGGAGAGAAAACTATCTAGTAGCGCGTCCGTATGAATCTCAGAGAGCCCAGCATCAACAACAACAGCAGCAGGATCCCACCTCGTCGCTCGCAACCCCTTTGATAACGATCTCTTGAGTCTACCATGGTGCGCGCACTTTTACGAACCCCCTGGCACCTGTCCACCCAAGTAGATAATAACGCTCCCGCGAATTCCCAAGCACGGCCTGATTGCTCGACTCTTTACCTACCTACCTACCTACCTATCTACCTATCTACCTACCTACCTACCTACCTACCTATCTACCTACCTGCTATCCGTTGTCCTCCTTTTCTATTATTACTACTACTACTTCTATTATTTCTTACTCTTCTTCTCTTCTGTGAGAAAGATAACAAGTAAGATAAAGAACTTCATTCATATTACTTATTTTCACCTTTTCTAAACTTATAGAATTGTATTAATATTCTATTAGGTTGCGTAATTAAATTAATATCAAAGTTTTTTTTCTACAACGTTCTTTTTTTATTGTTAATATTTTTAATTGAATCGTACAACGATGGGAATTTGATTGATAAAGAAATAATTTCATCATGATTGAATGAAAAATATTCTACCGCGCTTAGGATTGTACAATTAATCTTCGGTAAACAGTATTAAAGATTAAATAGGAAATTCAATTAAAAATTACAGCAATTCTATTAGTTCTACTGTTTGCCATTATACCATATCATCATTAAGATGAATCAAGGATAGATAAATACACAGAGATAGTGTTTTAATGACTACGATGATATTGAGCAAGCTCGGAATAAAAAGAAAAAAGAAAGAAAAAAAGAAAGCTTCATCTCCAGCAGGTTTTATATCTTTATTTTAACGCCAGATCATTTTAATAAGTTTCCTTTTCACTCATTAGAATTTGATTGGAGAGATCTCTTTTTGTCGTCGGTTTGGTGTCTCGTTCTCATCCGCATAACTTACGATTATAAATCTTTTGAAAGAAAAAAAGAAATAAAATAAAATAAAATAAAATAAAATAAAAAGGGTCTTTTATAAACGACGCTAGCGTGTAAAATCGAATCAATCAGACGTAGAATGAATCCCTGTCATCCCAAAAAAAGAAGATCGTTAGAAATATTGTCCCACGTAATCCCCAGACCGTGGAATTAGAAGGCAGATATGAAAGTAAAGAATTGCGTAACGAAATTTGTCCGAGTATATATAGTCGAGATAGAAATTAATAGGGTTCGTTCGGGGAACGAAAAACAGGTATTTTCTTAGATACATATACAGGGTGTCCTATTTTAAATTCGATCCAATCAAATTTATTTGTACGGAAAAGTAATTAAAAATAATTTGATATTTATTCATGTTGCGTTATTTAAAAAAACAAAAAAATAAAACATTTATGTCTAATATCAAATAATGAATAAATAAAATAAATCATATTATATATTTTTTACGTATTTTTTAACATAATTTTTGCGTAAGATAAAACAATTATTTAAAAATCTTCTACAGATATTTTTTTTTTTTTTTTTTTATTGCCTTTCTCTAATATCCAAAATATAGTCTCGTAAAGAATTATATGACTCACCTTGTATACGTGCGAGTATTGTGTCCCAGTTATACGATCAGGTGAGTGACACTTGACCTTCTCGAAGACTGGGATCCTACGCGATAGAAGTTTCATGGGATTCGCATCGATGTTTAACGTTTTCTAAGCGCACGTTTTAATGTACTAACGTCGTAGTCTAATGTACCAGGTACATGTAACACATATACATGAGAAGATTTCTGTTAGAACTCGAGTAACAACTTTCGTGGCAATAAACGTGCCCGTTGTGAATATAAAAAAACACATCATTTCATTGCTAAGACGACAATAATAATAATAATAATAATAATAGTAATAATAATAATAATAAACGCCCGTATCTTTATAGAAATAAAAATCAATGCATTAAGCAAATAACGTCGATTCGATCGATCCAAGGAAAATTAGGCTATAAAAAGCAAAGTAATCATCGATAAGATAGACTCCGGTCGTTTAGCATTATGCACTTGCGAAAAAAAAAACGTTAGGAGAAAGGAAATTAATTTTGTATCAATAAAATGTTTCCTTCCTTTTCTTTTCAATTTCTTGTTTTCTTTTTCCACTTATTTATTTATTTTTTTTTTCCATTACATTTTGACGGATAACGATCGTAAATTGTTCGGCATAATTAAATAACCGATTTCACCTCTCTCTTTCTCTTTCTCTTTCTCTTTTATATCGGTAAAAATAATTCGAGTCTTTTTAACGATACGTAACGAAAAATCATTTACGTGTTCTTAAAGGAACTCTTGGCTATCCATAGTCTTTGCGTAGCGTCTTAATGGAATATCCTGATGATCGTATACGTCGTGATCTTTTACGTTTCAAGGAACTCTCGAGCGACCGTTCCTTTGCAAAAGAAAGAAAGAAAGAGAGAGAGAGAGAGAGAAGGAGAGAGGGGAGATTAAGTAGCAAGGCAAGATAAAAAGCGTCAAGGTCCTAGTGGGCTTGTACAAACGTTGAAAGGTATATGACCGTTAACGAGATTCATCTTTTAGTCGTTCGAAAGATCTGTGATGTTATATCTTTCATTGGTTATATGTATATCTATTAGACACACACATATATATAATATTATATTTTATAATTTACCTATTTATATAAATATTAGGTTGTCAAGTATGAAATGGAGCAAATTTCAATTCATTTATGTCCATTTTTTGCTCCATTTCAAACTTGACAATTTAATATTACTAATCGTCCATTGTATTTTTTTTTTCTCTAACCTATTTATTAATTTTTAATTATACCATAACAAATCTCATTTCTCTTTTACCCATTTATATTTTATTTGTATTTACATTTAATTAAATATACGTTAGGATATCTTGCAAGAAATAACAAAGCATAAAACCGTAAGATAAATGAACGAAAGAAGATTTTCATGGTAAAATAAAACACGTGATACTCGTGAATCTCCATCATTCTCTCTATCCCGAGCAAACGTTAATTTCTATTCATTAAACGATTACGTCTTACAAGTTTGGTCTCGATCCGTGAAAGTTGAACGTTCGAAGCTCTTAGGTTGGGGGTTCTCTTGGTAGACGGAACAAACACCGTAAGGTTCTAATCTAGTGTGTTGTTGGATAGACGATAGACAACTTCCTACTCGAATTGACCACGTGGTCCATTTTGTTCAAACTACGGATCGTGTCGTTCTAGATCGATGGACACATTTCAAATCGCAGAGTTAAACGTGTAGCGCCCATTCGTACCTCCCTCTCTCCCAATCCCCCTATCACCCATTCTCTCTCTTTCTTTCTTTCTTTCTTTTTCGTTGTAGTTTTTTTTCTGTTCCTTTATATGGACGTTGCGTAACATGGCAATCTTACCCGGAAGGTATGAGAAACTCGCTGACGATCTCGAGACTCCTGAAACTTTCACTGTCGTCGTTGTCGTTGTCGTTGTCGTTGTCGTTGTCGATGTCGTTGTAGTATTGGCCACGCTGATCGATTCCATTACATCCTTCTCTTCGACGAATTATTTGATTACTCTCGTCTACTCGTGACCTGCCATTTCAATTCGTATACTATAATGCAGGTGGTATACGTGTTTTACGACGAGTAAGATTTATTAAATTCTAACTGATTTCTTAGGCCTTTATTTGGACCGAATTAATTATAGACATTTTGTATTTGATACACGACACGTATTATTTAATTATGTTATTTATTATTATTAAAATATAGAAGACCAGACATGCGCGTGATTCGTTATTATAATTAATATACTCGGTACGTATATACTTTGTGTCACATCAAATGGCATCAAACAAAAAAAAAAGACTTTTTACTCGATTTAAATGAATCAAGAGAAGTAGTACCTGGTTACTTTTATTTGTAATGAAAAAAATGAATGGGAAGAAAAAAGTTGATCGAATTCAATCAAGGAATGCCAGGTTTCTCTCTCTCTCTCTCTTTCTTTACACGTACGGAATGATAAGAAAAAGAAAAAAAAGAAAAGTAGAGAGGGGTGAAGGAAAGGTGGAAAACGGTTCGTCTCGTTATGGAGTCTTCCTCGATTCCTTGAAACCGGTCTACGTGTACCATGAGATAGAAACGATACCAGGCGCTATGTGAATTTTAAGAATATTTGAAGAGTCGTCGATAGGTGGTGATGGTGGTGGTGGTGGTGGTATTGCTGCTGTTATAAGATGTGCGAAAAAAAATAATGAACATTCCACTTTCTAATTGGACATGTAAGTTGTCTCCGATCCCCAGGCGGCTAGACGAGACGTGGAAATGAAGAAAAAGAGAACTAAGCCCACGTTCTAAGGAATGCAAGAGATATGCATATAATTATACAAGCTTGTATATAAATATTTTATTATATATTTTATTCTTTTTGTTTTTAGATCTACATGAGCTAATAATTATATATAGTCCAGTCATATTAGTCGGATTTTGGTCTCAAACTGAATGTTGCGTTTAATTAAGAACGCAACCGAATAAGAGAACTTGCTTTTAGCGTTTTTCGAATTTGAAAAAGTTGATTTTTTGCTTCCTGGTGAGCTTGATTTACAAATATAAAAAAATTGATTTTTTGTATACTCATATATTAATTAAAACAAACAAAACATTTGTATTCCCATACGAATATAAATAAGTATAAACATATTTTGAATAAAAAAAAAACAAAAACAAAAAAATGAAACCAGACAACTCGTNCTACTTTTTATAATAATCGTTAGTCTTCTTCGAGTGTCGAAAGAAATAACGTGGATATTAAGTAAAGTACGTAATTTTATTTCGCGTCGCGTATGCGTGTGTGCATGTTTTCTTCCTATGCAAGTGATATGCATATGTGAGCTAATGAGTGTAGTGCATATGTAGATACGGTGTAGTTATAGACATGGATATGTAGTATTGGATATAAGGATAAAATACATCTAAGGTAGCTAACTATAATTTTTAACCTTTTTAACATTTCACCGCGCGTCTTAATTCATAGGAATATTTTTTCGCTCAAATCCACATACATATATGCATACAGTAAAACCTGTTTTTGTGCGGTCCCTTTTTATGCGATTTTAGTTTTATGCGATCTATTTTATGGGATTTTTTGTTTATGCTGTAATGAATTCTAATTGTATTGGTTCAGTTGTAATGTTTTGTTTTAGTGTACATATGTACACTGCAAGGCGTGTGTCGCATTTAGGCGTTCATTTGTTATGAATATTATTTTTTGTGCGATTTTTTTTATACGGTCCCTATCTACCGCATAAAAACAAGTCTTACAGTATATAAAATCTCACATTTTTTATACGTTTATTTTTTGACGGAGTAAAACTCGAACAGCCTTACCCTAATTGGTACCATAACACGAATATCATTTAAATGTAATTTAATTAGTATTTCGCTCGACCTCAAAAAACTTTTGGTAGCCCAATTTAGCAAAGGGATTAAATATTTTTGATGTTTTTATCTTTCTTTCTTTCTCTTCCTCATCATCATCTTTATCCTTCCTTCTCGTGATGGGAAAGGTATTAAGACGCGATTCACGATTACGATTAGACCGACACATTTGAGATAGAACGGGCAGACGAAATCGGCTTAACTGGTAATCGCATTACGTGGAAGCGAATTTAATGAATATCGTAGTGTCAAAAGTCTTTGCTGAGGATTGAAAAGACACGTTATTGGAACGTAAAGATAAGAAAGTCCTAACGGGATAAGCAAAGGTTTAGAACGGTTAAAGAAGAAGAAAAAATAGAAAATAAATTAACGAGATATTCATTTATTATATTTTCTCATTTTTCATTACATAATTTGCTAGTTAGTTCGTATTAAATATTTATTAAGAAAAAAAAAAAGATAAATATAATCTCTTGTGATACGTATTAGAGTAAATTCAATGTTTATTAAAACCAAAGCTTATCAAACTTTCCTACTCGGTGGTCCTTTCTATCCAAGCAAATATATTTTCGCCGTTTGCTATAATAAACTCACACAGATATACATTATACTACACAAATTTAGCTACTTCAATTAATTTAATTAAAACATAAAAAATTGATAAACTTATTTGATAAAAAAAAAAAATTTCATAATGTGAAACAATTTGAGCGATCAACAAGAGTACTGTTATTCAAGTCTGGTTAGATACGGAAGGTTCGATCGAGAAACGATATCCACCACCATGAGTGGAACATACTCGTACACTGCAAGGATAACAGTACTCTGTTTCTCGATGGAAGGGTTACAGAAGTGTAGGGGAATACAAGGACAGTATGTTACAAGGATCTGGTAGGAAGAAGATCGAATATCACGAGCACACACACATACACACATAGACACAAACAGGCGTTCAAGCTATCCGAATCTGCACGCAAAGGGTTTTTTTTTCTTTATAGGAAGATTCGGGGTGTAATTGGTGGTGGTGGTGGTGGTGATGATGATGACGACTGGGACCGAAACGTACGAGTAAACACTTTCGCCGAGGGCTTTTAAAAAGATAAAAGAAAGAAAGAAAGAAATAAATAAATAAAGAAAAAGATCGAAGCTGAATCGCAAACGCCCCGCGGAGAGGAAGAACCCAACGACAAATTAAGTGTTGCCCCCGACAACGGTGCCTGAAACACGCGTCCGTGCTAGAATTACATTCCGAGATACGAATCTCAACACGGGATTTGAATAATGTTTACCGGTGCTTTTATTCTAGTGCGTCGAGGAATAAACAGTATATACCCGGGAGCAAAAGCGTCAGGAGAAAACGCCCGACAGAGCTGTTATACACAACAGGGTATCGATCGAATGAATTTAAATGTGTACGATTAGAACACAGTAGTTGTGGTCTTGGTGGTGGTAATCATGATCGGGAAAATCATACCTCTCTCTTTCTCTCTTTCTCTATATATAAGAGTAGATATAATAATGATGATGTGTTCAGTGAATCTAGTAATGAAGTAGTAATAACATTTAAGAATTTTTCTAATCTTTTTCCACCTATATTTTGTTTCTTTGATATAAAATAATAGCCATTGTTATATTAGAGTTATATTTAGAGTTTCTGAAAAGTGATTAGGGGTAGACAAATTTTGAAAGGTTCCCCTTGATTATTTGATATGGAAAGGGGAAAAATGAGAGATAGAGGGAGTGTAAGGGTTTAGCTAGAAAAACAGGAGAGAGAGAGAGAGAGAGAGGGCCTGGCCATACCATTACGGAGGGAGCCTGCTGAGTGAGATATTACCGCCGTCATAACCTCTAATAACTACACAGAGCCCTTTATAACGCCTCCCAGTGCTTCATTGTATCATGGTGGTAGACTTCACTGATAGGCTCCTCTTGTCTCGCGTACCTAATGTAGCTAAGGCACCCACCGAGAGACTCGTGTTTTAAAACGATAGTTCTATTGTCTAAGAGATTCTTGCCATAGTCTAACTCTCTCATAGGCCTCGAGGGTGCCGAAATCAACCGTGAAGAAGAAACTTTTTGAGAATGATTTACGTGAGAATTTGGTCCAGTTTTAATCTCCTTCTTTTGCCAATCTAGCATCCTTCTAATATTCTTTCTTGAAAACTACTTTGAAAGATGTTCCTCCGTGTTCTAATGAAGATTAATTTTTGAAAAGAAGAAAGAAGAGGGGAGAGTAAAAAGAAAAAGATGAAATATTATGCTTATTAGATTTGCTTAGCTTATTCACCCTTTTTCTCTGTTTTTTTTTTACAATAAAATATATTGCAAACAACAATAACAACAAAAAAGAGAGTAGTATTCGTCATTTTATTTTCGGGTATAAAATATTGCAAATTACTTTGTTAGATAATTTTCTACGTTCTCTGTTTAAGTAATTTTAAACTAATATCTTTCCTAGAGAGAGAAAGATAGATCCTTTAGCAACCCTAAATTTTTTCTTCGGGCGTTTACTAATCTTCTTCTTTTAAATTAACTTTGAAGAGATGGCTGTATTCTAATGAAGATTAATATTTGAAAGAGATGAGATATTGTGCTTAGAACATGCCTGCGTAGGCATGTATAGTCCGGGGTTAGTCAATAAATAAAACCAAAATATTCTAATAAAAAATGTTGCAAAAAAAAGAAGAAGAAGAAAAACAAGTCGCTAATTATTCAACCAACAAAATAAATATTAAAAAAGGAAAAAAAATAACCAATCTATCAATCGTAAAACATTAAACCATTCGCGATAGAAAATTACTTTTCTACCCTGTAGGAAATTTAATAAAATAAAAAATGTCCCCTTTATAGAAAAAATTCTTTCTTTGTGAAAAACCGTATTCGTATTATTACATGAATTATAGATTTTAAATAATCGTTGAAAACGAAAAGGAAAAAATTCCCCCCCCCCCCCCCAAACCCCCCTTATTGGAATAGTTAGGCGTAATATAGAGTAGACTTTCTTGTATACCCCATACACACACACACACACACATATACAAGTATGACTCACGAGAGAATTTAATTAGCTAGCAAAAGGGCAATCGCTCGCGGTTTTACTACACTGTACGATCCGTTGGAGCATCCTGTTTACCGGTAGAACACCGTAATGCGTAGCACCGCTCGTTACTTGCTCTTTTCCTCGCACACACTCTTCCATGCACACACGCAGAAACACACACACACATATATACAAACTATCTCTCTTTCTCCCTTGTTCTCCCTCTCACCCTGTTTCTCTCTTCTCTACAACATCTACGAGATTACACTTCGGAAGGGAGCACCTCCGGCGGCATTATAAGTATCTAACCATTTTGCCTTTCTTCGATATGCTCGCCTTCCGTGCGATAAAATTGATGTTCCGGAATATAACACCAATGTAAAGTACACATTGCGAACACAACTCGGTTTTCTCTTCTCTATTTTCTCTCTCTTTCTCTCTCTTTCTCTCTCTTTCTCGACAAATTGCCTATCCGAGGAAGGATTATCCACCTTTTTGATTTTATTCTTTATTTTTTTTTTATTTTATTTTTATTTTACTTTTCTTTTTTAATTTTATTCTATTTATCCTCCTCGTCTATCCTCGAAACGTCCGGTCGATGCCATGCGGTATTTCACCAACGTCTAAGGTACTTCGATAATTATCGTTTTCTTGTACTCGATCTGCAAAAGTTATGTTCCCTTTAAAGGTTCTTATTAATGTATTACACCATACACGTTGTGAAATATTATTTAATAATATTTGTGAAAATAGCTAAGAGATTGTTTATTCTTTTTTTTTTTTAGTGGTATTATCAAAATTCTTGTTTTTTTCTTTTCTTTTTAAACAATATTTCTTATCTATGCGAGGATTAATCGTAAGATATTTTGATCGAGATAAACGAATGACAATATCTTAATTAGTACCTTATCGAATGATTTTTTTTCCCAATCTGCGATGAAGGAAGAAATCTTTTAGGATTCAAGTTGTCGGAGTTGTGTGGCTGATTTTTTTATCACCCCGTGCTTGAACCACCACACTGTAATCAAAAATACAGAGCGTTCTATTTATTAAAGCATCATCAAATAAACCAAAACTTTAAGAATACGTAATACATCACTCGTATTTAAACAAAATAAAAATTCCTTCAATAGAAAATTGATGAAAAAAATCAATCATTATTAATTTTTACATCAATTAATTAGAAATATCTACAGGTTTGCAAAATTATTCGACGAATTTTAAAAACGTAAATAATTGAATATAAAAAACGTTGATTATATCTCTATCGCGTAATCTAAATGTTTCTGTTATTGTTTTTTAAGTACGTATTGAGTTGGTGGATAAGAAAATGTTGGATTTTTGGGTTACGATTCAATGGGAAAATCAATTTTTTTTTCTACGAACTCTCGATATAATTAGAAATTTATAAATAAAAAATATAGATGAATGGGACACCCAGTATAATAAGTACGACGATAGTCGGCAAGCAGCAAATCGAACGAATCGTGACTAAACGCATTTCGATAAAGGCAACTTGGCTTCGGTCTGAAGATACTAGAGTCGATACGACAAACGGGGGATGAGAGGTTTCGATTAGCTCGTCGTCGAGTCCGCGTGCGAATCTCTGTGTATGGATTGAAGCAGAAGAAGAAAAGAAGGGAAAGGGACGAAGAAGGGCTCGCCACTATCTCTACCTTTTTCTTCTTCTTCTTCTTATTCTTCTTCTTTCTCTTTCTCTTTCTCTCTTAAGAATTATATCCTGTGAAAGAACGTAGAGCTCCGATCGAGTAGAAGACACCCACAGGGGGTGAAATACGTGATTAATGATGAGAGCTACGAGTAAATATACGATCGTTTTGTTTAATCGTGCCCCTCTTCCTAATGGATTCTTTTCGGCGTCTCAAGTATCAGAGAGGAATAATAATAGTAATAATAATAATACAGTGGTATAAAAAAAAAGATAAGTATAGTCCCCAATATATACATATATACATTTTTCTATTAATATCTGGACGTGTGTAAATCATATTAAATAACGCGTATACCATAATTGATATTCTATATATTTAACATATTTTATATTAAACGATGTCATAATTTTGTAGATCATTTAAAAAAATATATTTTGATTTCGACGTAAGATATAGGGGGAATTTATGAATAAATTAAATACTTTTTTCCTTTACATAGAAAAATAATAATATTAGGTTGTAAAATATGAAATGGTACAAATTTCAATTGAAATATGTGCAGTTTCCGCTCCAGTTCATACTTGATAACCTAATATAACAACTTATATTTACAGATATACAATATTTTTTTATCTCGATATTTGATTATGACATTTTTAATGAGGTATTATTTATTTGATTTTTGTTAATTTTAACAATTTTTTTTAATTTTAATACTAGCACGTTAATATTTTTCTTCTACAATGGAACGGTATTTTATCATACCGTGGGTTAGTTTCTTTTTTTTGGTTCTAAATATCTAACGTCATTGTTAGCCTTTTAGTGTTTACCATTTTTACAATGGGCTACGGTAAAGCACCAAAATCCAATCGTGACGGTCGAACTCGTAAATATCTTGACTTTGTTTCTGAACGGGCCATAACTCCTTCTATCTTTGAGAATGCTCCCGCTGTCTCTGAAATACTGCGAACAGACCTTTTAAAACTTTAGCTCGCACGCGATAGTGAGCCTTTGGCAAGAAGGTGAGAGACAGTATTAAAAAAAAAAAAAGAAACAGAGAAATAAAGAGAGAAATAAAAGAGAAAATAAATTCGATGCATGAGCAACGAACGATCATGCCCTAAAAATGAGATATCATCGTTCCTATAAATTCTCTTTTTGATCAAGAACCATTTTTTCGTCCCACGTTTTCTTCTCCCACCTTCTCCTTCTCCTCCTCCTCCTCCTCTTTACATTTACTTCAATAAGATACGTGTATTATACGTATATATATATTATAACAACTACACGTATAAATATAAAAGCCGGTTAATATCAAAATGTCGTAAGCGAGCTTTTTCGTTTTCAAAGATATCCTTGGAATAATGCGATAATATTTAAAATTTAAAACCATCCTTTTTAATCTGCTATACTACGTTGTTGCAACCGCTCGGATAAAGAAGGAAAAATATAATAAAAATACAATATTACGAAATTTATTTGAAACTTGTTTTATAACTTTCGAATAATTCGAGATATTTGGATAATATGCGAATGAAAAACTCGATTAATTCATGAAACCTCGGTATGATGAACGGCAAAAGAAAACCCGGTGACCGGACGAAACGATTTGCGAACAAACATCGACTCGTTCTTGGCGTTGTCCTCGCCTATAATCAGCACTTACGTACCTACCTTTTCTTGTACGTGCATGCATACACACATACATAACTTCATACACAGTTAAGTACACTTTGCAGGGTACGCGCTAGGTGCAATAAATGTCCCGCGAAACGGACGATAATGCCGCGTATAAATCGTTGCTATTAATGGCATACATTACCTAGAGAGAGAACCCTGTTACACGTTTCACGGAAAGTTCGAACATCCTGACTCTCGATTACGTTAGCTTGTTTCATAGATCATTCTTTGATTTTGTTCTATTTTAAATTAATTATTTGACGTATAAAACAAAAATATATCTTTAATTATTTATCCATTCATTACTTTTCTTATAACAAAATATTTCTAACGAACACAAGAAAAAAATATTTGCATCGATTTCGTTACACTTTAATTGATTCGCTTCACTAATATAAACAAATTTAAATATTTATTGGGTAATGTTTTATTTGAAATATTTACGAGTCGCGAGAGAATAATTTATTTTTTTTTTTTATTATAAAGATAATAAAAATAATATTTTTGTCGTTGCCGTCTTCGAACTGTAATCAAAGTTTAATGTAGAAGAATGAATCGTATCTTTTAAAGTTATTCGATCTCCTTTCTCTCTTGCACGCTTCTGTGGAACGTCGCCGGTGCAGGATTCTCCATTCCAATCGTTCGCACGTGACTCGAACGGAGAAAGTGAGTCGGTAACGAACGTTCCCTACGAGGAGGAAGCTCTCCTCGAAGATCATCAACATCCCTGACAAGGATACGTTTCTTCATTGGCTCCGAATGAATTTTCTCTTTTGTTACGTGACATTATAAATGGACTTTAACGGGTTCATAAAGCATGATCTTCATTTCGTTTCTAAAGTAATTAGTTTAATATTTATTATTATAATTCAGCCAATTTATATTCATTAAATATTACTTTCTCTATACGATTTCATATATAAAATAATCAATTTGGTTTTAAATTTTGGTCTTTTCACTCCCGTGATCCAGGCTTCTACAGCAAATGGATAAATGAGTTACCTCTTAAATGGTAAAAGTTTATCGATAATATGGGTGCATACTTTGATTAAAAATAAAAAGTTTTTATTAGAAAAAAATCAAATTCAATTGTGTGCATTTTTCTGCTCCATTTCATACTTGACAATCTAATAATATTTATTAATCGAATTTTTATACAAAAATAATTCTTTCATTTGAAAATAGTGAATTTAACAAATCTCTATTTATAAATAAATTAGACTTATTAATTAATATTTCATAAATAAGTATAATACAATACAATTAAAGGAAAATAATGAAAATAGAAATTTCGTAAGCACGTTTTATGGTCTTTAAAAGGTAACGTACTACGACCTTTTCTATTTATTGAATCATATATCGTTCGTTATTATTCTAATCAACGATCAGGTTCATACGACTTCGTGTTAACCACGTTAGCTCGAATTATAGCATTCTTACGTAAACGTATTTTTTTATTTTCTTTATTTCATCCTGACTCGGCTGTAAAGCTGAAGAATTTTTTTCATAAATAAGAAGAAACACACACATACACATACATACATTTCTTGGAGTACTGGAAAGCAGGTTAATTAGACGACAAAGAACGAGGACTGTCCATCATAAAAAAGGGGACCGTCTCGTACTCTTCATTAGCACCAAGCATCAGTGGCAAGTTCAAGGTCGACACGATGAGATTGAAAAGAGAAAGAAAATACGGGAGATATACCTTCTAATTTAGTTACTGTGCCAGGTTGTCGTCTTCGTCGTCGTCGTCATCATCGTCGTCATCATCGTCATCATCGTCATCATCATTATCATCGTCTTCAACGAAAATCTTCTCTCGCGTAAGGGAAAGCTCGATCTCGTGGAATTATATAGACGATTTTTAATGAAAACAACTTGGACAGGTTCGTTAAGACTACATACGTCCTCGATCTGAGGACTCGTTGCTGCAATCCAGTGGTTTTCATACTTTTTCTAGAAATTTATATCCTTTTTTCCCTTCATGTTTATTATTATTGTTATTATTATTATTATTATTATTATTGTTATAATTATTATCATATAAAAAAGAATGTTTACGATGCTAACAAATTTTTTGTGTTTTTTTTTAGAAAACAATGTCAATCAAAGTCGTAAGAAATTTTTAATAGAGACGAGACAAATATATATGCAACGTAAATCATCTCATTGGAAGTGTTATTACACACACCAATTTCAATTTTTAATTATATACGTTCCATTAAAAATAATACAAATGTTTAATAATGATTGATCTGATTTAATAGCGTTAAGCTTGTTGTAATGTAAAATCATAGATTAACCTAACAACATTGATATGCATATTTCGAAGTATCAGGAGGTTTGAAAAGCACTGGTGTAAGTTGAGTTAGTAGTAACGTCCAGTATACGGTCAGACGCGTCGAGTCTGCTTGCCATCTATTTTTCCATGGATAGTAATACGTCATACAAGTCCTAACGACTCACGAACATCATCTCATCGTCCTATGTCTCTCTCTCTCTCTCTCTCTCTCTCTCTCTTTCTCTGTCTCTCTTGTTCTTCTTCTTCTTCTTCTTTTATCTCGAACTCAACGCACAAGAACATTTTTTGATACAATATATGTGTACTCTTCATCAAAGAAAATTCGCGTCTAAAAGTATATCAACTTTAATCCACGATTATTTATGTATATATGTGTATGGTACACTATCTCGGGATACTTATTTAGTTGCACACGGCAATTACGGGAACGATAATACGTTGGCAAATTATGAGATGTGAACATTGTGATTGACTCGGGTCTAGAGGCGAGCACGTTGAGAAGGAAAATTAGGCGAAGGAAAAACGGGGTACTCGATCAAACGTAATTCTACTGTTCGTTGTTGGATCGTACCTTCTACGCGTTGTCCCTATATTTAACACTAATATATAACAATAACATTTTTTTATTATTATTATTATTATTTTTATTAATAATAAAATATCGAAACGTCCTAGTGTATGAAACTCATAAAAACTGTATAAAGAAAAAAACATTTCTGAAAGAACAAAACAACAAAAAAAGTACTTTACGCAAATTATTTGATATAAAATTAAAAACAAAATAAAATTTTATACATCCATACATTTGTAAGCTTTACAAAAGAGGAACAACAAGTCCAGAGGCTCGATGCGTTTAATCTCGACGATGACTCGAGTGGGTCGTGGTTGTTCGCGTGACGCGAGCCTCACGCTCGTTTCGCACCAAGTATAGCGTTGTCCGTGGACTCAGATAGGAGAGAGAGAGACAGAAAGAGAGAGAGAGAGAGAGAGAGAGAGAGAGAGAGAGAGAGAGAGAGAAAGAGGGGGAAATGTGTTCAGTGAATGCAGGATTTCGGAGGGGGACCTTGACCGAGTGAGACTCACCGTCATCGTCGTCATCGTCGTCGTCGTCGTCGTCGTCGTCATTATCGTCGGGACGCTGAGCGTCTTGTTGGGCCTTACTGAAGTAAGAGTCCTAACGTTCTCCGTTCGTTCTTTGCTACGTTCTGTACCGAACACCATCCTCTCTCCCCACCTCGTAACATCCAATCTCTTTCTCTCTCTCTCTTTCTCTCTCTCTCTTACTTGCTCATTCTCGTTCTATCGGGCCCCAGTGGAAGGTGGGTGGGGTGAAGGGGATAGGACTGAGGCCGCAGTGGTAGGAGTAGTAAGCGGCCTACGCAGTTTCAACTTCGGTCCCAGCTTTTATTAGTTCTTCGGCGCTCGGCGGAGAACGTGCGTGCCGGAGCGGTACTCTCCCGTGCGCCCATCACCATCCGGGCTACTATAGATAAGACAAGACGGTGCGTACAGTTCGCATCATTTCGATCTACATTCGATCTACATTCGATTTACATCAGATCTTTTGTGATCTCATCTACATATTCATAACACGCAGCATATGTATACATATATTTTTTTTTTTTAAATTGTATTAACATATTTTTATAAATATATATAAATTTTGAAAGACGAGCTCTCGTGCGTGTATATTAGTTCGTCGATGTGAGTTTTGTGCGACTTTCAAAAAACTAAGGAAAATATCATTCCATTTAATGAAATAATTAAATACACAAATAATATATACATATATATACATAAGATCAGTGTAAACCGGATCGTTTCTGATCCGATGATCGAGGATAATCGTTCCTGTTACGTCGCACTGGGTCCTGACACGGTGCAAGGTGTTCCTCCTCTTCTTCGTCTTCGTCGTCGTCACCGTCGCCGTCGTCGTGCTCGTCCTCCCGCGGGACGAGACAATCCGCACGCGGTACGTGCCACCCTTCTTCTACCACCTCCGGTAGTAGTTTAGAGTGCTTCGCTCATACACGTATACACGTATACACGCAGAAACAGATACACAGGACACGGTGACAGTTTGTTCGTCAATGAGGATAACGAGAGTACATATTCTTTCGAAAGATTTTCTATTTTTATTTTTTTTTTTGATACATAATCTTTCCAAAACCTCCCCTTTTTTATTTAGTTTCTTTTTGTACAAAATGACGAGTAGTCTCGAGAGTTTTCTAAAATGTCATAAGAGAGAGAGAGATATATATATTACTTTGGTATGACAGTGAAGGTAAAAAGAATAGAAATAAGAAAAAAATATATCTGATACTGGTATTTGCTTTTCATAAAAGAAAAAGAGAGAGAGAGAGAAAGAGTACGAGCGTTTTCTATTCTGCGATCGATTAAATCGTCCTAGAACGTTGTTGAACGTTAATCGAAAGGGAAACCGTGCATCTTCTTCTTCTTCTTCGTGCACCGACTCTACCACCATTACCGTTTCTCTTACCTTATTCCTCGTGCGAATAGATTATAAAAGCCGCGAAGGAACTCCGTAGAAACGTCTAGTGGTACGCCTAACTAAGATCAGATCTCCTGGTGCGGCGTCGTTCGATAAACCAGAAATACCAAGTACCTAGGGTAATATCCCATTAGCTGAAAGATCAATTAACTCGCGTTAACGGACACTTTAATCACCGGTGTTGCTGATCATAGTTGTAATAGTGGTGATGGTGGTGGTGGTGGTGGTGGTATAAAGTAGTGGCAGTGATGGTGGTGATGGTGGTTGGTGGTGATGGTGGTGGTGGTGATGATGATGATGGTGGTGTAGTAGTGATGGTTACGTTCAACTATCGAGTGATCTAGCCGTTTAATCTGCTTTTCGAGATCGATCATCTCGATCATCATTTCTTCTTCCTTCCTTCCTTCCTTCCTTCCTCGTTCTCTTGCATTTTGTTTGAATTCCTTTTTCTTTTCTTCTTCACATTGTTGCATATTTATCGTAGAGACTAGTAATTCAACGAATAAATGTATACCTCAGGAAACATTTTGATTATAGTGTTATTAATTATCTTCATCTTTTTAATCTTCTCGAAGAATTTTCTTTCGAGGAATCATTCCGTACGATAGATCGATTGATAAGCAGGAACGTTTTTAATGACTATTCGTTCGTATACTTTGATGCTAATAAAATCCGTTTATATACTAGGTTCAATTACGTAAATGTTTTGCGAAGTACCTCGAGAACGATTCCTTCCGATGAAAAAAGAGGAGGCAAAATGCCTTTACCCCATGCAGTTTTTCTTTTTTTTGCGAGTAAAAGATTTTCTCTTAGAATACAAATTTTTCTTCGAAATAACAAACTTTTAACTAAACGTATTATGATAATCTAAACGAGAATCATATTTTTTGATGTTTATTTGATAACATTTGGGTACAAACATATGTGCAGTAATTGACGCATTTATGAAGATGTCAAGAGTTTTCCTTTTTTTTTATTCGATATTTCTCTCTCCTTGCATTATGTTTTCCCGTTTACTTTTAACTTCTCTCTCTCTCTCTCTCTCTCTCTCCCTCTCCCCCTCCTCTTTTGTTTCGCCTGTCTGATTCGCTCTTTAACCAGATGAAGGTAGGCGCCGGTCTCGCGCTGACGTGCGAATACCCAAGGCACACCCGTGACCAAATCCCGAACGGTTTTATTACGATTTAACACGCCCTTACTACGTTGCAAGGTATTACAAGAAATAAAGATGTAAAACCGTATGAAGAAAACTAACATAAGATAAATAGAGAAAGATATAGATAAAGAGAATGTAAAAGGTGTCTATGTATTAGGTCGTCCCATAAAGTTTCTTCATTATTTTTTAGTATTAAAAATATATTTCTCTTTGTTTTTGTATTTTGTATTATTTTACTTAACAATATACGTTTATCTTTCTATTACCTTTTTCATAATACTATGGTATTTAATATTTAGTAAAATAATATATAATATAAAATATTAAGTATAAAAAGTTAATTAAGAAAAGAGAAAGAAAATTATGGAACGATCTAATATATGCGAGAACGAGAGAGAAATAATGCAACAATATGCAATAATATTCAATAATAAGAGAGAAAGAGATCAGTATAAAGACAATGATACGAGATCATAAATACGATGATTTATATACGTCGTGAGATTTTTATTAGAAGTAGCAAAATTCTTACATCAGGTGAGAAGAAAAAAAAATTATTATTCACATATTTTATTATTCGATTTTGATATATGTTAATAAGTAAAAAAAAAAGAATGGAAAGATAAAGAGAGAAAGAGAATGAGTGAAAATAATAAACTGGCGAACGATGAGGTTTCGGCCGTTGCTAACGAACGTTTCGCAGAATCTCGGTAAGAGAAGGATAATAAGAATTTCTTTAAAAAGATACAACTTTGGCGATGATCTCTTACCTCGTTCCTTCGTTAATCTTGCAAAATACGAGTCCGTTTCTTTCGTACAAGGGGGGTCTGTTTTTTTTTTCTTTACGAGAGAACGAATGAGGAAGAACGAATGAAATTATAAAGAAAAATAATTCTCGGAGTTATATGTAACCTATGTATGTATATATCAGTATATATATGTTAGAATGTTCTTCTTCTCGCGTGTTGTTTCAATGTTTCTTGATATTAGTATATACGTATCGTATGTAAACAAGGAAAGAGGATATGTAAACAAGTGTGTCGAGAACGTTTCTCAATCTTCTCTGGTTGAGACAAGAAATTTGTATATACATACTTACGTTATTCTAGTTCACTCGAAAATATATAATAAAATACATAATCATTTTTATTTTTTTTTTTTTACATTGTGTTTTTCATTTTATGAAAATTTTTTCTAATTGTTTTATTTTTCATCTTATTCTTTTTCATTTTATATCTTTACAATGCGTTTATATATTGGGTTGGTGAAAAATCGCATACTTTACGAATTTTATTGAATACAAATTTTTTGTTTTATTTCATTTGAAAATATATATCCTAAATTTTTATATTTTGCGCAAGTACGTGTAATATTACGTATTTGTACAATAATTATATTTTTTTTTTCTCAATTATTTTTTTACGTTAAATAGATAATTTTTATTTTCGATAAAACACTTCCTCGATTATAGATGATAATCGTAGTCTACGTAAGGATCGATTTTATTTTTCTTCTCGCAGCATGATTCAGACGAAAGGAGATTATCGTTCCTTTACGTTTGACGAGACTAGCCAAAAAATCGTGTCTGAAAAATAAGCAATTCGTTTTATTCGTTTATCCTCGTAAAACATTTTTTGCAAATTTATTATGTCGGCTCGATATTGATCTCTTAAAAAACGAAATACGCGAGTATATATATTTATTCGTGCGTCAGAGTTGTGCCAACTTTTGAAAAACTAACGAGTCAAAAACAAGTCCCCCCATTAATTTAGTTTCGTGATGAAAAAACGAGCACGTGTGTATACATGTTTGCATTCGTGCGTGAGTGTGTGTGTATCAAAGAGAGAGAGGGAAGGAGAAAGAAGGAAAGAGTTAGATGATTTAAAAGACAAGTCCTCGAAAGAGAAATCTATAATTTCGTAATTTTTTTGGTTATTTCTTTTGTTCATTTGTTAGCTTTCATTAAATTCTCATCGCCCTCTCTCTCTCTCTCTCTCCCTTTTTTTCCTCCAAGACGACTATCCTTCTCCGAAAACATTTACGAGGGTATTTGTGTGTGTATATGTGTGTGTGTGTGTGCTCGCGGTCGCCTTTGATTTCTATCGTCGTAGTAGTTGCTTTTGCTGTATTCGTTGTCGCGAATTCTATTTCTATTTCTCTCTCTCTCACTCTTCCTGCGTGGACGTAGTGTAATAAAGTCGATGGAAAAAGGTGTTAAACATGTGCACGAGAAACGTGACTGTTTATTACATCAGTGTCCTTGAGGCGAATACGTTAGATAATCGCTAACGTATATTACGCTGCTGATGCATTGCTCGATCTGTTGTTGTTGCGTTATTCTCGTACGACTCACGCGTTAAAAGACAACTATGACAAAATAAATTTTTCCATTAGTGGTATCGTTGAATATGCGAAAGAAAAAAAAAGATAAAATAATTTATTCCAAGAAGAATATTTTACTCGGAAGGAAAGACAGTTACTAAGAAACCTTTTTTTTTTTTTTTTTAATTTTATAATCCTCTTATTTTCTTTTTATTCTTATCTTTTATCTAACCAAAACAACATACCGCACGTGTGTTAAAAATTTCTTAATTAATTTATATCGATAAAACAATTTAACGGAAGAACACGAGGATGATGCAAAATTTTGTACGAACCGTTCGTGTTGAGGGGGATAAAAATTTGTGAATTTAATTAAAAGAATAAATAAGAAAAAATACTGCAGAAATATTCGATAGAAGGAAAAAAGATAAAATGAAAAAAAAATAATCGAAAAAATGGAAAAGTAAATCATGAACAATTTTCTGGTGAAACTTTTTAACGGGACGAAGGGCAGACGACGAATCAACGAGGACATCGAAAAAAAGAGGAAGATGACGACGAGAAGGAAGAGGAGGAGAATAAAGAAAAGAAGTAAAGGAGGACGAATGACGGTGAAAGGAGGAGGGGTTAGGGGAGTCCGCCCTCGCGAACCTCTTTGCCAAATATGGCTACCAAGAGGCCCGGCAGGAGTATCTTAATCCTCCGATCGTGAATGGCTCTCATGCGAATTGTCTCATTTAAAAGTCGCTCCTTTCACGTGTTGGAACTGATAAAGTCGCTGAGTCATGGTCTATCGCGTGGTCAACCGTCTGACCTTGAGATCTATCAAGGATTAAAAAATAATCTCATATTTTTATTCCTTCCAAACTTCTTTATTTTTTATTACACTTCCTTCGATTTGTTTCATTTTTTGTTTCTTCATCCAAGATAATACAAATGGGGATAGATAATCTTTCCTCTTGTTTGACATTATCAATTTATTTCCAC
>JACGTP010000001.1:6752396-6765358 GCA_023678845.1 Mischocyttarus mexicanus
TAATAATAATAATAATAATAATAATAATAATAATAATAATAATAATAATAATAATAATAATATATTAAATTGTCTAAAGAAATTGAATAACTCTTGTCGGTGTTCGATGAAACCACAAAATAAAATTAAATGACTAAAAATAAATTAAAAATCATAAAAAGAAAAATAAAGATTATCTTGGGGGGATACTAAATTATAGGAAAGAAATAGTATGAGCCATTCGAATAATTGGATTAACAAAAAAAAAGAATGTCAACGAAGAAATCATTGCTAAAATTGCATATTAAAAACGTTCGGAGATATGACGATGATGAGAAAAAAGAAATAAAAATAAAAATGAAAAAACAAAACGACAGAGAAAAAAAATAAAAGGATATAGAGAGAGGAAGAGAGAGAAAGAGAAATATCGATGATAAATGGCAAGAGAAGTAACATCGTCAAAGTGTTTTGAGTTGAAAATAAAGATCAACGGACTGTTTGAAAATCACTGACTCCGTCTGCATGCCATTTGCCTAAGCCTCTTGGAGAATCTCAAAGGTACTCATCGTCAAGAAGTACCCTCACGATCGGTTATAAGAACTCTCTTTCTACTTTCTTTCTCTTTCTATCTAACATTCTATCTCTTTTTCTGTCTCTCTCTCTCTCTCTCTCTTCGCATCAATTCCTACTCGGCATAAACGTGCACCACATGCTAATACATCGGAACTCTCTTTCTCTCTCTTTCTTTCTCTATTCGGCAAATGGAAGTTCTCGGTGTCTACATACATACTTATGCGATGCGTGCAAGCCGGAGTAATTCTCGTGTGCGGATCAGCACATCCTGGTAATAATTAGTCTTTGGAATCACGGTATCGAATCGCGTCTTGTCCGAGATCAAAGAATCATGAGGCTATTGATTCTACTCGCCTTACTCCCCATCTCGCGCGTTAAAACTCGTTATCGCGATTAAAATTACCCGCTAGTTCCCTTCTCGTTCCTATACTTATATATCCTGTGTTATATATATGTGTATGTGTATGTATATGTGTAGATATATATACACATATACTTGGATATCTCTAAAAGATATTTAAATGTATTAAGAGAGAAGCTCGGGGAGAAGATTCTAGTTGGAAGTAAAAAAAAATATCCCTTATAAACCGGGCCGCGATTAATTCTCATCAGACGAGAATAAAGAAAATCCTTATCGTTAGTAGACGTAATTAAAGCAACCTTTTTTTTTTCTTTTTTATCGATAAAAAACAAACCACGTTGCAACACTTTTTTTCCCCTCAAACGCGTCCGTTGTTCTTATCGCGAGATTAGAAATGTTCTTGCACTTTTCTCCTTTTTAATTCATTCCTTATTTTTTTATTCGATATATGGTTTATTGTTTTCATTTGTGAAAGTTATTTGCAATATTCATTTATTTTACTTTAAACTATTATAAGGAAAAAGTATTAGGAATTTTAGTTGTTCTCAGGGTTCGAGAAATAAAAAAAATAAATTCTTCCTTTAACCGTTTCTTTCTTTGTTAAATGAGGATAAACTGGTGTTTGTGAAAAAGGAAAGGAAAGGAGAATCCTTGACAAAGCTTCTTTTGTCAAAGCCGAAAGATCGTAAAGACGAAGTCGAGAGAAAAATAAAAATATAGGAGGAAGAGAGGGAAAGAAACGGAAACGGCAGTAAAGTAAATCGTTTTGAAGAAGAAGAAGAAGGGGAGGTTTGTTTTAAAAGTCGATTTCCCACGGGAGAACGCTCTAAGGCGAACAAAGTTATTGGAAATGGTACGGGAACAATCTAATTGTAAGATCTCTCTGGCTTTAGGTTGCCTTTACTAAAAGTAGCACGACAGTTTAGTCTACAAGCGATTAGAGTCGCCTCGACGACCTCCTTCGAGTCGAGGTGTCCATCGATGACCTCGCTGTGATCATTGCATTCCTGTGTATACTCGGCAAGTAATGCTATAAATCCATCTATCGAGATTATCGAGAGAAGACACTTGCCATACATTCGTGTCCTCTTACTATCTATTTTTCTGTGTTTAACGTTACCCTAATTACCAAAAACGTCGATCACAGATTCATTGATAAATTTACGAATAAAATACATACGCGAACATACAATATTTCAAAAAAAAATTTAATAGTAATAGTGTTAAATTATTTCAACAATTACCTTTTAATATTATACAAGAATCCCTCAATTATATTTTTATTTAAATATTTTTCTTTGCGTTCCAATTAAATACTTTCTTGGTCTAAAAAAATCGGGCATCTATTTTTTATCGTATCTATATGTGTATGTATATAGATAAATATATATATAAAAAAAAAACATAAGTGTAAAGTTCCGTAGCACGATTCGAGACGCGAGAAGGATGCTTTATTAAAGGAGATTGCGATCTGGTACTCTCGGATGATACCTGCTTCGCAGCGTGGGCGTGCTGAGCCGTTGCGTACACACCCGTTGACCTTTGGCCCTTTTGCTGCCTTTCGCGTTCGTTTCTGCGTTCGACCCAACCGCTCTCGCACTGTTAATCTTCAAAGCTTACACCGATGAATACATATATATATATTATACGCGTTCATTTAGTTCATTTAGTGTTCATTTAATCTGTTAATTCGTAAACCACATAAAAGTTTACTTCAATTCCACTATTTTGGATAAAACTAAAAAATTGTAAATGTTTCAAAATGTGCGAGAAAGAGAGGGAGAGAGAGAGAGAGAGAGTTAAAAGAAAATAAAAGATAAATCTATTCGTCAGGGTGTTCACGTGATAGAAGTTTAGACAGCGAAAGTCGACCTTTTGCACGAGTATATATAACGAGCAAGTTTTCTAATCGATAAAAAGAACTAACGTGGAATTACGAGATCGAGAAACACGAAATTCGCTTAAGCCTGAACTAATCACGAGTAAAATCCATCCTTCTCTTATGTTACCTTTCGAAGAGATGGAAAACAAGACAAAACAAAAATATCATTAAGTAGATCTAATCGGTGGGGAACGATTTAGCAGCTTTGAAACTAACTCGTTCGGCTACCAAGAGACGACGACGACGAGAACGACGACGTGCGTTGGTTGCCGATTAAACTTGGTGATTAACTACTAACGACCGTGCTACTTAACATAAATCGCTAATTTATAAGGCCTCATATATGCTCACTCAGGACTCAATCGATATCTATTATCGGTTTGATTAAAATTTCTAAATTCTTGTCCTACCGATGATGTACGGATTAATCTACGTTAAATACCACCTATATAGGGTGTCTCTTAAATGTATTATTATGCTTTAGCAATATATTATTACATGTTCGAGTATGTGTGATAATGTAAAAGAAAAATGAATATGAACATTTAATCTGGATGAATCCTAAATCATTTCATCAATCTCATTCCATATTTATATGTTCGTAAAATTTTTTAAACAAATTTTTAACATCGATTAAATTCAATGTTTAAAAAAGAAACATTTATTAAAATTATCATGAACAATATATTCGGTTATATCTAAACTAAATTAGTATATTTTAAAGACATCCCATATAAAAAGAAAAACAAAAGTAATAAACTAGAAGAAAATCTTCTCTGACGCAACAACAACGATTTTAATTAAATGTCGAATTGTTTCAGGACGTGGTGCACCGCGCGTGGCCGCGGCTCTCGTAGGAAATGGAGAAGGTAGGTTGATCCTGAGCCCGGTGCACAAGGAAAATATATTATCACGGAGCAAGGAAGATTTAGCACAGGAGGCAGCACTGGTTCTCCAACAAGCTGGTAGCTTACGTTGCGTAGCACACGACAATAGACGTGTACCTGGTAAGTTCAGCACGTTACCAGCACGAAGAGGAGGTAACGCTAATAAAAAACGTCCAGAGTTGCCGCTAGATATCAAAAGACGTAAAAGCGAAGAGATCTGTGGTACTACAACGACGACGAATAGTGGTGGTAGTGGTGGTGCTGGTGGTTCTGGTGGTGCTGGTGGTAATAATAGTGGTGTTGTTGATAATCAATTGTCATGGACACCAAAAGTTAAGAAGAAAACATTGGAGAGAAGTAACAGCGATGCTGGGTCAAAAAAGTTGAAGAAGGGTACATTGGCCAAATTTTTTTCACCAAAATTAGAAAGAAAAAGGAAACCGGTTGGTCGTAGTGTAAGTGACGCTGGTACGTCTAGCAGAGAATATCGTAAAAGAAGTGGTAGCGAAAGCGAAGGATCACATTTGAGTAGTTCGGCACGTGCAAAGAAACAACTATCACCAATAATCGAAGCATCGCCTCAGGTAGATCAAACGCATCCGTTTCATTTTGGTGTGATTGGTAAGGAGGAAGTTAGTAAGCCTAATGCTAAAAAATCTAAACAGGAGGAAGGTGGTGGTACAGATGTCGAGAATAGAATAATCGAACGGATTGAAAGGAAGGAGAAGGTCGAAGAGACTATTACCGAGATCTCTCTCGATCGATCAATCGAAGTACCGAAGAAAGATAATAAAGTCGTTGATAGGCAGAATCGGGTAGATATCACGAATGATAAGGATCGTATTACCGGTGAAGAGAAGGAAGTGACGGCTTGTAGGAAGACGGAAACAACTAATCGTATCAAGTCGTCTGAAGGAAAAGAGACGAAGAAGAAGCTTCGGAAGGAGGAGGAGGTGGAGGAGGAGGAGGAGGTCGACGAGGTCGACCGGGTCGGGAGCATGCTGCACAGCAGCAGATACGATCTTCAGAAACGAGGCGAGGAATCGACGATCAACAAGATGATTCATCGATTGACCAACGACCGTTCGCCACCGCCACAGCTGACGAGAACTATGGTCTCACCGGGACCCGGTTTTGGACATAATAATAATCGACCCTTTTCTTATACGAGGCCTAACAACGATTCATGTAGTCCACCACCTTCGCAAACAAACGTTATGTATGCACAAGTACAAACGGATAAAAAGAAGGCTCAGAGAAGTCATTCAGATAGCGATGAGGGTTTGGGTCTAGAAAGGAAGGACTCGTCTCGCGAAAATAGTCCAGCTGAGAAAGAGTATCGTAGAACGGATTATTCTTACAGTAGCGATCTTAGACGTAACAATGAGATCAATAATCTCAAGTCTCGTTACGAAGAAACACGAAAGAATACGACTGCTTCACGTTTTGGCAATCATTTCGGTGGTTCCAAGGATTTCCTTTCATCCAGAGATTTAGACAACAGATGTCCAGAAGATGAGATAGAATTGGATAGACGTTACGAACCGGAGAAATATACTTCAACGATTTTCGTCGATACCAGTGGCAGAGATAGCACCGATTTAACATCAAGACAAAATCTTCAAAGTGGTGGTATTATATCGAATAAAACGTCGGAATTAAGCGCTAGGCGTGACCTTTTGGAATCTAGGATCAAATCGAGATTACTTGCCGATGAAATGTACGCTGCGAAAAATACGGCTAACGTGTCGATCAAAAAATCCGAACACGAGATTATCGACAAACCGATAGTACCATCACCGGTTACGCCTAATAGAATATCATCACCTAAACGTTACACCGACACTTATATCACGGAAACCAGAACCAGCAGCAACGGTGAGAAATACATTTTCGAAAAACAAATACACGAGGACAATGGCAAGGTTTACGGATACGAGAAAAAAATAACTAACAAAATTCCATCCGATGGTTACGTAGAACCAAAACCTAGAGATGGTTATACGGTTGAAACGAGAACGGATAAATACGGTGACAAGTATATCGTTGAAACTAGGACCCACGGTAGTTATGCCGACGACTTTAAACCGTTTTTAAGTGACAGAAGTAGGACCAGTCCTGAAGAGAGATTCGAAAATGGTCGAAATCATTTGGGCGGTCCATACAAGTCTACCAATTATTTAACAGACGAATCTACTAATCCAAGAACGAGCCATTATTTTCGTAACGATCCAAAGGACACCGATACCTTGTCATCGCCAATCGTGGTAAGAAAATTTACCGCCGAAAGGAAATTATCCAAGAGCGACGATTTCCTCGATCGCGAAGTACGTCCAAACGAAAATCTAACGAAAATGAATAAAAATTTCGAATCTATTCGCGGTATGAGTAAATCTACCCAACGTTTGAACGAGCTAAGCGACAATCCGAGAATTTTACGAAACGAGTATACAACTAGGTCACACGAGAATCTTTGCAGTCACGTAAATTATCCGAGTCACGGGGACACGAATACGAGAAAGGACGATAGATCGCCTTTCGCCAAAAGACATCTTGACATTTTACGAGAACGACCGATCGATGATTATGACACCGATATCTCGCAAATGACAAGTAGCCAACTGGAATCCAAGTATTACAAAGAGACTCGAACTACCCAAAGATATAGCAACAGCAAACATCCAATTCAGGATGATTACGACAGTTCACCGCCGCGTATAAGAACTGATCGAACTGGTAAAGGTGTAATACGTAATACCGATCCCGGTGTAAGTGGTAATAACTCGAGTCGTTACGATTCCGATACTACTGCTAGAGAATCTATACGTCGTGAAACATCGAGATACGATGAACGTACGCTACGCAAAGATCATCGAAACAATAATAACAACGTCCTTGATACCGAGCCGAAGAAACCATTGAGAAGATCGCGCAATCATTTGGAATATTTCGACGATTCCGATGCACGAGAAAGTCCACGTGGTAAAAGTTCATTAGACGAGACACCACCTACAAGACCATTAAGAAGTTATCACGAAAATGGTAAATCCAGACACGGTAGACAAGAGACTCGTTCTTACATGGAACAACGTCGTTATCGGGAGACACGTTTTAACGATTCGGACAGGAAAGATCGACTAGCCGATTCTGGAATTGAAAATGATTACAGACGTGACTCGCAGGAAGCCGATAGACGTGAACCCATCGAGTCGGAGGACGAAGGCTTTGCCAGTAGACAATTTATCAAAAACGAGAGAAGGCATACCGATAGGAATATGAATTTAACTCCGTTGGAACAAAGAAAATACAACGAGAAATATTCCAATGATATCGGTAGTAATGGTAAATCTAATAACAACGGTAGTGGTGGTAGTGGATTGGTAACGTCTAAACCTCCCACTGGTGCTGATAAGAAATACGAGAAGAAGGCTGCTAAGAAAAGTGGTACGATGAGCAAGGTTAAACAGTTGTTCAGTAAAAGAGAAAAGAAAGCCAAGGAGGAGAAGAATAAGAAGAACTCGAGAAGCGGTAGCAGCGGTGCACTGACGGACGACGAGGTCACGATGCGCTATCGAGAATATCGCGGAGATCGACTTAGGAGTGCCAAGAGCGCGAGGGACCTAGGCAGCGACATAAATCAGGTAAGACTACGAGTCGATACGAGTTTATCGCCTTTCGATATTGCTTGCCATCTTACAATACCCCGATATAATACAATTATTTTATTTATTTTATTTTACGGGATAAACCCATTAATACAGGAAAGAAAATACAATTATAAGAGGTCAGGACATAATATAGAATAAAAATTATAACACACGGTTGAAGATCATTTCTTACAGAGGATATTGATTGAAAGATACATATATATGGTATATATTGCTGATATATTGCTCAATATACTGGAAAATATTTTTCTTTCAATAATTCATTCGAATGAAAATTAATTTATTTTTATTATATTTGTTTTTTTTTACGATAGATTTATTTTTAAGTATATCCCAATAGGGGAAGGGGAAAGAAACAATTTTATATAGATGTGATTCGTATGTCAAAGCTTACAATTAGATTTTCTAATAATGCATAATATTTATATCTTAAACGTCACGCGTGTATGAAAAGTGATCTTTTATCTCTTTCTCTCTCTCTCTCTCTTTTTCTCTCTCTTTCGAATGTTATAATAAGATTTACGAGCCTAGAAATTTTTTATTTATCTTGTTTTTTCTTTTTTCTCCGGTTCATTATTTATCGCACGTTCGACGAGGAAGCAAAGTGAAATCAGATAGATGTATTATACTTCCTAACGGAGCTCCCCGACCGTTCCGGAGATTATCGATATTGGAGAGAGAGAGAGAGAGAGAAAGAGAGGAAAAAAAACTCACGAATAGGGCTTGGGAAAGATCATCGACGTCCAGTATACGTACAGAAGGTGAATGGTATACATACATACGTATACCTAACGTGACCAATCGAAAATTGGTCGTCTTAAAAAGTTTGTATTTTATTTTATTTTTTTTTTTCATGAACTTTGAATACTATTCTTGAATATTTTTCATACATAATTTGACGCAAAGTTATATGAAGTATCTACACTCTACTCGTAAACAATAAACATATTACGGAATTACACGAATATAAATGCAGATAAAATAGTTAAAAAATATTTGTTTTGAGGTCACGTTTACAAGTCAGCCTATAAAAAAAAAAACTGTACTTTTGTATAAACTTCTGTTATTGTTCGTGTGTGTGTTATATGTGTTTGTGAGTTAGCTTATCGCGTCGTTGAAAATACGTTAGCAGCGTAGAGACGAGGAAAGATTTACCGGACGTAAAAGTTACGCTCGAACGGCGAACTATTATTCTCTCGGGTTCGCACCCATCGACTAAACGAAAGGTGGGGCAATCGCGGGTTACGGAAAAGCCATTCGGGTGGTTATACCTTTCTCGTATTTCCAAGGCGCATATTATGAAAAGAGAGATCTTTTCATAAAGGTTCTCCCCTTTTATACGTTCATATCGTAAATAACAAACAAAACGAAAGAAGAAAAAAAAGAAGAAAAAAAAGAAAGAAAAAGAATGAAAAAAAGATCTAAATCTAAAACGTTTCACGATCTAGTAGATCGTTACGAAATCGATCAAAAGTCTCTCTTAAGATTTTCAAAATGGCCGTATGGTCTCTTTTGTCGGTTGGCTTATAAATCATTTATGTACAACAATAAGAATGTAAGCTAGTTAAACAATAATCGACCATAATTTACTACGAGAGAATAATATTTATTCTTTTATTTCTATGAATAATTTCACGAATGAGAAGCATTAAATCTAACCGCTTGATTTCTCGTGATCCTTTGAACCCAGGTTTCTTCACGGTGTATGTGTTTGCATAAATACATATATATATAGATTCCAGTCGTGTAATCCTTCGATTAGAATTTATCGATAATTGATACGATTAAGGATGAAAGCAATGTACGCACGATCATTTCCACGTGTGTATCAATGTGTGTACCCGTGTATTTTCTAAAGTCAAGTGAACGTACGAATATAAAATATAGTCGTCATTATCTAATTAGAAGAACACGCTGTAAATAACCGATCGTGGTAGCTTCTGATTCCCGTCAATATGAAAAATTTGTTAATGTTTTATCCTTTTACGTTTGTAAGCAATGAATATTTTTTTTTTATTCATAAATACACCAACATTCGTGTTGGTATTACTGTACGAGTTACGGAAATATTCCTACTAACCTCTCTCTTCTCTTTAAAATTTTAAATAATTCCTTGCAACGCATAGAGTTTGAAAATTCTTCTTAACAAATTACGAAACACACTGTTGCATATTGAGCTATAAAATGATTGTAAAGAAAAATAATAGACGTGGATTCGGGTCAAAGGTTATTAAGTGGTTACATTATTACTTGTTATAGATAGCGTATCTTCGCGTAAGATTAGTCATGATCGTTCTATTAGACATAAGTCTTTGAATAAATATTGTCTTGACCCATATATGCATGGACGAGCAGAGAATGCTTGTTATTTTTAGATTAGTCGTTAGATCTAATACATTTTCAATCAATATTTATACAAGCTGAATAAATACTAACCCTAATAATTATCATACTTCATCCTACATTATATTACTCTTTTTACAATTTTTATACAACACATTAATGATAATCCGTTCATTTCTCTAACATTACGTTTGACTTACAATAATCGATAGAGAGAGAGAAAAAAAGAATAAATATCTGTAGATTTATAAAATAAAAGATAGACATCTAGGAGCAAGAAAATATAATCGAAAGATAAAATAAACCGATTGTGTGAGGAAGAAAAAAATGATAACTCGAAAAGAAAAGATTTAATCGATACGATCGAACCTAGAAACAATAAAAATAATAATAATAATAAATTATCGATTAATCTAGATCCTGTTATAACTCAATTCATTTAATACATATATATATATTGTAAGAATCTAATAGAAGATAGTTAGCATATTCGCACGTCCTTGAAGGAAAATAAAGAATCGATGCGTAGTTTTATATCTTTTAAAACATAGATAAATAATGAAGAGAAAATATAAAGATAGAGAAACTAAATGGATAGGAAAAAGTAACAAATGCGAGTACCTCTATAGCGCGTGAATGCGACGTAAAAGAAATCGCGATTGCGAGGGTGTGACAAACGATCGTAAAATGTACTACACGGTCCCACGGTGGAGTCGAGTTATCGTTGCACAACGACGGACGTATATATCGAGGTCCCAGCTACAGGTGGCACACCATATATACATACATATACATACACATATCTATATACACACACACATATATGTATGTATATCTTGCGCGGCGAATTGGTCAAGTAGCATTTAGGTTTAACACGTACGCGTACGCATACCTAAACTCATATAAATATAAGTACACGTATATAGGGTTAGGTATATATATAGGTGTATATAGTTAGGTGCCGCTATAGTGGCTGACGATCGACCGTAACGAAACTACAGGACACCCACGCGAAGAAGGGCGCAAGATAAAACGCCTCGAGATCTATCCACACCCAGCCGCCAAAGGCGCCTGTTTCTTCAACATCTCCTTCCGTTCTCTTCCTCTTTTTATAAATACTTTTTCTTTTTTTCACTTTTTCTATCCATTCTGTTCATTTTAATTTCTTTTTTTTTAGAGAAATTTGTACGAAAGATTTTAGATCCATTTGCGAAACGGTTTGATTTAAAATGATTTTTTCTGTATTTCGAAATATTAAAAATTTCACTAATCGCGTAATCAAATGAATCATAATAATTATGTATTCCGTTGATTTAATTCTAGAAAGTTGAATATTTTCTCTAAAATATATTAAACACGAAATGTGGAAAGGAATAATGAATTAATATTAAATATATACATTTTTATTTTCGAAGATTATAATACCTTAGGTAAGAAAATCGTTAACCGTGTTCTTTCGTATATCTTTTTGAACGTGTTTTCTTCTTTTTTTTTCAAAAAAGATAACGCGTTAACGAGCACGAATATGATGAAAGAATATCGGCCAGAATATTATTATCCTAAAAGCTTTTAAAACGAAAGTTAGTCGCGCGTATCTCAGTAGTCACGGTATTGACAGGTCAGACATTGACATTCGACGTCTTGCGTAATAACACGTACGTGTCGTGAGAAGCCAAATGTTTTAAACTCGGAGAACTTTCGAAATGTCGAGTAGCAATCGTGCAGATCCACTTCACAACACACATTAATTAATATATGATCGAGTCGCGTTTAAAATTATAATTTAAAACAACAGGAAAAAACAATCGGTAGCCAAAATATATTAGAGAAAAATTTGATCAACGATAGAAATAAATAAATAAATAAATAAATAAAACGAACATTAGTTCAAGGGAGATCACTTTTTAATATGTTTATATTTTTAAAACATATTTCGACTACGCGAAAACGTTTTATTTCGTTACAAATTCGATAGAATTCAATTTGATGAAATAAATTCTTAACTTTCTCGTAATCGGTTAAGCGGATGAAAAAAAAGAAAAGTAATGCGTACTTTGGATTCCAGAAAGATTGACGTAGAAACCTAGCATTGTTTGAGATTCGTATAGGGGATCTATTCTATGGGGAGATTCCTGGTATGCAGGGTCCACACCTACCGTCGAGGAGAACATTGCAAGCCACGAAGGCTTGACCTACACACCAGTCGCACACCCAAGTGCTCGATTGTACGCGAGTCGAGCTCACGTTGTATCCCGTTTCCATCGAAAGTTCACATTAATGGCATTTGCTTTGGTGGCCCGAAGTAAGAAAGAGAGAGAGAGAGAGAAAACTCATGGGTCTGGGGCAAAAGTATGAAAATTTATTAGCTCACCTATAACAACTCTAACATTAACTTATTCTCTAAATTTCATCGAGATGATCATCATTTTCTAATCATATCTAACATTGATCGTAAATCATTATGGATAATATTTAATGAATTTTAAAATAATATCTATCTGAAGAAGAAGGATTAAAACGCATTAATCGATCGTATCTCACGCAACAAATTTTCTAACTGTTGTCAGAAATAAAAATCATTGAACGATCATAAGAAAAATAATGGCAACGAGATTTGATTTGTTTTTCAAAGTTATTCGGTAGCCCTGACAAAGCGTTCGAGATCGATTTAAGAACTCTCTCTCTCTCCCTCTTTCTCTCTCTCAGAAGAAAAACGATTGGTCCGACGATCGACAGGAAAGCAAAATAAGAAGGAAAAGAAGGAGGATGAACTAGAGAAGGAAGAGAAGGAAGAGGGAGGAGAGAGTAGGAGGAGGAGGAGGATAGCCGAGAGCGTGAGGTTAGAAAAACTCACGGCAGTAAAGTCCGTGGGGATCATTAAAGATCAAATTGAGAGTTGCAGTTACTCGATCGCGATACCGTCGCATAGCCATAGAGTAAAAGAGAAGAAGAAGAAAAGAGAAGAAGGGAGAAAGAAAGGAAATAGAAAAAAAAATAAAAAGAAAAAAAGAGAGAGAGAGAGAAAGAGAGAGAGAACAGGGTACCCTGTAGAACATTCCTCGGCATGCTTTGGAAGCTAGATGCACTTTGCTTTATGGTAGGCGGATCATTCACACCTCCACTCGCGGAGGAGGCCAGGCAGAGGCCGGTTGTGGTGTGGATTAGAAAAGGAGAGGACGAGGGAAGCATAGAAATAAAGAAAGAAAAGGAAGGAAAAAGGGAAACAGAGAGGGAGAAAGAGAGAGAGAGAGAGAGAGAGAGAGAGAGAG
>JACGTP010000001.1:6765478-6787459 GCA_023678845.1 Mischocyttarus mexicanus
AGAGAGAGAGAGAGAGAGAGAGAGAGAGAGAGAGAGGAGTCTAAGAGTATACGTACGAACTGGATCGCATTCCCCGCTTCGTGGGGCATAAAACCGTTGAGATAATATTGCCAGATAGATTATTTATTGATATCTCGGGTCTTATGCTGCCTCTCAGCCACGATGCTCTATGCCCGGTGTGCCATCACGGAAACCTTCCACAGGATCGGATAATGTCTGCTCCTCTCTCTCTCTCTCTCTTTCTCACTCTCTCTATCTTTCTTTATTTCTTTCTTTCTTTCTTTCCCTCTTTCTCTTTCCATCCTATACGAAAGCGTTCGTTGAACATCCTGCTCCGAGGGGAAGAAGTTCCCCCATGGTACCGTTGATGGTCCAGGAAGATGCGAACTTTCTTCCTTCTTCTTCTTCTTCTTCTTCTTCTTCTTCTTCTAACAATAACAACAACCACCTCGAGATTCCCAAGACGTTTAAAACCGTAGCAAAATTCACAACTAGCTTAACATTTATTATCACATATTTTTAGATTGGATAGATATTTTGAATACGCGTATGCGCGTGTGGTAGTGAAAAGAGAAAGCTTTTAATGGAACGATTCGATAAATATTAAATGAATCAAATTTATTTTTCATGAATTATTAATGGTAATATTGAATAATGATAATAAGAATTGTTGTTATTATACAATCGTACATGAAAATTAATTAGTTGTCGACGTCTGTCAAACGAATGATAAAAATATAGAAATTCATCGTACGTTTATTATTTATCGTACGGGCGTGGAAAACGGCAGCAGCTGCAAGGTTCGTTAAGTTCTTGTTGGAAGCTGTCGTTTTGTATCCTTCCACGGTTCCAGACGTAAAATTCGTCGTGCTTTCGCTGCTCGTTCGTTTAGCTCCTACATCTATCTCTCTCTCTCTCTCTCTCTCTCTCTATCTCTCTTTCTTTCTTTATCTGTGTATCTTGTACGTATATGTATATGTAGGTGTGGGTGTAGGTGTACAACGTAGGCGCGATATATCTCTTCTCACGCGGTATCGTATCTGCACGGATCTGTTGGTACCTACGAACGAGTCTACTGAACTATGTCTGATACATACATACACACAAACACACACACACACGCACATATAAACATACACAGAGATACACGTATATAGAAATTTTTATATTAACGATACTTAGGCGAATATTCGCGAGTTACTTTCCAATTTCTGTATTACGCCCTCTCACTCCGTTTAAAGCGAGTCCGGTGATTGGCCACTTCCCCAACATTTACATATTATAGAACGAGCCTTACTCGATAGGTTTTTAGCACATGCCTTTCATATTTTTTCCTCTCTTTTCTCTTTCCACTCTTTAACCCTACTATTCAAACTTCTTCTCTCTTATATCTGTTTCTTTTATTATACTTATCGAGTAAAACCACTCGTAGTTTGCTATTTCGTATATATATAGACGCTATATATATATATATATAGATATAAACCTAAAGGTATTAAGCTAAAGTTTTGTACCGTTATGAAACGTGATCTTTCGCGAGACCAAACGACATAAAGAAAAAATAATAACACCCGATAAGCGTTGTTCTAGCTAGCCAACGGTCATCAAAATGGACACCAACCTTTTGAGAATCTATCCTTGCTTTGTAACACGTGTTTAGATTCTCCTTACATCCAAATAACGATAAGCCATTTACGAAATAGCTTGTATTTTAAATTATAAATATATATATATTATTATTATTATTATTATTATTTTTCAGACATGAAATAAGATATAAAATATAAGTCTAAACGAAAATTAGAAAAAAAATTTAAACATGTATAAATATCTATTGCACACACGCACACACACACACACACACACACACACACGCACACACACACACACACACGTGTATTCTATTAATTTATTTTTATTTTCAAACTAGAAATCCATTCGATGGATTAAAACTTGTTTATTTATTACCACACAAAACAATACCGTGTATACATTTATTGTTTCTTTTTATATTTTTTATAGAACAATACTTTTATCTATTGCATGGAGATAATAATGGAGAGAAATTATTTGGAAATTGTAGTTAAAAAGGATGTTGCGTCACCAACGCAACGCAAGGAGAGTGGAAAGATATATTTAAATACCGTTATATCATAAGGATCATCAGTAAATATCCATAGGTGCTAAGTGGCCAATCAAGCCGAACAATCACACTATATCGCTTCTTTATTGTCGAGGATAACGGGGCGTTATCTGTGTATATTTAGGATTTCCGGGGGGGAAGTGCATGTCGGGGTTCGATACAATTATCTGTATGTTTAGGGGTGAGAAATTCCTCAACCAAATTCAGTTTTTAGATACATGTCGAAACCTTTAACATATCCCCTCTCCCCCCGCTAGCACCGTATATAAGGTGCGACTCACGTCGCACAAGAGTTCTTGTTCTTCTCAGTTCTTCTATCAAACACATCAAACATATCAAACATAACACAAGTGAGATCGCACGCAATCGCCGTAGTAACAATCATAGCCATCGGCTATCCATACAAGCAAGCAAACATATATCTAACATAAGCAATAAGTGAAGATCCAAGCCATTACGGGATCGGCAATTGTGTAATTATAAGTTGATAATAAATAAATCTCATTGTTAAACAAGTGTAGAAGTTCCAAATTATTAAACACCAACAAACAAGCAAGCAAGTGATACAACGACTATCGTATATAGAAAAATAACTTAAAAGTACCGAGCAGGCAACGGTCGTACAAGCGTATACAAAGGATATTTAGATTAGAACACGAAGCGTGCCGTATGAAAGTAACCTACGTATACATTTCTCTCTCTCTCTCTAGCATCCCCTCCCCTCCTCTCCCATCCCCCTGGGGGTGTGTGCACGCAACGTTGGCTTCGTGCCGTTCGTTACGCCGTTCGCCGAGAGCGATTAATTGCAGACACGTGCGATTAATGACGTTTAAAGCTTTGACTTCGATCAAGCCGACGGGTTAAGCGTACGTACATCGGTGAAAACTCATCGATCAGCTACCAATCGGCTTTTATAGCACACGGACACTCGATCGGACTGGGACCCACTTTTGCAATAAATTTTTCCTCATCTCGATCGATTCGTGTTTCAAAGAGAGAGAGAGAGAAAGAGAGAGATGGAAAGAACATAAAATCGTCCGTGTAAACGTCCATCGACAAGAAAAACGATCGCGTCTGCTGTTGCTGCTGCTGCTAATACGTCCCATTAAATAAAAAAAAAAATATAAATAAGAGAAGAAAAAATAAAATAAAATAAAATAAAATAAGGATAGAATGTCATAAAAAAAAACACACACACACACACACACATATATAACTGGTTAAAATGTTGTAAACCTCTTAGGACTACTTAAGACCGTATTCTCCTTCGAATTCTCTCTTTCAATTCTTGCAGCTGAATCGACCATAGCGAGGTCACGGTAATCTACTAGTGGAATGGAAAACGAGTTAGAAATTAGTATTTAACTCATTCAGTCAATATCTTTTTTCTTTTTTTATTTTCTTTTCTTCATGTTTACTCTCAACAGGATACGTACTTGAACGGTACTTGATTTCGAAGTAACAAAAACAACGAAAAAAAAAAACAACAACAACAACAAAAATGTATATTCATTTCTCGGTAATTATACGAAATAATACATGAGAGAGAAGTCTACCTATAATTACTACTATCTCTCTTTCTATTTAAATGAAAAATTATAATAGATATAATATAGATCGTGTGCTCTCTGTGTGTGAAATTTTTTTACGTAACACGCAAGTCGTAGGTTTTACATAAGCCTTGCTTTATAATTTATATGTCGAAATATAACTCTCGCGTATATTTAAAACAATATACGTATGTCATTATGATAATTCGTTTTGTTTTGCTTTGCTTTGCTTTTTTTTTTTCTCAGTCGAACGAATTTATATTCACGAGAGAAAACGATTCCTGAAGTAATACAAATGGGGATTCTTCTTATTATTATTTTTATTCCCCCCCCCCCTATTCTGAATTCAAACTCGATCTTCGTTTATACTCGAGTTTAAGTTTTTTGTTTCCTAATATTTTACGAGATTCAATGAATTTAAATAAAGGTCGTACCGTTATGGGTTAAATTATAAGAATTTTAAGAATCGGATAAAAGGTGGAACCATTCGTGGAATTGCTTGACTCGGAATAGTCATTTCTGATAGATAAAACGCAAAATTAGAGAAATCGATAAATCTGAAATAAATCCATCGATCGGATTGGACAAAATATAAATTCGAGTGTTAAAAATAAATTTCTTAAAACGTCTCTTCCTTGGAAGAAATATTAACGACAGGTATATGATCATTTTTATTTTTATTTTTGTTTTTTAAATTTGCATCTAGCATATATACACTACATCCTCGTATATTTTAATACGAAATTTTTCTTTACGAATTTACAAACATGGGGGAAAGAGAACAAACCCGAAAAAAGAAACAAAAGGGATAAAAGAGATAGAAATATTTAATGGGAACAACCAACCAACCTACTCGTAAATATTCTTTAAACTTCCTGTGTTGTCCTTGAAGAGTCCTCCTTCTTTCTATCTCTCTCTCTCTCTCTCTCTTTCTTTTTTTACTCTTACAAATATATAAAACCTTCTATTTTAGGAAACTTACCCAAGTTAGACGCACGCAGTGTTTCGTAAACTCCGTGCTTCTTTTTATGGATTTCTGGGTCAGGAGTTTGCTCTTCTCCTCGAGCAAACCACCTACCACCTGTGACTCACTTTTAAATGTATCATTGATTCTTTTTTCTTTTTATTCAACTTAGTTTTAAAATCCAAAACACGAAGAAGAAGGAGAAGAAGAAAGAAGAAACAGATCTGTTTAACATCAAAGCATCGAAAATTATTTTCCCACTTAAAATCATTCCAGAAAAGGAAACTATTAGAACAACTGTTTTTCTACGTTTGCAATCTTTTTTGGTAATTGTTAAACAATCGTAACTTCTGTTTTACATAGAAACACCTTTTCCAATACCTTTGTGTTAACTCTCGTAGATATAAAACACGAAATAGGAAAATGTAGGTCATTATTCGTATAAATCTTATCCAATGCGTGTCTAACGGAAAATAAGAAAGTGTATTTATGCAATGCAATTAGTTATAAGACTTGACAATGCCATCTTTTTAGTTAGAGAATTATCGACCATTCTCCTATACTCGAAGAAGATAAATTAATCCGTCTGACTTTTTTTTGCAATAACTTTCGAACGTTCGACAATAGAAAAATAAAATATCGAAAGTATTACTTTTAAACTGTTCCGATATATTAAAATGAAAAATCCCAATATACGAACGAACGAACGAACTAACAGAACGAGATTGATCGTTGATTTATGTTTTTTCTTTTTCTCGTGACTTCGTACTTTTCGATCTTTCCCTTTTTTTTATTTTCTCTATGCATTCCGTAGGAATAAAAAGGAAGGAAGGGTGGAGGGGTGGGGAAGGGTGACGTTAGGAAAAATGAATCGACCGTGCGATCGTTTAGCTTGTCGTAATATTTTACCCGACAATGGACGATATTATCGCTACTTTTCTGGAGCAATAACGTTCGAAGAAATATCAGGTGTACAAACGGCTTGTGTATACACTATGGTATTTCTATGCAATTCATATACTTATAATACACGGATACATAGAAATGCACAATTGACTTCAGGTTCACAGCAGGTATTATATTCGATAATCAACAGTAATTACCTTCCTCGTTGGTGAACCAACGAAAGCAAATGATTCTGGAGACAGGCGAGTATCAAAATACGTGAGAACAGTGATACTTTGTATGCAAATATCTTTCATAATAATAATAATAATAATAATAATAATAATAATAATGAATAACGCATTAATACTTTTCGATAAACGAGTAAACGATACTCGAGTGCAACTGGAAATGAATATATTAAACATTGGCATTATTGAGAAGGGGAGATGAGGGGGAGTACTGGATTACAGATATTAAAAATATCTCCAAGAGATACGAAGTTTGTTTGAAATGACTTTGACGATCAATGACAATCGGTATCTTTAGATTGTAAAATAGAATAATAAAAAGGAAAGAGTTCCAAATACGATTATGGTAGGCGAGCTCGGACACAATGACGAGGACCGATCGAGGACCAAGACAAGTACGGTATTACGAAACGGAATTCTCCATATTGGAAGTGTACTGAATAACTCTCGGGAGCTGCACGCTATTGCGAAAGGCAAACAATCGTATGGTGGTGGTGATGGTGATGGTGGTGGTGCGGCAAGGAAGACGACGAGAAGGTGCCGCGCGAAAAGGAATGGACAACCGTGCAAGGTGCTTGTCTACGTAGAGAAAATGTACAGGGTGAGTCACCAGAAACGGAACCAGCAAATATCTTCTCTTTGTATTATAATTAGTTATCGATAAAATATATATGGTAATCTCGTCATTCTCTTCTCAAGATACAAACTAATAATGATTCACAAGTAATATTTTATTTTATTCTATGATCATTTATTTTTATATCAATTACGAATTATTATTATTATTATTATTATTATTTTAATAATATTAAAAATTACACTCTTTTTATAACGCGATACGAATTAAATTGCGTTATAAGAAATGTGTAGTTTAGATATAAATTTATAAATAATATATAAGAAGAAATTGTGAGTGTGTGAGTGTGTGTGCGTGCGTGGACATCACGTTCGATAGAAGTGAGCCTCGTTTAGGAACAGGTGGATAAAAAAATCAATTCATTTATATATATAGTCTTCTTATTGACTTTATATTTATATGACTTTCCAAGTATTATTGTCTTTATCCATATACGTCTACCCCTTAGGAAAGTCATGTAAACCACAATCAATAAAAGAACTTTCATAAAAGACAATGAATCAGTTTAACGGTGAATTTCGAACAGGAAAATACTTCGAATTTATACTCTGCGTTTTCCTAAACGGTAATATAAATTTTTTTTTAATTATATCAATCATTTAATTAATTCTGAGGTATTCTATTCTCAGGTATTGTCAGGTCTTCCACTCATCTTTCAATAATTAATCGCATCTTGCAATAATCGTCAATGAATTTTTTTTAAATATACCCTATATATAGTGTCTATATAATATATTATATCTCTTATAGCTTATATATAAAATAAAGGTCAAGTCGCTCGATCGTTTAGCAAGATCGGAACAATGCCAGGCCGATTGGCCGAGTTCTTTGAAATATACACACATCTATCCATATATAGCCCGATATAATATTATATATATACACAGTTAAGTACACAAAGATCGATAGTTATCGAAATTCAAGCTGCCGATCGACGGTCTCGGCACGATTCGAAGGAGCGCGATCGGAAAAGTATCCTGGCTAGCCTTGCACGAATTCGTGCATCGAGTTGGTATATCGTAGAAAGGCGTGCTTGTCCGTTTCCGTCTTCGAACACGTGCTCCCCGTTCGATATTATTACAGATCTGAAAACGGTTATTTTGCTATGTATATACCAAAACCGGCGGGAAAGCGTTATGAAAATGAACGGACTTTGATCGAACAGAAAAAAAAAAAAAAAGACAATTTAAAACATTAAGTATTATGGGTACCACCTGTGTACCTTATATCCTTTTACGTCATTCTCACGTTTTCTCTACATTTCATATCTTTCTTTTTCTTCTTTTCATCTTATTTCTTTTTTATAACTCGATCATGCAGAGAAACAAGATAATAATTACTTTCTTATCTTTCTTTTTTATTCTATCATCAAATTAAAATGTTAAATATTGTAATTTATGTACTTCGATTTATTATGTTTTGGTTTTATTAATTCTCTTTTTTTTTTTTATTTGATTATAACGTTAGAAAGCGAAACTTTGCAACTCGTACGTCACACATTCGTGTTTTATTTATTTTTCTTTTTTTATACCGCAATGAAAGTTTTATTTAAAACGTTATTATTTTGTAGATAGAAAGAGAGAGCCACGCGAATATCATTCACGTTTCTATTCCGTTTCTTTTCTTTTTCAGATGGTTTTTCTTTATTTCTTTTTTTTTTCTTTTTTATTTGTTATTTCATTCACATAATCTTCCTCTTATCGAGGTCGTTATCGACGATTATCCATAAGCACGGCGTCGTTGGCTCCTCGGTAAGAAACATATTATTATAATATACGTCGTTCGCGCTGTAAGCGCCAATTCAAACGAGCATACACATTTTTCTTCTCGCTTAGATCGACTTTATAAAGTCACAAGAACGATAAACTATCTTTATCTAACGCATTTCGCAAATTATGCTCTCATTCGATATTCCCCGAGTATTGAAGAAAAATCTTTCACGAGGTTACTACGTGACGAGAGAAGCAAATCCAATGAATTTACAAGAGCGTGTAATTTACTATAATCCTTTAAAATCAAAATAATAAAACCAGAAAAAAAGGAAATATAGAAAAATTCTTTTTATAATAATTTATAACTGAATTCCTTATAATCCCATACAGATACGTATATTTTTCCTAGTTAAAAGCTAATTTTTACAAAATCAAAGTTATTTTATTTTATTTTATTTGACGATAGTAAACCTATTAATACAAAAATAGAAAATACAATTATAAGAAGTCAACAATTGGTTTGAACACATCATCTTGTTCTTCAAATCGATTATAATTTACAAATCAAACGTTTAAAAGATAAAATTGACAATATTTGTAGAAAAATACTCAAAATATTATTTAGACGGATAAATCCTAACTAGATTACTCTAAAGAGCGTATTCATTTATTCTTACACATATCTTATTTATCTGAATTAACTATATAACAAATTTGAAACTTTCGGACCGATATAAGAGTGTACACATATACACTCTAGCTATAAGGATAAATATCTCACGTAACTCATTAATTTATTATAAATATAAAAATATATCTAATATAAAAAAATAAATAAATAAATATTAATTTAGGCAAAACAACAAGTAGAACGGAAGCGGTTGGAGGTGTTATGCAAAGAACTAAACACGATGATTCATTATCTCTCTTAGCTTGGACTTACGATCGGTGCACTCGATTAACAACGTCGTTCTCGTCTTCTAAGATCTCGTTGCACTAGCTAGAAAGAGAAAGAGGAAAAAAAAATAAAGAGAGATAAAGATAGGAGTTCCTATCCTCGTAGAAAGAGAGAACTTTCTCTCTCTTTCTCTCTCTCTCTCTCTCTCTGTTTCTCTCTCTTTCAATCTGCTTGCGCGCGCACGGGCGCTCACAAATGCAATTTACAAATTACAATGTCGCTCGGCATTCGCGGCGGCAACGTCAGTGCAATGTACACGGGGCATAATGCAGACAGACACCTGTGTCGTGTGCGATCGCCCGAGGCGCCACCGACGACTCTCTTGTCGGGTCGGACCGACCAACCACGCCGGAATACGAGTGAGAGTGAGAAAAAGAGAGAGTGAGAGTCTGAGAAAGAGGGTAATAGGGGGGAGGGAAGGAGGGACATACACGAGAGAAAGATACACGGATACTCGAGAGGGTACGCGTTCTCTGCTCGGACACAAACCAGTACCGAGTCTTACACACCTACACTGGTCCAGCCGTAGGCTGTGTTCACTTTCCATTTCATTCTACATCTCTTTCTCCCTTTCTCCCTTTCTTTCTTTTTTATTTTACTTTTTTTTTACAGCAATTCCGTGTTCTTAAGGAGGTCACACCGTGTGATAGATAGAAAAAATCAAATTTTTGTTTGTTTGCATAAACTTATTCCTAAACATGTTTAGAATATGCTAATTAAATTATTTTCCAATATTCGAAGCTGTTGGAAAGTTACAGCTGTTAAAAGAGCAGGCATTATGTCATAATTTAAATCGTATACATGAATTTTTAAACGTGTTTTTCTCAATACTGAACGTTTTTATAACTTGTCTTTACGATGTCTCAAAAAGTGATTTGACCGATTGGTTTGAAATTTTAATGGTAAACTCGACACGTGTATAGTCGTAGGATGATAGTAGAATCATTTGGAAATTCCGAACGGTTCTATTTATTTCTAAACAAAATTATCAAGAAAAATATTGTTTATCTTGCGATATTAAGCAATTAACAATTGATTTTTATTATTGTTAGATTCATTGTATTTATATTTCTCTCTCTCTCTCTCTTTCTCTAGATATCAGGTATTGTATTACCGATAGATTTATCTTTTTGATGGATTTATTTAAAACTCTTTTAAACGATTAAAATGTATACATATAAATATTATTGTTTTTATCGATCTGACTGTATATCAATAAAGAAAAAAAATTCAATGAATTTAGAGATCGCTATCCGTTTAAATATATATCAGGTCGATTAAAGATAAAAGATCTTCGCGGTAGCTTGTCTGTTTCCCCCTGAAGGATAATACTTGATGCTGTATCCGAGGTTGTCGATAGACGATTGAAATCCGTGAACTCGAATGGAATTCGAACCGCAGGCGGAAGTAGTAGTTTTAGTGGTAGAATAAGAATAAGAAGAAGAAGTAAAAGAAGAAGTAAAAGAAGAAGAAAAAGAAGAAGAAGAAGAAGGATACGAAGGAGAGAACTTCGACGAAAGATTCGTTCGTGACAGGAGAAGTAGGAGAAACTAAAAGAAGAAGAAGAGGAGGAAGAGGTGGAAGAGGTAGAAGAGGTGGAAGAGATGGAAGAGGAGAAAGAGGTGGAAGAGAAAAACGGTCGCAGTAAATCGACGTATATAAATCCTTTAGAAAACAAAGCCCGAGCGTTGTCTAACGACGAGATAGGTCACTCCACGAAGGTGGTACATAGATTTCCACACGATTTGATCTAGAACCTGACAGGTGATTTAAAACATTGTTTTAGTTCTCACCTGGCTTCGAAAAAGATACGTTTAATAGAAACTTATACGTATAAGGCGTGGTCTATCAATACTTCCCAAGCATTGTTCTACAATCTAATTCTTTCTTACTTTCTTTCTTATGTAGCATACTTATGTGTGAAAAAATATCACACACACACACACAGACAGATTTTTATATTCGTTAGATCTATGAAGGGGGATATAAGAAATATAAAAAGAAAATACCAAGAGACAAAGTATGGTCGGACCATTAGAAAGGGACAACACAGACTTTAACTAAGCAAAAGGAACACACACGTCAGACTTTGCTGGGATGCTTTGCTCTCCCTTTTAGTCGGCTCCAAGCCGGCTCTTCTTCTTCTTCTTCTACTTCTTCTTCTTCTTCTACTTCTTCTTCTTCTTCTTCTTCTTCTTCTTCTCCTACTTCTACTTCTTCCAGGGAAATATTAATTCCCCGCCATTATCTGATTACGATCGTCCAATTAAAGTACACTCGGATGCACGGTGCACCACAAGAGATAGGAACGTTCGCCCTGGTAATTCGACGTCGGTCAGCAAGAAGAAAGATCGCGATCTACTCGCAGGCTATTAGCTTCAAAACTCGTTGCCAAGACGTGTCGATGCGTCCTCGCGCCTTATTTCCACCTCTCATTTTCCTTTCTTATTCTCTCTCTCTCTCTCTCTCTCTCTTTCTTTTTCTTTATTTATTTCTCTTTATTCGTCCCTTTTTCATCGACACTATAGGGAATATTGCGTCGGCTTTATCGATCGAAAGAACCGACCGACACTACTATCCCTTCGAGAACGTCCCTCTTTGAGTTCGTTCGAGCGTGCGATTGCTCGCTGGCTGAATAGCAAGCTAGCAAGTTAGCTAGCTAGCTTACTTGCTAGCTGGTTGGTTGGTTGGTTGGTTGGTTAGTTGGTTGGTGGATAGCTGCGTTGCTTGAATGGCTAACTTTAGTGGCCGGTTGATCGCGTGGGAAGAAAAGTACTTTCAATTTGATCGCGAACCAACACTACTCCATATCGCATCTATTTCTGCTTCAAAAGATCATTCAAAAATTAATCCGAATATCGAATTTCAAATGCTCGCTGACATTCGATCTTCTCTTAAGTTACTACCATCCTTACTCGACGTATCGTACCTAAAGTCGGATAAAATATATAAACTAATATTATTATTTAATTATACTAACTTGATAACGAAATATTAAGTTGACCGGAAAAGTAATGTCATTTATAAGCAAGTTCAATATTTTCGTATCATTTACCAACTGGTTGTGTACTTCGTAGTCGTGCCAAAGCAAAAAAAAAGAAAGATTACTTTTCGATCTAACTGAATAAAAATATTTATTTTCTCACGATAATATACGAAGGAAAAAATCTATGTCGTATAATATCTTATAAAAAAGAAGAAAAAAAAATGGGAAGGAAACGTGGAGAAGTATATCGAATGAAAGTGTGATTTGCTTGATAATACATTAATGCATGGAATAATCTCACACACGCGATGAATAGTCGAGTCGTTCGCGTATCAGCGCGCGTGTCTCAGCAGGAGATCATCTATGCCAGTTGGATTTAAGTACATACATACGACCAGAATCCGGGATTTATTGCGTTAATCACGCATTACACTTTAATCCGAGATAAATCTAAGATCCCCGTGCGGTCTCTCTCTCTCTCTCTCTCTCTCTCTCTCTCTCTCTCTCTCTCTCGTATTCATTTCGATCATAACGTCGAAGATGATCAACGATCCAACTCGACATCGCATCTTTATACATTGAGCAGGTTTTCTTCTCAAAGATCGCAATGTCTCTTACTCTCCCTTTCTGTGTGCAAGTTAAGCCGACAGGATCATTAAAATCATTTCCTCCCCACCCCCTTCTCTATCTCACTTTGGCCTTTACTCATAATTTGTATATATTACACACAATCTCGTTTCCGTCGTGATATTACAAAAAGAGATTATTAGCAAAAAAAAAAAAATAAAACACAGAGAGATATTATTCAGAAAAATAGAGATACTTTGTGGATATTTAAAAATTATTCGAGTTAATCAACTTCCATCATTATGTTAATGATGAATCATAAATAACTATTTTAAAAACTCTACGTGACTTCTCTAATTAATATAAATTTAATGTAAATAAAAATTAAAATTAAGATTTTTATTTTATTTTATTTTATTTTAGTTTCTTTTTTTGTAATAATTAGTACTCTCTTTTTCAAATGTTTAAAATAAATCGAATTTAATTACAGTCAAAATAAAATATGTATCGAAAGATGTAATAACGCGTATACATAAAGTTGATATTTTAAATAAAAAAAAAAAAATGAGATACAGATAGAGTGTATCGTTTGGTTGCGTACACGAGGCACATGCATGCATGCAAGTAAGTTACTCGGAACATCGGCAACCAAGATGGAGAGAGAGAGAGAGAGTGAGTGAGGGGCTCTCACTTTCACAGAGTCGCCGTGACCGAGATAAAGATGATGGCAGCTCCAGCACATGGAGTGACCACTAGCTTTACGTCTACCATATATGGCTACTGTGTGTATTCCGTACTGACACGTATCTGCCCATGTTAGATATATACGCGTACTTTACATTCATCTACCATATAATTCATGTATTCATATAAATAGTAAATAGGTTTGATACGTACCAGATGAATCGATAAAATCGATTTATGAGTTTTATTTCTCGAACATTACAATAAAACATATTCTACAAGATCAATCCCATCTATTGACGATCATTTCGGCTATTCTAATTTTTTTTTACGTTCCATCGATCAATGAATGTCAAAAAGAAATTTCGTCAATTTTATATTTTTCTTTCTCTCTCTCTCTCTCTCTCTCTCTCTTTGGAATTATATATTTAATTTATTAAACGAAAATAAATATAAAAAGATTTTATTCAAGGATACGTTGGGATTTATTAAAATAAGGATGACTGTAAAATAAAAAGCATTGTTTTTTGAATTATTATACTTGATTCAAGCAAAACACGCATTTTCTCATTTTAATATTAATAAAAATTAAAATTTATCACACACACATATACACACACATACACAAATGAAACTAAACATTTATTTAAAGATTAGTATACAAATGACAAATTGGGCAAATAGATTATTTTGTTTAAATGTTTCATTCGTTTTGGTATTTAAAAGATGCACAGAAATCGAAAGCAGATTTTTTTAGATTCACCATAGGCGGAACACCGATCATTACGTGAACCTGTTCAAACTCAATATGGACTCGCTTCAAGGAATATCTGTACCTTGTTTTTATCTCTCTCTTTCTCTCTCTTTCTTTCTTCGTTTCTTCTTGCTTTATTCTCGACAGTGATTCACTCATCGCGCCTCACTTTTCTCTTCGCCTCCATAAACAGAGAAAAGACCAGAGAAAATCCACGAGAAAATTCATTCGAATCTCACGATCGTTATCATTTATTTCGTAGCTTCGTTTATCTTCATTCTCCCAAAACGAATCTCCTTCGAAAATAATTAAATGAGTCGAGTTTTAAAATAACCTCGAAGAAGAAGAAAAAAAAAAAGAAAGCAAAACACAAACAAAGTTTTTATTATAAAATTTATTTAAAGATATCAAACAATATATGTATACTAAAATAATTATAATTCTTTATTTTTCTCAATCTTTTTATATCTTTAAAAATAAATTCAAATATATATTTTGTTAGAATTAAAAAAACAGAAGAAAGAGAGAAAACATTCGGAAGAAATGTTATAATCACCATGACCATATTAAAAAAAAATAAAATAAAATAAAGATATAAAATAAAATGGGGCAATAAAAAAAAAAATGGAAATGTCATCGTTAACGCGTATAAACGAGTCCAACGGAGTGAATATATGGCAAAGATTATCATATTCCTTCATACAAGGAGAACCACTTTCAGAAGCTCTCTTGATACAACACGAAAGAGTGAAAAAAAAGAAAAAGAAACTGTCGACTCTGAAGTAGATCTTAACGAGACTAAAGTTAACTGTCAACGCGTCTAGAACACAGCTCGGACTTTCCTATCGCCTTCTTTTATATCGTTGATGATGGAGTTTTGATCGAAGTTACGCCCCGTACCATACCTGTGTACCTCTCTTTCCCCTTCAACCCCTGTCTCTCACTCTCTCTCTCACTCTCTCTCTCACTCTCTCTCTTACGCACATACATTCTAGAGAACGTTTCCGTGGAACGCGTCGAGTGTCAACAAGAAATTACAAGGATTACGAGTACTGACCCGTGGCACGGCGAACTCGAATCTCGATATAGTCGACTTAATACCGGATTAAATTCGCTCGACGTTAAGATAAGTGACGTAGTGGTATTAACTGAGTAACAGGTTACTCCCTCCCATCTCTCTCTCTCTCTTTCTATCACCCTCTATTTCTATCTGTCTCTCACTCTATCTCCCTTTTTTTCTCTCTATCTATGTTTCTTTTTCTATTTCTATTTCTCTCCCTTAATAAAATGCGCGGCCTTCCTCCTCACAACGAGAATGCAATCGACAAAAAAAAATATCTCGTTCAATATGATTTTCTCATGTTAAAACGAGTAACATGCCTAAGCTTTGTGATTATACTACCCGATAACGAGCTGTTATCGTTTCTTTGGATACGAACGATTGTATTTACTTTGATCGAATAAATTTGCAGTTTAAACGAGCCACGTCTAGAAGAATCGATATAATGTTAGATATTCCTTGTCTCCCCTCTCCCATTTCTTTCCCGTCGTGTCTGGTTTTACTCATAACTATAGGATCTAAATCGATATAACAAACGATTGTTAACAATTGTGGTCTTTCTTATTTTTAGGTCGATTATTTATTACCACGATCGAAGAATAATATTCTCTAATGAAATTTATCGAAATGTATATTGGGATTATTTCAAAATAAACCAAATCATTCGGTGTATTCGAAAATTCACATTTTGATTTTTTATAAACAATAAAATATACTTCTTTTTTGTAAATGATATTTCATTAATTTTCTAATAGATTTTTTATGTAATATAAATTCGTAATATGATAGACGGGTTCTATCTACATAAGTTTCACAGTTTCTCTACATAATTAAATAAAGATAAAGAAAAAAAAATAAGTATGAGAAAATAATAACGAATTAAAATAGATACCTTCGTTCGCACGGTAGAAATTCGCGCGACACAAACAAAACGGAACCCCACCAGGGCGTTACTTTCAATATTGCCTTCACCTGCGGAACGATGTTGGGCCTGGCACCGTTAGCAAGGTATCATAAACGGTGGCCCGTACCAACGCACACCGTTCGATGAACACGCGCGCGCGTGCACGCATACTATTCTCCAACATGTGTTGAATATGTCAAGACATTAAATACAATATTTTTATTAAATAAATAAATAAATAAATATATTTCTTTATAGAAATGGAAGAAAACTTATCTCACGTGTTGTAGGAGAAATATAGCAAATACTAATTAACGATAATGAACATAATACCTTTATACATGTAGCTTTCTCAATCTCTCTCTCTCTCTCTCTCTCTCTCTCTCTCATATTCCCTTTTGATACAATCCGAAAAGGTTGAAACTCTGTGTTAGGTCGATCAAGTCATATAGTAACTTGCTACACGTCGAGTATATTCTGTCAATAACCATTTACGGATACACAACGGGCGTGTACCACGCGTGTATTCACGGAAAACTTTTTCAGGTGTATATGCGTAAACGTATACTTGCTTAAATACATACATACATACGTGCATACATACATACATATGCATGTGAATGTATTGGTAAGAAAAGAGAAGAGAGGTGCACACGTTGAAAACGAAACCGATATCTCTGCAGGATCTACACCGAGGGCATAGGTCACCTACGCGGAGAATTGCTTTATTTAATAAGCCGCGAAGGAAGGACGTTAATAAAGCGGCCGGAGATAAATAATATGAAAAGGCGAGCCGTTCACGTGTCGTGCCTCCTACTGCAATCCTTCTCTCTCTCTCTCTCTCTCTCTCTCTCTCTCTCTCTCTCTCTCTCTTTTTCTCTTTATTTCTCTCGATCTATCCATCTATCTATCTATCTATCTATCTAACTATCTATCTATCTCGTTGAAAAGACCGCCGAGAGGAACCCAGAGGCATGATCCTTTTCGTCTGAATTACGAAGTACTCGATGAACGGATCAAGAATCTCTGTTGGATAATAAAATAATCGAACTCCTTTCGAGATGCAGCTATTACGAAACGTTAGCATGGGTGGATACATCATCAGTGAGTAAGAGAGTGAATGACTGAGCAATTGGTCACTTTCATAGGACGATAATAACTATAAACGTTGTGTACTTTATTGTTTCTTTTGAAATGAGTCAGGTATAATATATAATCAACTGTAAATGAATCTGAATATAATTATAATAATGTGGTATTTATTACTTGCATCAACGTTTATCTCGTGTTTACGAAGAAAATATATTCAGTTCTTTGGATATATTTCCAAAAATTGTCTAATCGATATAATATTTTTAATCGATAAAATTATTAAATATCACAATAGAATAACATAGAGATTAACATAGATTTTTCGATATTTCAATCATTTAGAAACTTTTGGCCCACCAAGGAACTTTTGACATGTACGCCTACGTTGTTTATTATTAACTACGTACAGAATAATTTTAATGAATTTTGTTTCTCTAACGAGGATTTCATTTGAAAGGGAAAAATATTAGAAAGTAGTTTCTCGGTGAAATAATCACGAGCAACAAGTGGGTGTATCGTTTTTCTAACGGTGTGTGAGAGTGTGAGTTCACGAACACACTAGGATAGAAAAGGAACGAGATGAAAGAGATCGTATTAGTCTTAGTTCTCCTTTGGTTTGGCGTAAAAGGTTCCACGCATAGAAGAAGAGAATCGCAGGGTGGGTGTCCTGTGAGAAATTGATTGCCCGTCGGTGCTCTAACGCCTGTTCACTCGAGAAAATCTCAAATGATTCGAACACGTCTGTGAGAACGTGAGATAATCATTAGACAAGCCCAAGCAAACGCATACGTTAACAACTACGTGTCAATATTTTTACGAGCTCGTGTTCTTTTGTTTTCTTTTCTTTTCTTTCTTTTCTTTTCTTTCTTTTTTTTTCTTTTAGCTATTTTTAATTGTTTATAACAATCGATTGGCAATTTGTATGCAATTCCCAAGCATATGTTAAAACTACGAATAAGATATTTTGTACGAATTAATGTTTCTTTTATTTTTAAAGTGAAACTTCCTTATACAGTTCAAAGCACTACACGAAAAGTGCAATAACGTTATTGATAAAAATGATTGAAAAAAAAAAAATATTTTACTTATTTTATTTGATAAATCTTTGATTAGCTATTCGTAATAAACTTTTCGATATAACGAAAGAAATTGTTTATAATAATTGTTTATAAACAATTATGTAATTGCTATTAACAATAGGTTAATAAGATAGAGAGAAAGATTACCATTAAAATGGTTTTTGTTTGAAGTCTCTATGACTTTTAGTTTCGGAGATATTCGCATTCGAATAAAAAGTATTTACGTTGACCCACTGACCCATTTAATTTTCCTAAAATGGTCATTGACCTACATAAATTCCTGGAATTCACGCGAGCCGTTCATTGTATACTTTTTTTCCACTACGCGTAGTACCACGTACGGCGTACAAACGAATTATGAATGAAATATTTAAAAGACGATATCTCGGCAACGGAAAGTCGTAGCGACATGAAATTAAGATCATTTTAAAGGAAAAATCATTCTCTATTTGTTTAAACATTCAAATATTATTACTATAATAAAAGATTAGTTTTATCAAAGTTTTATTTATCGTAATATTTTTTTTCCAATGTAAAATAAAATTACTGTAATTATCAATTCTTCGATAATATAATATAAACGTTTTTATTTATTGAAATATTTGAATTATTTAAACAATTTATGTATTATTGTTAAAACAAGGTTTTAACATTATGCATTCCTTGGAAAATAATGTCCTTACACGTTAAACTTCTCGTACGTTTCTCAAAGCCTTGTTTTTGTTTGGTGATAGAAAAATAAAGTGAAAGAGGTTATAAACTAACGAGAAATAAAAACAAAGAACAATTTAATCCGACACGAAGAAGACGCCTTCATTTTACATCGAGCTATGAAACAAGCAGGACACGACCTCGGTACTCTCTCTACGCTCCGTTTTAAATCGAGCGTTCGCCTTGAAAAAGCCACCTACGCTATTTGCATGGTTGACTCACTCGACATCGAGAAGCTCTTATTATATTAACCAATATCCTATTAATTATTTATATCGATACACGTTAATTTTAAAAGAAGATAAATATCTTTCATCGCAATATTTGTTTTCCTCAAAGATCAATCGTAAAAATTCATCGAATTATTTCAAATTGTAAGAAAAAATGAATTATTTTTAGAACGATAGTAATTCAAGTCGAATTATATTTCATTAAAAAAATTGTATGTGTGTGTAGGAAAAACGAACAATTTTAAATGATCAAAAAACAGTGTATAGTTCGTCCATCAGAGACCAACAAATACGAGATAAAAGCGAATATAAATAAGGAGAAGAATCTGTTGGAATTAGAAACGTTGTATACGCGTATGAAAAGGTCAAAGGCTTGGATACTCTTGGTATAAGTAGACGTTCAGATAGGAAAGGATAGAGTAAGAAAGGTGGGGAAACAAAGAATATATATAAAGAGAGTCGCAAGAGATACACGTGGTACCAGAGATATAGGAATACGGAAGTTACAAGTTCAGGTTCAACATCGAGCGTCTCTCCTTGAAGGTACGAGGAAGTCACCATTGAAAACCGAGCAGACCACATACTTTATCTTCGAAAAGACCATTTTCAATAGTCTTATCATATTCATGTTAGTTGTCACGACTTAACTACACCAAATTCCTACTTACACCAAAGACATTTAAATTATTCTCATTTTTATAATACATAAAAATTAGTCTTTCTCAAATCTTTATTATCGATTAAACGATTCAATATTTCTGCGCGTAAAAATACGATATTTGCATTAAATTATTAAAGAATTAATTAAATAACGGTATTCAATTTATATATTAATCACTAAAACGAGTATTATAAAATAATATTTTCATGGTAATAACAAAATCGGGTTATACAATATGGGAAAGTTCTAGGAACACGTGTCAAGATGAACAAAATAAGGGGGGAAATAGAAGAAAGAGAAGAAGAAGAAGAAGAAGAAAATAGAATTTGGTGGTCAGAAGTTGAACGGATTTATTCTACTTATACGCATTGGATTCACTTAGGAGTAGTACACCACCGAGGCTAATTACAGTGGAGGCAAGTTTACACCGGCGTTCTTTCGTCATTCGGACGGCACGTTTACGGTAGACCGACGAATAATGGTTTAATTAAACACCACGTATACAACCGCAGCCGCCTTGTAAAAGCCGGCCACGATTGATTTACAATGGCTGGCTATAGCTGCGTGAGCACTCTTCCCTCCCCCTTCATCCCTCCATCTACACACTCGTACACTTTTCACGCACAGCTTGGAATAACCCTCGGGAGTCCATTCTATGAGAGAATAAGAGAGAGAGAGAGAGAGAAAACGCATACATTAATCCAAGTAGTCGCAATTAACCGTTGACATTTACTCCACTTTGCTGTCGCTCTGTTTTTATCTTTCTCGCTCCAAGTCCTTCGATCCTATCTCTCTCTCTCTTTCTCTCTCTCTCTTTCTTTTTATTTCATTTTATCTATCTACCTATCCTTCTCTTGGCTACATACCTTAGCTAAAGGTTTATCTTTATCTAATAGCTTTCGGCTTGTTCCGAGCGTTCGTTATTCTGTACCATTTCATATATTACACTTCCGTTATTTTTCATTTATTTAATCTAGTAAACGTAAATCCTTTATCTCACATTTATAATATGTTAAAAGAATTTATTAATGTAGTTGTTAAGAGCTAATGTAAAACGTTACATTGATTTCATCAGATCTAACGACGAAATGGTTCGTAACTAATACCTATTTGATATTACTTTATATGAAAATGAATATTGAAACACGTTAATAAACGTTTCCACTTTCTCGTTAGAGTTTTCTTTTTTTTATTCAGAAAAAGAAATATATATATAATCGTGTAGATAAAATACGTAAGTATCAATCTTTTCGTCTGGTGAAACCGTATCGCGTAAGAGAGACACGTATACGTAATATCTAATGAGATATGTATTCACTATAGGTATTCATGTATCTTGTAAAGAGGTTAAAAAAAAAATAAGAAAAAGGAGAGAAAAAGATACAGAGAGTGAAGAGGGAAAAAGAATAAGAAAATATTGAATATGTGTAACGTAGAAAAACTAGTTAGTTAAGAGGTTGGTATATCTTTGAAAGGAATTAGACATTTAACGCGTTCCAAGTTGAAATCCTTGAGAGATTCGATCGAGTTTTCGCGCAACGACCTACCGAGAGTTACGCTAGAAAAGTTTATACATGATAGACGAAGAAAAATGTAAATACGGCAAGGAAGTGGGAGGGAACGTTAACCCGATATCGTTGTTATGTTGTCGTTGTTGTCGTCGTCGTCGTAGTCGTCGTAGTCGTCGTAGTTGAGAGAAAAGACAAGCACGAGAGAGCGTGCTTCTTCTTTTCAAGATCCTTCGTCGAGGACGCGTCGCGATTTATGCGCTCTTGGGAAACGTGCTATACTTCTCTTTCTTTTCACAAAAAGAAAGAGAAAGAAAAAGAGAAAGAGAAAGAGAGTACGTAAAGCACCACTAGAAGGAGGAGGAGGAGGAGGAGGAGGTTGAGGAGGATGAGGACGACGTGCCGAAGGATCGTCGTCGCTCGTGGGACGACACTGGAAGCGGTAACGGTCTGCTCGATAAGGAACGATAAGTCCAACAACGGTGACAGTGAAATACGATCGCGTAAGGGCGAACGTACCGATTCGTCTCACCGAGACACAGATGTTACACGATTAATTGTCGCGATTAACGGTAATTAATAGAGCTGTCCTCTCACTGCGAGAATAAGAGAGCGAGAGAGAGAGAGAGAGAGAGAGAGAGAGAG
>JACGTP010000001.1:6800120-6852807 GCA_023678845.1 Mischocyttarus mexicanus
AATCTAGATAAAACGTTGCATCAGAAAATTGTTTTTATCTCGACGTTAATCCCATTCCTAGTTTAAACATGTCGTAAATCTTTATATATCTATCACAAATAAAAATAATTAATTATTATTCTTCGAGATAAGAATCTCAAGAATTTGTTCTTACTTTGTTTCTTTATTAGGTCGACCCATAAGTTTCTTCATTATTTTTCAGTATAAAATATTTCTTTATGTTTGTATTTTATATATTATTTTACTTAACAATATAAGATTTTATTCCTATTATACCTTTCCCATAATTTAATATATATAAAATATACAGTATTAAGTATAAAAAGTTAATTAAGAAAAAGGAAGAAACTTATGGGACGACCTAATATTATATTGTTCTTCTAATACCGATTCACCTGTGAAACCAGCCAGAGTTCTTCAAGTATCCTTAATGATTTCTATTTATACACTTATAATACATACACAAAATATATGTATCTACTTTTATCAAGAATGTTAATATACCGTACATATTCGATTATAAGAAAAAGAAAAGTATAAAGATAAATGAGGACACACGAGAAGGGAAAGTATCTAGATCATCATCCTACGGTATATCTTTTCTTAATAAACTTAACTTAGGGATGCGTGTATAAACCAGGAAACGTAAAAAAAAAATCATATAGCAATAGTATGATATTATTATCAGCAGTCAACTTTCTTAACTTACTCCAGACATAGTGCTTTCCAACAAACTGATATAATTTCAACGTAATCTCTTTTACTTGCTTTCAACAGACGTGTATTCGTGTTACACATATATATTATACATATTACACGTATACATATACATACACATATATATCTTTCTCTCTCTCTCTCTTTATGTATAAGTCTGTGCGTCGAGTCATCAGTAAGCCGGCGATTGCCAGCTTGTTATTAATCTTAATTGCCATCTGGAGACTGCCAATTAACAACGCCTGTCACTAGTTTTTCCTTCGGACTTACTATCTCGCCGGCAAGGGCCCTCTTTCTTTCTTTCTTTCTTTCTTTCTTTCTTTCTCTCTCTCTTTCTTTCTCTTTACCCTCCGATCGAGATCCTTTTTCATCGGTGAGATCGGTGCGTCGCTATTTTATAATTATTACTACCTATAGAAAATGCAATTATTCGATCTGGGGAGTAGGTACCTAGCTACAAGGTGGCCGATTTTCTTCTCGATGTATTATCGACTCGGTGATACTTAAAAGCAACTTCTTGTTAATCGGCTCGATTATTACCGATGCCCTAAACGATGATCTTTACGAGTCTAACGAGTCATTTCGATATCACTGAATTGAACCAATTTTTCATTTCGCCATTATAACAAATTAAGTATTATATTTTTATTTATATTATTTTGTTTTATTTTATTCGTTATATAAATTCATTCGAAGTCTTATTATAATTCGTTGTTTTTTCCTTTTTTATTTTATAATAATTGTATTAAGTTGGCTTATGATTTAAATGTGAAGGATAATTGTTGAGAATGATCAATATTAAAGGTCTTTTACTATCTCTCTCAAACAGATTCGATTCAATGAAAGTATTTGTGCTATGCTAGAATCTGACATTCCCTTTCTCCTCACATCCCGACATTATCGTCGTCGTCATCATCATTATCATTATTATCGTCCTCATCATCATCATCATCATCATCATCATCATCATCATCATCATCATCTTCTTCTTCTTCTTCTTCTTCTTCTTTTTCTTTTTCTACTTGCTCCCTCCGTATTAAGCTTTCATTGTATTATTTACGTTCGTCGCGTAAAATCATAAAGTCACGCCGCTAAAGGGAGCATCGTGGGCAGGTGCCGTTAAATACACACATACACATGCACATGCACATATATATATATACATAGATTCGTTACGAAGTCATTGCCGCGCGCATTATCGTGAACCGTGAAAGTAACAAGCGAGAAAGGCCGATCGTGGGGGTTAATGTTTCGTGGTGCAACCGTCCTGAACTCTCAGAGAGAAGATTACGCACTGTTAAGATCGATGTCTATGATGTTCTACCTTTCTAAATTCTAGCAAAGAGTTAGAAAATTCTAGTTGTCAAGAATTCGTGACGAATCAACTCTTCTGGTATTTCGTTTTAAACGATTTCTTGTCGTGTTTAAAGGCACTTTGCCAACTTACTTTAAGATCTTCGCAACTGATCTTGTACACGAGTGAATCTGTAATTATCCTTTGCTTCGGAATAATTTTACATTTATTCGTTCTAAAAAAAAAAATAAAGACAAAAAAATCGATATATTAACTAGGAAAAAAATTTTTTAAAAGAAAGATAAAAAATTATATAGATATAATTATTGATAATATTGGGTTGGCAAGAAAATAATTTCGGTTTGCAGCAATAGATCGCGTTATGTCTGTGTTTCGTTATTCTACTGTTAATGTTAGAATTTTTTTTCTTTCAAGGTTTGGTAGTTGACACTTTTGCGTTCCTATAGAAACAAATTCCATGTAATTTTGTTTACAATTATTAGTTAACGGTCAATTTTAATATGGAGTTCAAAAAGAAGCATTATCGACACATTATACTTTCCTATTATAATACTAATACTAATAATAATATTAATAATAATAATAATATCTTTTATCTAGGGCAAAGAAATTTCTATTCGATCAAATATTAAACACGTGTATCTTAAACTTTACTATAATAATAATAATAATAAAAAAAGAATCTATTTTGTATATTTTTTTTATTTGTCCGAAGAAGATCGTAGATAAAATGTAAACGTCTCGGACAAACGGACGAGGTTTCTTTTGAAATCGGTTTGAAACATTGTAAAAGTAGAAATCGTTTGGGTTCGATAAAAGGAAACGCGAGAAGCATCATCATCCATCGAGCTAGTTCGTGGAACGATCTTGGCAATCTGCCGAAGAAAGAGGTATCCTGACCGAAGAACGGTATTCTCTCTTCTTCCTTCGCCACCTAATCTTTCTCTCTTTCTCTCCTCTCTCTCTCTCTCTCTTCAGAGAAAGAGAGAGAGGCTTCTTCTTCCTCTTGGAATCGACGAGCCGACGGGTGTACCGTTTCTCGGCACCGACCCCGATATTCTTTCGCGAAGCCGCGTATACGCGGCTGTTATGATGGTTACGGTTACGGGAGCGTTAGTAGACTCTCGATTTTACCGGAAGAATTCTCACTCTCATGAAGGAAGAATGCTAAGGTTCGCTTAATGCAATCGTGTCGATCAAATTTTTTTTTTACCAATTTTATTAATAACAATCATATACTTATTTTTTCTCAGTATTACTTTTTTGTTTTCTCTGTAATTAATTTGGTAGATAAATATTGTATAATTTTTAATTATATATATAATTATAATATTAAATTATATATATATGTTTCATTTCTTCGCCTGAATTACATATATGTGATATATTTTAAAGAATAACATTTCCATTAATATTATTGGACAATGATAAATTGAACTAGGTCTATAAAATCGATCGTTGTACAATTGAGGATCTCGAAAGTAGTTACGGAAGTAATAATATTATATTCGACTATTCCAAACAGTGTAGGAAATAGAAAAAAAGAGAGACAGAGAGAGAGTGGGAAAGAGAGTACGAGGTATGTCGAGGGAAATTGAATTCTCGGGGGCAAAATTTTTCTTGGAACGAAATGAGAGACGGGTATGCGTTATAGAGGAAACGCGTACAAAAGAGTGGGAAAGAGAAAGAGAAAGGGAGAGGGAGAGAATAAGTTGGGGTAGTAGAAGGAGTCGGGTAAAAGGAAGGCGTGGATCGTTACAGAACGCGCCGTCGGGGCCTTAGGCCTCGTAATTATAAATTCAGAAAAAAGGGTAGCTGTAAAGGCTCGATTACCGCGGTGTGTGTGAGAGAACGCAGATTCTAATTGACCAGCTGCGATTGTACGATGTTAGAAAGAGAAAGATAGAGGAAGAGAATCGCGGTTGCACGTCTTCATTCTCTCTGCCAAGCACGATAGGAACGACGGGCTTATAACGTGGTTTCGATCAAAACGCAAGGTGCACGCGAACGAACGAACGAACGAACGAACGAATGAACAAACGAATGAACGAACAAGAGGTGGAAAACGACGGGAGGGCGAAACGATCCTGGTGCAGATTCTACGGATACCCCACGTCATTTAACACTCTAAGGACTTTAAAGGCCGATTCTATCCGACGATAAATTTGCCCCCCAGTCAAATTCCTCTTTCTTGATATGTATATATATGTATCTGTTTTATATACACACCCCCTTAGTCGATTCAAACTATATTATAACTAAATATATATATTGCTAGAAAAGGAATTTACTATTGATATATAAATTTACTATTATTTTATATATACACCCTCTTTTTTATTTTTATTAATTTATATCAGATTATTCTTATCCTTTACAAACAGTGTATGATTTTTCCTGTGATGCAACGATTAGTCTCATTGGTGACCGGAACGTTTAAACTACTTACAATTGTAAAACGTGAATAAAAATTTACAGTTAATAAATTTTGAATATTATCGTTAATTAGAATTATACTTTGAAATAAAAAGTGCTCCATTGAACGATTACAAAATTTTTATTTGTACATCTAAAATAAAAGGTTAGTTTTTATGAAATCTAAAAAATTACCCGTCAAAGTGTTAATAACTAGCAGTGTATTTTTAGTATCTTTTGCTGACAATTTCTAATCACGATATTTAAGGATTAAAATTTTAATACCAGGAACAGTTTGTATATGAATAATTTCAACCGATGATAGACGATAATATCAGACACCTTTTCCTCGTCATTTTAAAATCCTATAAACGTCGCAATTAAAAGAAAAACAGGGACTTTCCTATACATTTTTTTATTTTACTTTCGTTTGACTTTTTTTTCTTTTATCTAAAATTCCACTCTAACGAGAACTTGAACGCGATCAGCGAAATAATTTCGATTCTCGCGAGGAATCCCGCGTGGTACGTGAAACGGGTAACGATAATTGCTTAAGATGTGAGAAATAGGGGGAAACGGGAAAGTGGAGGAGAATTAACGTGAAATCTGCTGGCGCCGTCGTTCTTCTTTAAATCTATCGTCTCGAGCATGAGAAATCGATTAGGTTTACTTAAAGTATCCCAACTTCGCAATATACCCTTTCTTTTTCGCTCGTAACACAACACACGTACGAGTTTAAATAAAACTAATTGATATGGGCATTTATTTTTAACGAACTGTATGAAATAATTGATACGCGAGGACAAAAACCTCGTCATATTAATGCTAAAAACAAATATGAATAAAAAAAGATCCTAACCAATAACAAAATAAATATTTTTATTAAAAACTAGAATTGGTTCTCTCTCTGTCTATATCATACCGGAAATCGTTGATACCACTGACATAAGCCATAGTTATTTCACGAACGAAAACCGGTATCGCGTGCAAAACGAGTCAAGTCCCCTTAGTAATGCCCGGGACATTTATTTTTTTTTTCTTTTTCTCTCTCTCTCTCTCTCTCACACACATACTCTTTGCAACATACTCGCCACTTTCTCCTTTACCCAGTTTTCATTTCGACTCAGGCAAAGGAGAAAATCCCGTCTGCGATCGGGCTTTCGATAATCGTACCGATGATTATGAAAGAGAAGCAGAACGGATCATGGTAATTTTTCTTAAAAACATAATCTGAAGAAAAAAGAAATTAAATAAGAAGAGAAAACCACAAGTGAAGTCATTTCCATAATCACCGGTAAATATGAAAGGAGAGAATATTTGCGAGTAGAGTTGGTGTTACCCCGAAAAAAAAAGAAAAAAAAAAAGAAAAAGGAATGAGAAAGAAGAAAAATAAGTAGGGGTTAAGGAAAACGAAGTAAAATATATAATAGAAGAAGAAAAATAGAAAGAGAGAGAAAAGGGATTCGTGAGATTAACAGCTGATGAAAAGGTGGAGCTCCGTAAAATGACGTTTTAAGTGCCGATGAAATCGTATGGCGATAAGTGCAGGCTCCGATCGCTTAAACGTGGGGTTTATATAGAGCTTCGTCGATACCACTACACAAGTAAGAAATAACGCGGGCGAGAATGCGTACGTGTGTATATCTATCTATATATATGTATGTATGTGTGTGTGTGTGTGTGTGTGTGTGTGTGTGTGTGTGTGTGTGTGTGTGTGTGTGTGTGTGTGTGTGTGTGTGTGTGTGTGTACAATACTCGAGCATATCACGCTCTGGAATATAATGCCACTCTTTTCCGCTGTGGCTGGAGGCATGAGAACCGATTCACCACGGGAAGTTGGTATCGTGTATCGATTGATCCAAAGGGAGGAAAAAGGAAAACAGAAAAAGAGAAAGAGAGTGAGAGAGAGAGAGAGAGAGAGAGGAGAGGAACTGTGCTTAGAGGAAACCCCCGAAGGAATGGATCTCCCCGAGGTTTTATATGGGCCCTTTACGTAGATTTATCGCCATTCGGACGACACTGGGGGAAGGTAAAAGAAAAAGAGAGTAAGAGAGAGAGAGAGAGAGAGAGAGAGAGAACACGCGCGTTGTACTTTACCAAAGGGATAAGATATTTCGCGGGACGTTAACGTAGGGCCGCGGCTCTGTGATCAAGGTGAAAAGGGTTCGAGACAATTGTCGGCCGTTACTAGATCGTAATAGAGCTTCGAGAAGAAGAAGAAGAAGAAGAAGAAGAAGAAGAAGAAGAAGAAGAGGAAAGCTTTTATAGAAAAAAGGGACGTTTTTTTTATTTTGTCAATTACACATAAGCCACGATTAAACGTGCACAAATATCTAAAATAAATACATTCTTTAGAGAATAATCTTTATGAGTGTAATACAAAAAAAAAATTGAATATGGTGGCGTCGTCGTTTAAACATAAAAAAAAAATTAATAAAAATAAATAAAGTTCGTCAAAGTATAATACGTAAAAAAATAGAAACAAGAAAGAAATAGGAAAATCAAAATGAAAGAGAGATAAATAGATAAGAGAGTGAGAGGGAGAGAAGGAAAGGTATAGAGGGTTTGCGCCAATAGCACAGAAAAGATGTAAAGGTGCCGCCGCAACCACTTGGCACCATATGGCCATGGCACGACTATAGCGCGGCCATAGCGCGGCCATGCCACCACGGCCATGCCATGGTCGTTGTTGCATAATCTCTCCCTAGGCTTCTTCTCGAACGAACTGCGATAGCTGCCCGTGTCACGCATCTGTCCGTTCTCTACCGAGCACACCGCGTTTTACAGCATCCCACCCTCTTCTCTCTCTTTCTTTCTCTTATACACACATATAATGCACTACTACGATCCGTGTGAAGCACGCTTTATGGAAAATGCGCGCGCATACCGACGGTTATCCAGATACAAGCTTTGCACCGTTCACCGTGCCTGCTCTACCTGGACCTAAAGAGATAGACAGAGAGAACGAAATAAAGAGAAAGAGATAGAGAAAGAGAGAGTGAGAGAGAGAGAGAGAGAGTTCACGAACGAACAGCATCCGCCAAGTCGATGGGATGCGAGTCACCGTAGCCGACACGAAAGTAAGTTTCTTCTTCTTCTTCCGACGCGGTGCCTTTGTCGCGAGTATCGATCTATCTCGTCTTCTCTTCGAGATATCAGAGTGAAAAAGAAAGATAGAGAAAGAGAGAGATACCGAGTAGTGGTTTGTTACGTCGCAGCTTATTCCTTGACACGTACCACTCTCGTTGACAATCAACGTGACAAGAATACATTTTTTTCTTTCCTCTTGCTTGCATCTCGTAATTACACGTCCCCATCGATAAGATACTTTCCTTACCTTCCAATCTCCCCTCCCCCACCTAGCCCCCCCTCATATAATATCCTTCCTATCCGTACAAACTTTCTTAACTATCTCGTATACATAATTTCATTGTTTTCTTACAACGGTGTGTGGAAGGAGAAACGAGGGAGAGTTATCTCTCCTCCTCCTTTTCTTTTTCTTCGTCCTCGTCCTTGTCCTCGTCGTCGTAGTAGTAGTAGTAGTAGTAGTCGTCGATTTTTGCCCTAAAGGCTTTACGATCCATCATTACCATTTGTTCGCGATTCTTTCGCGTCCGCAGCATACGCCGTTAAAAGTCATTAAAGAGGATTTAATCGAAAGGCTCTGGAGATATACGAGAGAACGTAGCAGCTAAGTAAGAAGGAGAAACTTCTTCCTTTATAATCGAACGTCGATGCGTCCTCTCCCTCTCCCTCTCTCTCTCTCTCTTTCGTTTTCTTATTTATTCGCTCGTTGCATCGTCTCGATTCAGCAAGAAAGCATCAAGTATCCGGCGCTTTTGAAAGGAAGGTCGGCCTCCTCCTCAACCTCCTCCTCAACCTTCTTCTCCTCCTCTTTCTCTTCACCCTGCTCCCTCAGATCTTCTTATTGAAGAGAGCTCGAGGCTCACTCGCCCGCTCGCGCTCACTCCCTTCTTCTATTCACGCGAGTGCTCGTATGCAAACAAGATGTTATCTTGCGAGCAAAGCGTGGCTTTTTATCGTCTGCCCGAAGGAGCGCACAAAAAGAGATACAGAAAAAGATGGATATATATGTTTGAAACTAGAAAAGAGTGAATAAGTGAAGGAATGAGAGAGAGAGAGAAAGAGAGATGATGATGATGATGATTATGACGATGATGAGAGAATTCCAGAACGAAGTATTAGATGTCAGAGGTTCGTCGAAAGGAAATTAGGGTAAGGTCAAAATAAAACGACCTTAGGAAAGTCCAATTGAATTATTCTAAAATGTCCTACGTTTTTTCATCCAATAGAAAACGAGTTGTCCTACTTCCATTGAACATTATTTTTTTTCGTCCTATCTAATTTATCTTAAAACAAAAACCCCAGACAACGCTGCTGTCTCTTTCGTTTCGACTTATTTTTGTTTTTTTTTTTAAATAAATTATACACCTTTAACCTTTTAAATATTTCACATTTATTCGAACGTCATTAAATGGTATGAAATCAATTAAATCGATCGATCAATCAATCAATCAATCAATCGATCGATCACGAATCGTCCTTGTCTCAGTTGGAGTTTTAATAAAACGATCTTACACGCGAGACTGTTTAATATATTAATCAACACATGTTTTATTCGATTTAACACTACGATGAAGGTCATTAAAAAGTTTCTTTTGGAAGGATCAAAGATCGAATTTTGTTTTTTCCTTTATCATCGTTTTTACACGATCCTATTCGAAATAATAATATACTCACGAAGAAGTGGTTCTATGGTTTAGAAATGAAAGATAAAGGATAGGATGAAAGTAAAGTCAGTATACCAGGTGATTAGGATGATAGATAAAAGATGAAAAAAAAAAAGATTAAAGGGGAAAAGAATAGAGAAAGAAGAAGAAGAAGAATCTATCTCTCTCTCTCTCTCTCGTTTCTAAATACTTTCCCGTGGGACCTCCGCGTGGCATTCCACGGCTGTGTATAAACGGTCGACACAGTCCGCGGCCGGTGCCCTCCGAAGAGAAGTAGTAAATTATCACCATAATAACCCCATGGAAGAGGATTGGACTTCTCACACAGACTCCCTTGGCAGCTCCCTCCTCCTCCTCCTACAACCACGTTAAGGGTGGGAGAGGAAGGGAAGACTCCCCTTACTCCTCTCTCTCTTTCTCTCTCTGTTTTTCTCTTTCTTGGTCGGCACCGTTTACGCCATCCGCGGTGTTTACACGCAGCCGGCGGTTTTATGGGAATGTTAATGGGTGACATTCCACCCTCCGTGGATGCTGAAGAAGATGGTGGAGGAGGAGGAGAAGGAGGAGGAGAGAAGGTAAAAGGCTGGAAAGTCGGGGGCCCATCTTGCAATAGTCGTCATTTCATGGTGAGTTTATTCCACGACCACCACCGATTACCCAGCGGGCTCCCGCGAACCCGACTCTCCTTTCTTTCTTTCTTTCTTTCTTCTTCCTTCCTTACTTCCTTCCTTTCAATCGAGAGAAACGAACAGTATTTTCCTCTTTCTCTCTCGGAAACGTGGGTACTCTTTAATCGACGCACGCTGTTCATCCGAATCGTGATATTACGTGCACCGATTGCGAACAACTACCGATTGTATATTTTTGTTTTCTTCTCTCTCTTTCTCTCTCACACTCTCTTTTTTCCTCTACCTGTTTCTTTTACTTTTCCACGCTTTTAGCGCCAACTTTAACGAGACTACTACCACGCCTGGGATTCACCGAGGAGAAACGTGCGCGTGCGAGGAAACCGTATCACAGATATCGTTGGAACGGATTCCGACACGCACGAACGATCCAACCTTTTTACTTTTTTTTTCCTGTTTTTTCTTCTTATATATATACACCCCGATACTCACATTCGATTTTTTTCAGTTAAAAGTAAGAATATGTTTACTTTGAGTATATATATAAAAAAAACGTATCTATCTATCTACGTTTTTCCTATCGAGGAAGTCCTTAAATTTCCTCTTAAAATTTCCTCTAGATAATAAATTCTAATCAAAATTATAAAACATAAACGCGCGATAAGACGCATGGTTTATTCATTTACTGGACAAATTCTACAAACGAAATAAGAAAAAGATAACCACGCACCTTCTTTCGAGATTACTTACAAATTAGAACAAAAAAATCATAGCAACTTTGGGTATATATCTCCCTAATTAACGCGATATAATATAATTTAAGTTTGGTTATATTTAATCGAGGGGGAAAGGGAACACCAAGAAAATAAGGGTGTACAAATACTTGCACGCGAGAAAGAGAAAGAGAGAAAGGAAGAAAGGTGGAGAGAGAGAGAGAGAGAGAGAAATAAAGATAGATAGATAAATAGAAAAGAAAAAAAAAGAAAGGGAGAAAGGGGAGGATGAAAGAGGGGAAGGGGGAGGGAGGCAAAGGTTAATTAAAATTTACTGTAATGCATTATCGCGTGTAAAAACTCGACTCCAGATGCAGCCTAGCGTCTTCCGCACACGTGGAATCTCTCTCTCTCTCTCTCTCCCTCTCTCTCTCATTCTCTCTCTCTCTCTTTCTCATCCTGCTCTCTCGCATGTCCGATCAAGGTCGATCTTTTCGCACGGCCGTTCCTGGCCGAGGCCCACTATACCTATACACGTACATTCGCATATATATATATACACACACACACACACACGCACGATTGTATGTACGTGTATATACACGTTTCGAGATAAAGTTCAATTACATCGGTCTTTCTCCCTCGTTGCATATCCCGAGCACGGATGGGCCCGCGTATCGAGCGTGCGTTAAACGTAAGCGATGGTACGTAAGCACGCGTGCTCGGGGATGCAGAACGGATTTAAGGGCCCTACTAGGTTCGCTCGCGCGCATAAGCGACCGACCGACCAACCAACCAACCAACCGAGCGAGAGAGTGGACTATGAAGCAATTATACGGTTCCGCGAATCCTAAGCGCGATTGTCAACGGCCTCGTAACTCCTTCCTCTCTTGGTACGCATAGAAACCCTCCTCCCTCCACCAACCCATACTCTCGAGAAGCACCCCCCCAAACCCCAACCCCAACCCCCTACCACGTTCCTTTTTCTTTACGATACCACCGGTGCTCCTTCGTCTTTACTATCCCATAGCTATTTCACCTTTCTTTTTGCATTACTTTTCTTATTTTCTTTTTTTCTTTACTTCACTTCACTTTACTTTACTTTACTTTATTTTGTTTTGTTTTGTTTTATTTTATTTTGCTAACATAAGTCTCTTTATTGCCAGTAATGTCGGTATCTTTAGATATAGGATGAGAGAAAGAGAGAGAGAGAAAGAGAGAAGGAAAGAGAATGTGTTTATTGTACCTGGGGTGGTCCGCTTCCTCTACCCTATGTGTATTTAAGATTTTCAAGATAAGAATGTCAATTTTAAAAAAGTAGAATAAGATTTGATGATTTTTAATTAAAGATTTTGGGAGATTCAAATTTTTACGTAGATATATGAATTTTATAAATTAAACAAAAATGATATTAATAATATGCATTAAAAAAATATCTAATTTGGGATCTGAAGAATGATTTATCGAAAAAAAAAAAAGGAAAGTAATTTAAGAAAGTACTTATTATAAACCATGTACCTAATCTCGATCGAAGTCTGATATAACTCTAGTAGAAAAAAAAAAAAGAAAGAATTAACCTCTCTCGGATATTATCATTATCATATTCTCTAGTAGAGCAAACAAACGTCCTTCGTGTCCTTTATTGTGTATTTAACTGCGCTTAGGGAATGTCTAGAAAGCGAAACACACGTGCAGGAAATACGGATCTCTGGATTCCAGGTTGTGGCGCGTTAGAACATATCAGCGAACGTTCTTTCGTCTTGCATTTTAGAATCGTACACCTTGGGAACGTTCTTCAGTTTGCCTGGCACCGTTCTAAGAAATCTCTCCCCGAGTCCAGTTGACTCGCTTTTACTAGACGAGATCGTTCGCCACGATTTCCTTCGTATTTTCCCGCTTTTTTTTTTTTCTTTTACTTTTTCTTTTTTCTTTCTTTCTTTCTTTCTTCTTCTCCCCCTTTACCCTCTCCTCTAGCCCCCTCACCCTCTATCTCAGCGCGTAGCAACGAGAGTCCGGTTTCGCCTACCTACATCGTTCTTGTTTATGCTCTAGAATAGCTTATACTTTATTCCACCATGCAACTTTCTCTCTCTTTCTCTCTCTCTCTCTTTCTTTCTCTCTATCTTTCTTCATTCTTATGGAATAACAAAGTCAGTGGGCAAAGTATGCAGAAAACTACGCGTTGTACTGAAAATATCATACCGAGGAATCAGCAACGTTGTTCTATCCTTTGTCGTTTTAAAGTTTACATAAAAAGATAATGAAAAAGACAAAGAGAAAGAGAGAGAGAGAGAGACAATAAGAAGAAAAGTTAGATTACCGAAAGGGGGATAGAAATATTCCATCTAAACTTTTATCTTTTTCTCGAATCAAGCAAGCGTTTCCGTTATCTGTCCCAAGAGTAGTACTTGTGACCAAAAGAAAGAAAGAAAGAAAGAAAATGAGAAATAGAGAGAGAGATAGATAGATAGATAGAGAAAAGAAACTAGCAGTCAGAGTTAGAGGACTGTTTTAGTGGCTAACGCAGTATCCACTTCCATCTGGTTTCTTCCGTCGTTGTAATTGCGAGCTGCTCACTCGTCGTGGGGATCCCCGAGCCTAACTCGAGCCACGCCGGTAAGAGATGAGTTATATCACCAACGTGCTAGCTCGCACGGTGGGCCCTTCTGATGGGGCCCCGGCTTACTACACACCGAGGTGAGACTCTTCGCCTCTCGTCCTGACACTCTCTCTCTCTCTCTCTCTCTCTCTCTCTCTCTCTCTTTCTCTCTCTCTGTCTTTCATATTTTCTCTCGCGTGCGGACCACAAGCCGGCTGCTCGTTCAACCGGCGAGCTTTATTCGCCGAACTTGCGCATAGCTTTCCCATCTTGAATACCCGTACCACCGAACAAATTATCCCCAAGACGTTACCACTATTTTATGAATTCTAAATACCTACCGTATTCGCGCCGAGATACATTGTGTGCAAGCTTATATAAAACGCTGACGAGAGAGACCCCTGCCTCGAATAACCAATGCCGGGATTGTCCCCATCCTCCCTCACCCCCTCACCTCCTCCTAGTACTACAACTTCAAAACTTTTTCATTCGAATAAATTATATATATTATTGCAAGAGATTATTTATTATTTTCGTATAAAGATAATTGGATATATTATTTATTTTTAAAAGTGTTGCATTCTTTCTTTTTTGTATATAAAAGTAATTAATATCATAATATTCCATTTATATACAAAACGAGAACTTTAATTTTCGAATAATAATTAATCGATCGATTGTAATAAAAAGAAAGAATTTTGAATTAATTTTCCAGAAATTAATTGACAACCCAGTTTGGCAACACTATTCGCAATAACACGTCTATAAGTTTATAAGATAGTGAAAGGAGAAAATGGAATAAAACCTATACCCAAGAATACGAAAATACTTGTTCGACTAAAAACAGAGGGAATCCGTCAAATAGAAAAGTTTGATTATATTTAATTTTTTATTTTATCATACAAGACACGTCTTTCTTATCCATACTAAAACCTTTAACAACGAAGTTAAATATATCGTAGAAAGAATTCTTTTTTTTTTGTTTCACGGTATTGGTTGGAGAATAGAAAAGTTAAGGAAATAAAAATAGGATGCATGAAAGAGAATGGATGAAAAGAAACATACCTATCACGATCGTATTATGATCCTGTGTTCTACGCAAGAAGAGACGTACCTGTATTATAATGAATACATATATATATAGATTCTTTATGCACAACGAACAACGCTATCAACGTTCCTTACATAATGCTCGTTCGAGCATAACGAGAACAAAGGACGTATTGTCAGGGACGAATAGTGCTCGGGTTAATGTGCAACCAGTAAGTTGGTCAAGTCGATTTGCGAGTCGGTGTTCATAATGATCTGCGGTCCAGCTAAATATCTATCGTCATCCCTTCTCTTATTCACCCCTAACCCCTCCCCCCTCCCTCAAAGTCCCATTTCATTCTCCTCTCCTTCTTTCCTCCCTTCATCTCTTATCTAAACCATACTCGCCAACGTATTTATAAATATTCATGGAGAGACATGTTAGACACTTCAAGGACTTTTCTTCGAGTAGATTTTTTATCGTTACGTCAAGGACAGACATACCAGCACGTACATTTAAATGCGATTCGGTTTATATCGATGGTTACAACGATACTAGGAAGTACTACCAACTCGAATTACTTTTCATATTTATTATTAGAAATACATTGTTGGTTCTACTGATGATAGGAAACTTTTCATTGATAGGATTATCTGTATCTTATGAGGATTATTATGTCAGGGTTTTTTTACTTATTGCAAATCAATTTAAGACGAAAAAAAAAATTGAAATCTATATATGAGCTGTTCACTGCACAAATTGATTAACTCCATAAAACAAAAAGTTATGAAATGCGATGAAATAACGTATATTGTTTTTTTAAATTCCCATTTATAATTTGGTTATCATTTATGGTTTTTTAGTGTATATATATAGGAAAAGTTATTATAAATATAAAAAGTTATAACTATATCAAGTGATTTGAAACTTTAATTTAGGATTTTTCAAAAAGTGGAGTTAATCGATTTGTTCAGTGAACGGCTCACACATGTATGGAAATAAAGATTATATATGTATATACATATATATTAGGTTGATGGAAAAATAATGACAGATTTTCCTATTGAATTGTGGCCAAAAATCAGACATCTTTTTTCCACCATACCAATATATAATAATTATATATATTATATATAATAAAATATTATATATATATATAAATAGAATTTCAAGAAAAACATAAATTGAAATGTATGAAATATCCGGTGGTAGTATAAGTAAAAAGGGAATTATATTCTACGGGATTCTTGATTCGCAGCATTACGATATTACCGGATATACCCAATAGGAAACGGCTTACGATCTCGGACGAGTATTTTTCTCTATTCAGAGGTAGTCTAGTCGTCGTTGTCGTCGTCGTCTTCATCTTCGTCTTCGTCATCATTGGAGTGTAATCGATGCACTACTCGTTCTCACAAAGTATGCACCCGGCATCATTCGAGTGCAATAATCTGCGAGAGGTTGGGAGAGGGGAAAGAGGAGCAGTCGGAAACTAATAGAAAAAGTTCTTTTTAAACGTACTCGATTTATCGATAACGACTAGCTAATATTCTAATTACGAACAACTCACCCTTTTCCTATCAATTTTAAAAACATCCTTATAGAATATTACCAATGATTTTCACCCTGTTATTTCACGATGTTACTCGTCTTATCCTCTTCACACTTTCATTTTTTTTAACATTTATATATATTTTTTTAACGGTAATAATAATAATACAGAAATTTCGCAAACTGGAAAGAGTGTACACAAAACAACGTTAGAATAATAAAGCATTTCGATAGTGAACGTTCCAATAACCAGATCATCATCATCATCATCATCATCATCATCATCATCATCATCATCATTGGATACTGGATGTTCCAGTGTAGTACCCACCCAATTTATATTTGTTCCGAAGATTCGAAGAAAAGTAAGAAATCTTCTTGATTGATCTAAGAATTAATCGGAGCACGAAGTTTATTCTATCCCCCACCCTCCTCGGTATGGTTTTTTCTTTTATTTTTAATGTTGTTTTCTTTCCTCGCAATGTTTTTCGAATCGAACGATCTAGTCACGACGATCCAGTTACCTTTTCCAATCGAGCTGGAATTTGATCCTTGATTATAAATAGCAGCACTCTGGGCGAGAGTGAAGGTATATATACGGACAACGGCAAGACACCACGCACTTTACCCGACCTGCAGATAACCGATACAACTCGCACGCAGTGGTTTAACAAGCGGGTCAGTGTTTTTCGCTCTAGTTGTGTTGATATGTATAATCTTGGTAATTATATACCACCACCACCATCACCACCACCACTACCACCACCACCTGAAGATTTTACCCGAGTCTCTCTCTCTCTCTTTCTCTCTCTCGTTCATTCTTTCTGTCTCTCTTTCTTTCTCTTTGCCACGGCCCACGGAATGAGCTACCCACATTTTACCGCGCGCCCCAATCAAATCTGATTGGCACTGACTATTATTTATCTTGTTGAAAAAGATTATTCGATAGTTTACGCCTACGTGAGCTCGTACGTGTCCGAATGTGGTTCTCTTTCAAGCTTGAAGGGTACCTTACATATACATATACATATATATATATAATATAGATATATACACGCACCCCTACCTACGTACATCGATGAGAGCGAAAATTGCGTTTGCCTTCTTACAAAAGATAAAAACCCAACGGATAATTATTATTCCAACGAAACAGGATCCTGGTTATCTTCATCCACTACTACTTCTCTCATCGTCCTCCTCCTCCTCTTTCTTTCTCTCTCTCTCTCTCACTGCCTCTCTCTATCTCTATCTCTCTTTATCTTTTTCCTCTGTAATATAAATAATTCAGTGGAGAAAAATATTCCCTTAAAACAAACGAGATCATCAAAGGAGAGGTTTTTTTTTTCATCGTACTCGTTTAAAACAAAAATCTACGATAAAATTGGATCTTGTTTGTCCAATTAAATTTGAACAAGAATAAAAAAAAAAGGATGACGAATTTCTCAATTATTATGGTTCATTCATCCAACAAGTGGCATTGAAAATACTCTCTCTCTCTCTCTCTTTTCATATCTCTTTCTTACTTGAAACCCTTTATGGTCGTACGTTCGCTGAGATATATCCAGTAAAATACCCCGCAGAGTAGGAGGATTCATCGGGTGCATTCTCCTAGCAAAGGACTCGCCGGTCGAATCCTTCGTGTTAACGACTTCATCGACTTGACGGTGTAAGTGGCAGGAGAAGAGGTAGAAGTGGAAACTAAATGTGTATACTAAGCGCTAAAGGGGAACCGAGTGGGAAGCGTGTGAAAGAGGAAAACTGTCGGTTATGTAACTGACTATTACTTCTTCTTAAAGACGTAAAGGAAATTCCCATACTTTGACATAAGTGCATATGTCATATATGATTAATATCTACACAATATTAAATAGATACAATAAATAATCAATAAATAAACGGTAATGGTGGATCGATTATAATTACCATTAAAACCTATCTCTAATGATTCAATCGAAGATTTATTCGTCTATATAAAATAGAAGAATGAAGATATACTAAAACTTATGAACAAATACAGCTATTGACAAGTTTGTATATTTATTAAAAAACTTCTAACCGGTAACTCCGAAAAAATAAATAATATGAACTATTAAAAACCTACTTTATCACGAACGCGTGATAAATTATAATACAAGACTAAACAATCAATGACTTTGCGATGAATAATCCAAAAAATCCTCCCCAAAAAAACAAGATAAGATAATCACTTTTAACGGTGGTTAAGTTCAATGTACCGTGAGACCTATCAAAATCTACCCATTTCGTGAACCGAACGTAAATCATATTGCGTACGACTATTTATTTGTTCTTTTTTATATATATTTTAAGTTACGCGAGTTAGTTCATCGTACGTTAACTGTTGACCAAGGCTATATAGGACATATGTCGAAGATATAAGGAAGCTTACCTGGTGAGAGCCACAACGATATATAGTATATAAGTATAAACGCATAAGCGCGGCAAGGTCGTAAACGCCTCGGTCAGATCACTCCCTGTGCTTGCCAGGAAAGAGAGGTAGATCTAGTCGAGGATGTAATTTCAATTTATGAGATTGTTTACCGTTCCGTACCACTCACCTCTCTCTCTCTCTCTTTCTCTCTCTCTCTCTCTCCGTTTTTCTTGCACACGGTTCAGCACGGAAAGAATCTCGCACGGTCTGTCCTCGCACGATCTATCGTGTTAATGACTTCATTAACGTTGAACGCCTATCGAAGAGGATCAATCGAAGAGAGAGAGAGAGAGAGAGAGAGAGGACGTGAGTGTTTCTAAGATACGCGTGTAAAAGTGTATATAATACGTAAGTGTTCGATAGAAAATCACGAGAATGAAAAGGAGTCCGATAAACCAGTCCGTTAGAGACCAAAGATCATCGTTTTTTTATACAAGGGGAAATGGGGAAGGGAGAGAGAGAGAGAGAGAGAGAGAGAGTTATCGAGTCAATCAAATTATTGGATGGATTTTAAATGAATTTTCTCAGTTTCGATTTGTTCCACTTTTCTATTTTTTTTCTTCTCTTTTATTATCTATTTCAAAGCGTTAACAAGTAATTTCATTCAGGGTACGAATAGATGTTGTTTTCAAATTTTTCTTTCTTTTTTGTTTTATTTTCCACTACAAAATCAGTAAATAAAGTTTTACTTTATACGGCAATAGTAATCGTCTTGCATAACTACCTTATACTCGTTAAGTATAAATTTTATGATCACCGACTATGGCATTCTCTTAAGAGAAAGTCAAACGGTCGACTAAAACTATCCCGTTTAAATGAAGATAACTCCTTTTCTTTCTTTCATTCTTTCATTCTTTTTATCTTTCTAATGGGTACTCATTAAAGAAACGATATGTAACGATCGGTAATAGAGAAAAGTAATGTTGAATGATATGATAACTCGTTTTACATCTTAACGAGAAATTCGTTCCCCCTGTTCGCACCATATTTCCTTTCTCGATTTGTTTGATTTTCCTACCAAAAAGAAAAAAGGAAAAAGGAAAGGAAAAGAGAAAAAACGAAAAGAAAAGATATCCTAAGATTACCGTTGCACAAATGCCATTCCTCGTATTCGAGATGAACGCATAATCTCTCGGCATGAGAAATCTCACGTTTTCCCACGGAATTATTATCTCTCTCTCTCTCTCTCTCTTACTCTTACTCTTACTCTTACTCTTACTCTCACTCTTTCTATCGTCCTCTCTGTCTTTGCCTTAGCGATTCTCAGCAACAGACAGGAAACACGGCAAAAGCAAAAGCAACATCAGAAGCAACAGCAATGGTTATTCGGTTGCGTCCCAGCTTTAGCTGGGCCTTAAGGGGGCCCTTTTTTTCCTTCGTTCGTTCATTCGTTCGTTCGTATGTTTGTATGTTCGTAAGTAAGTTCGTTCGTTTATTCGTTCGTTCTTCTTCATCTTCATCTCTCCTCTCGTTTCCTCTCTCGCACACTATCGGAAATATAATTGGCGCTTTGCAAATCCATTAACCGGGCCCAGTGTGGCAGGTGGCGTTGCCACGGTGTATTACCGCCGGCGGGGCCCTCGCGTACACTAATTCATAGTTTCATGCTTTCCACTGCTTAAAGACTTAATGGAGGCCGCGCACGCATACCCAACAGAGATAGAAAGAGATAGCTCTATACCCTTTCCCCCCTCCACCCCTCCCCCCTTTCCAACCGTCCCCCTTAACCCCCAAGATTCGCCTGTTCTTTGACGTATATACTCGCCGGCTAGTAGTGGAATCGCTCAGCTTCCGTTTTGAGAGATTGAAAGTGTTATGTCGTTCGTACACGAAAGGATATATCCTTGTAATCTTACCTTACGCTCGATTTTAAAGGACGAAACGTAGACGAAATAAATAGGAGAAGAAGAAATAGAGAAAGAAGAGAAATATCGATAATCTCTGACACTTTGTGGATGGATCCCTGCCATAAGAAGTAATAACAACTTCCTAGTTTTTTTATTTTTCTTTTTTTTTTAATACTTATTCTTTATAATTCCTGATATTTAATGTCTCTTAAATATCGAACGATAAAACGTCCATGATATTATTCCTTTCTAAAAGTATCACTTTTATTTTCAGTCTTTATGTTAAAATCTAAATTATTAACACAATTTTTCTATATATATAATACGATTGAAATAATAATAATAATAATAATAATAATCTAACGTTAACAGATGTATATAGATAACGATATTTTCTCTTTTGAAGTTAAAACGTTTTACGAAGAAATAATGATTACTAAACAATCCCTATCCTGTAGTTAATTTCCGATCAAAGTGATTTAAACGAGTTTCTCGATCGAATCTTGGTTTCACTTTCGATGATGGATTTTAATCACTTTCCCATCCTATACAAATTTATTTAACTTTCTATATATACAAACACACACACCTATATATATACAGACATCACTCTCTAAACCTTCTAAGCCCGTTCAACATTTACATTTATTTGAAAATGATTATATTGTAAGTAAATGACAAAGTCGATCAAGAGTACCCAACTTCATCCTCCGTTTGTTATTCTGGAATTCGAGTTAGCGTAACTCGTACTAACGTCTACATCGGTTTGCTCGTGAACGAGGACGAGCAAGGGTCCTTAGAATGAACAACGAACCATAGGACCTTTATACTCTCTCTCTCTCTCTCTCTCTTTCTTTCTATCTATCTCATACATGGTACGACGACGTACACCTCGGAAATCCAGCTCGTTCATAGCACTATGTAAAGCCGAGGAGGTTGAGAGTTAGATAGAGGATGCATTTGAGGCTACCATTAAGCCGGTGATTGATAATGCCCGCAGACCCGTTCTGCGCCATCGCGTCCGTCCGATCAAGGTCTACCCCATCGTGTATATAGTATACCCCCATAGAGCAAAAAGCGAAAAGAGCGAAGACGCTCACTGCATAACGCGCCGCAAAACTCCGACAAAAAGCGTAAAAGTAACGTCTACTGCCTTGTCATCGACCCTCCTCGTCCGCACCTTTCCCTCCCCCTCCCCGTCCTACCCCCTCTCCTTTCTCTTTCTATCTTTCATTCTCCTTCCCGTTTTGCCCGGCCGCAGATAATTATCGCCGATGAGAAGAATTCTTCCTTGGATTTTTATCTTGAGACAATAAAAAAAAAGAAACAAATTGTAACAAAAATAAAATTCGATCGTCCCTCCAACGATGGAATCTCTCTGTTGACCACTCTTAGATGAATTTGAACATGGTCTCTCTTACTCTTATTCTCCATTTCTTTTTTCTTTCTCTTTACCATGATAAACAATAACAAATGAATTTTGAGATTAATTGGCGTTGATCGAATATTAGTTTGACGATTACTCTCTTTTAAATATCATATTTTTTAATATATAAATATCCTTTGGTATAGAAATTATTTAATAATTTGTTGGTAATTCTGTGTAAAGTATACAAAAAAATAATAATAATTCCATTTTATGCAAAATTTCTCGCAAAGAAGTAATTATTAAATCTTGACTTTAAAAGAATCACTATCAACGCGAATACGTTTGTTTTACTTAAAAACACAAACTCTTCTAATATTTTAAAATAGTCTTATAACATTCTCATGTATAAATAAAAAAAAAAAAAAAGCAAATCCAAATTGTTGATCAAGATGAAAAAATCGTGTTATTTGTGTACCTACTTGTTCTACACGAGCAGTACAAAGATTTTTCCTATCGGTCGAGTAAAACAACAAGTTCCTACATGTTGTTCGTATAAAAAAAAGAAAAAAAAGAAAAAGAAGGAGAAAAAGGGGGGAAAAAGAAAAACAAAGAGGCTGTTGGTGGGTATCGCCAGCTGTAGCAAAATGTCTTTGTTTACTTAACCTCGAGAATAAGGTGGAGGCAGCAGAGTAACCGAGCAAAGAGGACAAGAATGGAATCTAGGGAACATAGAGGAAGAACGACAAAAGGTAGAAACGGACGAGCAAGGGAATGACGAGGCACGCATTCCATCCAAGCTATTTTCTCTTGAAAGAGATCGAACAATACGGACACCTTGCTGGACCAAGAAAGAGAAAGAGAGAGAGAAAGAGAGAGAGAGAGAGAGAAGATGACCGTGGAAAACGTCGAACGAGACTATCGACGATACAGGGATTCAACGTGTCTCGAAAAACAAAAATAACTTAGTAGAAATTATTCTTAAATTTAGATGGATGATTATTTTTTATTATCTACATTTGATCGATAAGAAATAATTAAATCAAATTCCCACGGAGAGAGAATTAATCAAATAGGATCATTCTTACGATCCTAAATTCAAATTTACTTCAAATTTGTTATATATAGATCTCGAATGATCGTACTTATCTAAAAATACAAACCACATAGGCTATCAAATATATTAGGTTGTCAAGTATGAAATGGAGCAAAAAATGCATATAATTGTATTGAAATTTGCTCCATTTCATATTTGACAACCTAATATTGTAGTATAATAATAAAAAGAAATGTCAAAAATTGTTTTCTAACAAAATTCATTCCTTTTTTCGATACTATCAAACATATAATAATCGTATGAAGAGTATATTAGAAATAACAAATCTATCGAGTGTCTCGCTAGCAATTATATTAACAAATTGATTATTATATAATTACGAGAAATTAAGTTGGATATTACTCGAAGGGATGGCGTAGGATTCGAAGAAAGAGGGGGCGTATCAAGGAGGATTAAAATAATATCAAAGATAAACTAAGAAAAGGAAAAAAATAAGAAAAAGAAGGGAAAGAGAGAAAGAGTCGGGTTAAGAAAATACGAGATAGAGGGGCTGAAAACGGGTGGGAAAGAAGGACGAGGAAGAGGGGAAAAGGAGGAGGGGTGCTCGCGCGACTCCTGCTGAAAGATTTCATACGAGTGTAGGAAACGTCCAGATATGATAATAAGCGAGGCTCGCACCGACGTCGAGCGTTATTCGCGAGAAGCCTCAGGGTTACATGAGAAAGAGAGAAGGAGAGAGTGAGAGAGAGTGAGAGAGAGAGAGAGAAAAAGAAGAAACCGGGTTCGCGTCAACGCCACGAAGAAGAGAACCAGTCCTCGTTCTTGAAGTCGCTGTCACGACCACCGGCAACTCCTCTCTCTCTCTCTCTTTCTCTCCTCTCTCTTTCTCTCTTATAAATCCTTCTTCCTACGTGCGTATCTTCCCTATTATTCGTCCCAACCCCGCCAAGAGTCACGCCTTTTCGAGCTCGTAACGGTGCACCGTACGTACGAGCAGAAGGAATCCTCTCCACTACTTTAACTTTTTGTTTCTTTTTTTCTTTTTGGTCGGTATTCTAAATATGCAAAATCAGTGAGAAAAAAAGAGATAAAAGTAAATTATATAGTTATAAATATAATTCAACTCTATTATATATATTCCAGCTTTGTTATATAATCATTTGAAATATTTCTATCGAGTATCCAACTTGGAATTGGAAATAATTTAATAGGATAATTTATTTACGAAAAAGAAGAATATAAAAATAATAATAATAATAATAATGATAAAAGAAGCATGATTCTTTTTTAATCATATCGTATTTTATAACATTTTTTTTTGTTTTTCTTTCTTACGCGATTAGGCAAGTAATACACTCTGATTGATACTCTTTCAATGAAATCTTTTATTCTCGAGTGGTTATGGTACATAAAAAAGAAAAAAAAAGGAAAATAATTGTAATTCGAATCTCTTCGGTGGTCGCGAGCGCATCTTCAAGTCTCTTTCCGATCGCACAAATACCTCGAAGCATCTTGAGAAGGAATTAGCATAATGCCGAGAAGCATTAGGTTCGTAAGCGCAAATTGTGCTGCAGGCATGCTCTCGAAGCACCGTGAGAGAGTGAAGGTGACGGGGAAGAACGAACAAGACCGAGATTTAAATTTTCATGAAAAATTTATATATATATACACACATATTTTTTCCGATGATGAGTATAATATGCTCGAGGAAACGAATTATTATTATTATTAAATCGAGGAAAAATGTAATACCCTTTTTAACGTTAAATTTACAGACTTAGTAGATCGTATTTTGTTTAAATTATTTTCATATGGATTGTATATCGTTGCGTTCAAAATTTTTTTTAAATAATCAACATCTTTCTATACAATAATATCTGTAATTTGAAAGAACAAATAATATATAAAATATTATTCTATCAGGTTGTCAAGTATGAAATAGAGCAAAAAAATGCACATAATTGAATTGAAATTCGCTTCATTTCATACTCGACAATCTAATATTATAAAACATTTAACATTTTATAAAATATAATGGAACATACACGTCCCATAAATATTAAATGAAATTATTAAAATATTATAAATATTTCACGAATAAATAAATAAAAACTTGTTTTAAAAGAAATCAACTATTATTAAAGATTTAATATAAAACGTAAGATTGTGATTAAATGAAATAGTTGTAATATTAGATAAAATCAATAATATACACAATATCTCACATAGTTGATAAAGATATCAATGAAATATACATTTGCAAAGGATATGAAAGGTAATCCTAAGAGGGGTCGTTTGATTTCGACCAGATTTGCGTGTTGAGATGCGAACAGGTAGGATCATTGCCGCAGGTAGGGGTATTATCGCAATTAAGTCGGTAGGTGTCGGTACCAGGGAGAGGCCCCTGCTGCTGTGTTCTTGCTATACGCGCTTCCTTAGAGAAGCAAACTCTCTCATTTACATTTTAACACCCTATCGCACACGGGACTAGAGATTAATAGATACGTCAAGCGCTTAAAAGCGTATACCTACTTTACGATCGGTCGTATTTCCTTCTCCTATGTATCGGAACCGAACTCCCGACTGAACCAACGCGACGGCAGTTTCCGATAACGTGATCGTTAACGACCTCGCTTTCACTCCTCCTCCTCCTCCACCCTCCCTCCCTCCATCCCCCCGTTATCTACGAGTTACGCGATACTTGTTTAGAATTACTTAAACTTCATATTTAGAAAGGAAAACGTAGATGACAAATTTCATTAGATGACGTTCTACTAAATTTATCCCCCTTAATATATATATTTTCTTTTGCATATTTTAAAATCATAAATAAGTATTATCGATAAGACAAGTTTAATGAATTTGTAAAAGAGATCGGAAAAATAAGAAGAAGAAAAAGAAGAAGAAGAAGGAATTTTTTAACAATAAAACAACAATTTATTACATCCGATCGTTTAGGTATCGTATCGTTTGGAGATTTATTACGGGAATAGACTTTGTTTTGTTTTTGTCTGTATCTTTCTTTTGAAGAGAAAGAAAGAGAGAGAGAGAGAAAAGAAAAAAAGAAAAAAAAGTCGATCCTAGTTCCCGATGAGCCCAGGAAAACGATTGAAAGTTCGCGCGATCGGTGGAATAGCAAATGACCGTGCCGTATCAAAGATCTCTTCGTGCTTCGTCCTCATTCGAAGGCAAGAAGAGATCGTAGGGAGAAAAAAGCATACTATTATGGGTAGTTATCGATGGTTACAGGTAGTTGAAACACCGCTGGCTATCCTTCGCACTTCTTAAAGGCCATTCCTCGTTCTATGGGCATCTGGCGCTCCTCGAGATCTATCGATCGGACAGAGATTCTAACAGAGAACATCTGTAAACCGAGAGAAAACGTCTTTCTCTCTCTCTCTCTCTCTCTTTCTCTTTCTCTTCCTTTCTTGCTAGATCTCCTTCTCTACTCTCTAATAGTAATCGTTACACAGACGAATCTTCTCTATTCAACAAATTTCACAAGTAACACACTATAAGTTTCTAAAAAGAGAATTACTGAAACTCAAATCAAGACATTACCTTAAACAGTAGATCTATTATTATTATTATTATTATTATTATTGTATTATTATTATCATTACTGAAAGTAACAATAAGATTTATGAAAGTAAGACAATAAGTTTCTACAATTACTAATTGTCAGCTAAAGACATTAGCATAAACTGTACATCTAACATATATTCACAATTAAAGTAACTACAACACTAAAATTGTTATTAGTTAATTAGATTACTTATATATATATTATGTTAGAGGAAAAGAAATGACAGATTTTCCCATTAAATCGTGGTAAAAAATCTGACATTTTTTTTCCAGTAACTCAATACATATGCTTAATGCATCTTTAAAATAGCATTTATAAAGATAAACACATTCTACTCGTGTCTAAACGAGCTTCAATAAAAAAATCCGTTTAAAGGTAATAAAAGTAATTAACATTTAAATGATAATTAAAAAATGTGTTTAAAGAAAAAAAAAAGAACACGAGACTCGACTGAGGTAAAATTGTAGAAAAGGGGGGGTCTCGGAAAGGGTTAAAGACTCAAGTAAAGTACACGTGTACTGTTTCAGATTATACAGGACGATCCTTCTCGACTTATGTTAGTGCAAAAAAAAAAAAGAGAAAAAAAAGAAAAAAAAAAAAACGTTCGAGTGAATGAGACCGGAGCGATTCAAGAGGGGCCTTTTAACGCTCCGCTAATTAGCAAAGCGAGTCACGTAATGTCTGTACTAATTAGAAAATACGGTACACGTAACAATAGCGCCAAAGGCCGATTGCGTCAACTAATCGCGTGTTTTCCTCTTCTACGTTTGTGTGTGTGTATGTGTGCTTGATGTGCTCCGACGCTCACACGATTTTGCAGTATTCGACTGTTGCTAACAATAAGTCGATACACCACCGACTTTCGATAATAAATTTCTAAACCCTAACTAATGGCTATTAGATGATACTACTTTCTCGATTCGTACAAACGTACGAATAAAAGATAAATTATAATGATTCTTTTTTTTTTTTTTTAGAGAAATTCTCGTGTAGTATAGGTATTTTATTTTTTATTTTTGGCATATAAAATAATTTCTAATATAATATTGACTTATCGCAATAGAGCAAAGATAAATTATGTTATATTAAAATAATGTATTGTAGGAAGGGCAGGGGGGGTGCACGCGTTTGTGACGTACATACGTCTCGAGTCAAACGCGCGAAAGGAATTTAAAAAAAAAGTACGGAGACAGAGAGTAGTGGAGCCTTTAAGTCGGTAAAAAGCTACGTTCGTTCCACTTAAATTATTCCGTTATTAGAATCCTTCTCTCTCTCTCTCTTTCTCTCTTATTACCTCCCTTTGGCCATGTGACGCAATGCACGGGCTCTTTCGAAGCAATTCCTGTGGTTCGAACCCAATATCACGAGAGGGATATACGTTTTCGTGGTGGTGTAACTGACCTGCCTCAAGGAAAGCTTAGTTGCTCCGTGCCAACCACAAACCCGTTCAATTATTTTTTCTTCTACTCTTCTCTTTCTCTCTCTCTCTCTATCTATCTCAATTTCTGTCTTTCCTTGTCTTTCTTTAATACCCCACCCTCCCCCTTCCCCAAGCGCGATCCGAATATCAGTCCTTCTCTACTACGAACTAGAACGAGATACGCCAAATAGCCGAGGAGAACAGATAGACAAGTTGCTTGTTTAAAGATAAAGATACCTAACATATCTAAAAATACCTAACACGTGTAGGATCAAACCTTATTTTAAATCAAGTATATATATTAATATATATACTAATGCATTAATCTCGTATTATAAAATTAATGTGTATTATTTATATTAAAATTTATAAATACATTTATTAATCGCAAAATATAATATATGTTATTGTTTATTATTACGATGAATCACAAAATGATAGGAAACATTTGTAATAAAATATATTTATATAAAATATTTATATAAAATAAAATATATATATTTGTAACAAAATATATAATAATAATAATAATAATAACGATCTATCGATAGATGGATAGATAGATCTAGTAGAATAGAAAAATCAAAGAAGTTCGGTTGCGTATACTAAATCTGAATCTCATCTTTACGTTCGTTAGTAGTGAAGGACGCTTAAGAAAAGGGACAATTATGGGAGCATGAATATTTATGGAAAGTCAGGGTGCACCGTGTAATCTTTACGGGATAACGGGCAGGGGACATCAGACCCTGGCTACGACTACGACTACGACTACGACGACTACGACGACGACTACGATACCTCACGGTTTACTTTGTCGGCTGCAAACTCGCCGAACTCAATTACCCTCTCGCAAGTGGAGGGCCCGAGAGATAAAGAGAGATAGAAAAGGTACTACTAAAGGTTCTAAGGGAGGAGGAGGAGAATGAGGAGGAGGAGGAGGAAGAGGAGGAGGAAGAGGAGAAGGAAGAAGAAGAAGAAGAAGAAGAAGGAAAAGTTCTCGCCGCGATACGAAGAAGCGATCGATCCTTGAGCCTAAGTGGCTACCATTTGCGACTGACAAAAGGACCTATGTGCAATGTGCATCCTACGCAACATCCCAACTGACCGTTCATTTAAACTCCCTTTCTCTTTCAATTTAAACCTTACACGTTTTAAAATTACACATTATCTGTACTATTATTATTAATTATATTACAGTTTTTTCTTCTTCTTTTTCTTCTTCTTCTTCTCGATATAACAAAAAATATTATTCAAATCTCGAATGTATTTAAAAACCTGATATAACCTAATCAATCGACACGATACAACAAGGATTAGAATATTTATAATCACAGATATATATTTTTATAATGTAAATCGAGTTTGATTCTGATATTCGCGGTGTTGGTATCCGAATAAAAAGGGCCAGTGTATACAAGGAGGAAGAGAGATAAGGGACTTAAGAGAGGGAAAGAGAGAGAGAGAAAGAGAGTCGATTATGGGTTAGAGGCCGACGATAGTTTCGAATTACCCGTTCGTTTGAGAAACGCGTACCTCTCGCGCCTATCATCTCGGCTTTAAGCGATACGTCTCTCGTACGCCTTCTATAGTTTATGCACGGCATGAGTCGGTCGGTGCATTGTTCCCATGGTGGAGCATCGCACGTTTGCCCGAGTATCGATACGAGGATACGCTTCGCAGCCAATTATTATTGCCATTTAGATAAGGAACGCAACGCTAGTTAAAGCCAGCGAACCTTGCCGAGCATCCTAAGATGCAACACTGTTTCTCTTCTCTCTTACTTTCTCTCTCTCATCTATTTTCTCTCTCTCTCTCTCTTTCTCTCTCTCTCTCTCTCTCTTTCTCTCTCTCTTTGGTTAAGTTAAACCAGCTCGATTCGCGAACGACGAGAATACGTGCGATCGAAATTCGACGAAACGTGACGGCGGAAAGTGGCAAATTATCTTAAGATTATCTTCCACGGATACTTTATATATATATATACATATACCTAGATTGATCTTCGGAAGGAAATAATATTTTAACGAGAAGATCGATAGATCCGCGATGGTTTAGAAAAAGTTCTCGTGAGAAAAATTCATTTTCTGAGGTTGAATTATTAAAAAAAAAAAAAGAATCTATTGTATATCGCTAAACTTATTATTTTCTGTTTAAGTAACAAAAACATCGAATAGAGATAAATAAATAAAAATATCATTGCAAAGGTAAATGAAAGAAATTTGAATTAATTATTAATTATTTTATATTTTTCGTAGCTATCGAAAAATATTGTTTAAAATGTAAGTATATGTTAAACTTATAAATGTTACGCACTTGTGGTACGTACCAGTATAACATGTATTTTAGCTAGCAAAGTATAACTTTCGTGATATGAATCAGCAAAAGTAATAATAAGATAAAGATATATATAAGTGTATGAGAGTTTAAAAAAAAATTAAAAAAAAAATGATTTGACTTTAATTGAAGAAAAATAAGTATCGAGATAAGAGCAAATAGTATCGTGAAAAGCCGGCAGCAATAGGGACATTATCTGGCGTGCAGTCGAAATACGTGTAATCGAACGAATCGTTACGTATTGAATCGCGGTTGCATAACCAAAGTGAATCTCTATGGCATACTGAAGGAAATCTTTTTAACGATCGGCTCTTTTCACCTCGGCCTACCCACGTTGTTTTGCGCTACCCCAGTGAGCATGATAGACGCGTATTCGGCTTGAACAATCACGGTTAATATATATATATACTTACATATCTTTCTTTAACGTAAAGAGAGAGAGAGAGAGACATATATGTAGTATGTATTATAATATATACTTGTAGTCTAGTAGAATAGCTACGAGCAAGCTGATCGTCGGTCTAAATGCAGCAGAGGAAAGTATCTGCGACCCCACGCGAGATAATCGCTATGATATACTACTAATGACGTTGAGAGTTCTCGATGAATAGAAAAGAAAGAGAGAGAGAAACCGAAACGAGATCGAAATATCCTTCCATTGCGTCACGTAATCTGACGTTGTTAAAAGATTACTCACGATTAGAATATATATAAAAAGAAGAAGAGAATCTAAAAATCATTGAAATTGTATTACCAAATCTAACCCCATACGAATTATTATTATTTTATTCAAATAATAAAATAATGTATAACTCCATCCAGAATTATTCTTCCCAAACCTGTCGAAGATTGCATAAACCATCTCGCAATTTTAGAAACTAATAATCAATATTCATCGAATAATAATAAACGGATTAAATATTATAAATCAGGAAAAAATAAATAACGATTTCTCAATACTTTGAAAAAAAAACTAAAATATATATAATACAGAAATTTATTTTCTTACGTAATTGAATAAATAGAAATCAATGTTATTATAATCAAAAATATATATATAATACAAATAATAAAGATTTCAAACATATAAAAGATCCTCTTAATCCTTAAAACATATTTAATGACAACCCATAAAACCGTATATCTAAATAAAACCATTTAACCATATATACACTATAATATAACATACTTATAAGATCTTTGTATAGAAATAATCAAGTATCTCTCCATATATACACACACACACATACACATATACACATTGACTTACGAATAGCAATCTATATCGTTAGGTATTCGAAGAAAGTCACTGTGAAGATGGTCGTACGACGGCCTAATCTTCCCGATCGTCTTCGAGTCGCGCGCAAGAAAAGCAACTTCGAAGAAGGGTAGGTAAGAACGTAAAAGAAAGAGAGAGAGAGAGAGAAAGAGAAAGAAAGAGAGGAGAGGAAAGAATCCGCGAATGGAGAAATCTCCCTTTATCCGCGATTTACTTCGGATAGACGTATAGCGTTCCCCCTGTTCCATCGTACTCCTCGTATAGCCATTCCGATTAAGCGGACAAGAGAGGACGGTGAAGTCTACGGTCGGTCTCATACTACAGAGAGAAAGAGAGAAAGAGAAATAGTGCAGGTACCATACATACATACATACATACATCCATACATACATATATACATATATACGCGGAAAGCCAATTAAAGGACCGAAGAAGAGGTCCCGCCTTGCGAAGGACCCACGTACGTATCTCTACGAGTACCTACATACGTGTACCATACATACATACATACATACATATATATTGTGTATATATATACCTACGAATACGAATAAATCACGTGCTCGCAAGCGTAAGCGCATATCTCTCCGTAGCCCCTACGTACAGTAAGATACACATATAGGGTGTCAAACAGAAAAATATATTTATACGTTAATATCGTTAATATCTTTCTAACTCTGTAAGACATGTTAATGCGTTTGGTTACTGTGCTAATAATAAGTACCCCCTATAAGCTTTATTATTATTAAATAATTGAGATTGAGAATAGTATGCCTAATATGATATTAGAAAGGATATATTTTTTTAATATAATAAATATATTTAAAGTTAGTTATTTTTACTGTTGATTTATTATAAAAAAAATGGAGAAGAAAATCATTGAAGAAATTGGATCATCGGGGCTGTTAATATTCTTCTTTTTTTTTTTTTATTTTTAATTTGACACCGTATACACTGGTAATACTTATATGTATGTGTGTTCGTATAGAATATACTTATACGTACTAACTCGTATCGCTATCTCGATAATAGAATGATCTATCTGCAACGAGCGGCAACAATAAGCGAGCAAGATATTATTCCGGTGCCGGAGTACTGCCGTATCTCGGACACGCGAGTACTTGATCTGGAAGCAAGGAGTACCTTAACTCAACAAATAACAATACGGTATTGCCCTCACGTAGGATCGAGGGCCTAGGATCAGCGCCATTATGCGCCAACAGTTCCTTTAGTTCTATCTTTCTTTCTCTCTCTCTCTCTCTTTCTTTCTGTTCTGTTCTGTTCTGTTCTGTTCTATCTTATTTTCTCTTCTCTTTTCTTTGCTGGCCCTCGATGTGTACGTGTGCAGTTAAACGCATCTATCTAAGCTCGTTGCATCCCAGGAAATACATATAGAAAAAAAAATTTATATATATGAAACTTACAAGTTTAATTTTATTTCAAAGACAATTCATTTTAATTATGATGAAATATTTTTGTGTTTATATAAAAATAAATCTTTATGGTAGTATATTTTTAAAGTTTTCTTTTACGTGTGTGTATATTTTATTATCATCCTAATTGTTGATATATATTGGATTGGTGGAAAAAAAATATCGAATTTTCCCATTGAATTGTGGCCAAAAATTTGACATTTCTTTTTTCTCCAACCCAATATATTGAAATAAAATCATTACGTTTAGATTTAACAAATTGGAGATGCACTTTTATAGAAATTATTTAAAAATAAAAATCTTCAACGACAAATCCATCTATCTTTCTACATCCGATTGATATCATCCCAGAGTACGTTTTCAATAGTTAAATGTAGCACGAATGAAGTCCCGTTCAATTACTCGCAACACGATACCACGGCTATTTATTGTAGTCTGCCGAAGCTCGGCAAGTTCTCTTGGCTCGTGTGCTCTTTGCCGTAGTACTCCTTTCCATTCGTCGACCGACTTACAAAGATCCCCCAGCCTTTCTTCTCGCCATTGCCGATCGACTTTTAACTCACCATTCTTCGTTCGAGTAAAACGTTCATGATGGTTCCTATTCCACGTGTTATCTAAATTATACTTAAACCTAAAATCACGATTTATCGATGGAATTTAACAAACGAACAAAATCGTTTCTTTTCATAAAGTAAGATCATAATGCAAATGGGTTAAATGGAACTACATTTGGTTTGATTAATAATTTCTTTAAAAAAAAAAATAATATAAATATTTTCCACCCTAATTATTCTTTTAGTTTAGTATTGTATAATAAAATTAGTAACATAAATATTTAATACCGATCGCGAACAATATGTAAAATATTTTCTCTATTTTTCAAAATATGAGCTCCGGTATTTTCTATTAAAGAAAAGAATTTATTTGTTTTTTTATAGATATTTTTATTATTATTATTATTATTATATAAAATCGATGATAAAAGAGAGATTATTCAAAGTATATACCAAGAAAGACTTTATAATTCTCTCTCTCTCTCTTTCTTCTCAATTTTACCGAGACTCTCTCGAAGCATGTTGGAGGGTAATGGACGACGAGGATCGTTCGACGAATAGCTTTCACACGATAAACAATCGATATCTAACGTCCTGTCGTTAACTCGATATTATCGAAGACATGTGTGAGAAAAAGAGAGAAAGTAGCTAGTAGTGTTATCGAGATACATACCAGGAAACAACTATCAGTGATTCTTTATTCGTTCTTCCTACGCTTAGAAATATTTTCTATCAAAATTATTATTATTTTAGTATTGTATAATAAAATTAGTAGCATATATATTTAATATCAATTTATAAATTAGATCAATTATATACTTTAAATACAAATATTCGATTGGTGGAAAAAAAATGTCGAATTTTTGGCCACAATTTAATAGAAAAATACGACATTTTTTTTCCACCAACCCAATATATAATTAGGTATATTAAATATAATGGAAGTATCTAAATCGTATCTTTGAAAATGTATTTTAATGTCATAAAACCATAATAGAATGTTATTGACAGTTCAGTTTTCTTGGTAAATTTAATGTTTTTTATTCTCGCAATATAATCTTAATACTTGAGATAATTGAAATTATTAAATATCGATACGAACAATTCGTTGAATATCACAAAGAATTTTTCTAATTCCTAAGAATAAAAACGATTTTTTTAAATTCATTCGATAAATGTATCTCCTATCTTCGAAAGAGATTATTCGAAACAAAAAGAAGAGGAGAAGGAAGAAGAAGATGAAGATGAAGATGAAGATAAAAAAAAAATTATCATGAATGAATAAGCGTCCATGTCATTCGGTAAACAAACGATTTCGTTCCGCGTGATCGCTGAGGTGTCTCGTAGTTGTTGACGGTAACATCTATCCCAGAGACGAACTACGACTGGCACAGCTGTACCCTTGCACCAGACATTATAACAATCTCCTTTATATAAGATTGTTGTACAATCATGACAACCGTAATAATTTCAAGAATCTAGCAATTATTTTATTTAAAAAAAAAAAAAAGAGAGAGAAAATTTTCTAATCGAACGAATTTCGTTTTAAAGTTGAAGGAGAACAAGATAATGAAGAAGTTCAATTTTGAAGCAAAATTGATTATGGCCTTGGATCCTAAACGAATGGAAATATAAAAGAGACCTCTAAACGTATTAAAATAGTATCTTTTGTTACCTCGTGAACAAGGATACCTTCGACAAACGGTAGAACTCATTAGTATGCTACCGATTAATTCTCTTTCTTCAACTATATCTCTATCTATCTATTTATTTCTTTCTTTTTTTTTTTCTTTCTTTCTCTCTTTTTCCATCAGTCGGACCAACAACAATCCTGCTATCCAATTTCGCAACAACGACGCTACTATCCCATTCGTGCTCGTAAATAAGTACGCGAGTAGGATAACATTGACTAATGAAGCGCGATCCAATGTTAATTGTCTTTAATGGCTAATTTACTTGATACCTATCTGTTTGTCTGTCTGTATCTCTCTCTCTCTCTTTCTTTCTCCCTATCTATCTATCTATCTCTCGACGTCTATTATCTTTATCGGTTAAACAATTTCAAACTAAACGGAAAGGAAAATAAATTAAAAGCTATTACGACGACGTGTTAAGAAAATAAAAATCTACGTAATTCCATTTGTTAGATAAAAGTATTTACTAAGAAAAAATGAACGACATGAATCGTAAAGGTTTTTCTCGATGGGATGGATGGATAAAACAATCATAGTCGTGTTTGGAGAAAAAATAGATAACTAAAATCTATAGAATCTTCTAAATGGATTATCAAACATTTTCCAATATTTTCTTTCAATCTTCTCTCTCTCTCTCTCTCTCTCTCTCTCTCTCTCTCTCTCTCTCTCTCTCTCTGTTGTATCTAAACGAGTTTGTATACACCTACTTATCTCTGAGAAAGGAACAAAAGGAAAAAAAAAGAAAAGATAATATATATATACAGTTAAGTACTGTCGTCGCATCAGTATTTCTAACTTCCTACAGGCTCTCATAGATCATAGTCCGAAGAAGGAACGTGAATAGTAGATTGTCTGGTGGTATTCCGCTAGCCGTAGGACGAAGGTATCAATGAAAGCAGAACCAACTGCGACTACCCGGAACGATCATGGACGATAACTCCTTGGTTAGGAGTCCTAAACAATGGCGGATATTGGTATCACTCGTGGAACGCTTAGATACCTTCTCTTTCTCTCTCTCTCTCTTTCTTTCTTTCTTTCCTTTTCCCTTTAGCAATCTTCCTTTCTCGCTTCCTATGCTCAGTTGCCGACAAGGCGGTCGCCGATTGCAATTTGCCGATAGGATTCTACCTGCCGCGTTGAACGTTCTACTCTCTTTCTTTCTTTCTTTCTTTCTTTCTTTCTTTCTTTCTCTTGCGTATCCTCCATACGTCTCTCTCTCGTTCTCTATTTTTCTTATTATTTTTCTCTCTCTCTTTCCTAAGTAAAGTTAAAATCCTTAAAGATAGGATAGGATTGGCCAGTTTGTAGTACTTGGTACGAAGAGATACATCTTTCCCCCAGTAACTACCCATAGAGAGAATCTTCTAAACGGGGTATATACGCCGGTTCTTCGTTCGTAGTAGACCGACTGGTCAATATGTATCGCACCAAGAAGAAGGGCTCAAGGTATGCCGAGTTCTCTCTATACTATAGTATAAAGCGGCGTGTGTGCCAGCAGTGCAACGCAATCCTGCCAGGAGAGAAACGAGATACCTGAGAGATACAGTCCTCTAGCAACTAACTGCAGCTCTATTACCTATTCGCTTCGTGCCCGCAAGTCTAATACCTTCTATGTGAAGATATACTTAACCTCGGATTAGGATGCCACTTGTCATTGCGAGAGAAAGAGAGAGAAAGAATCTTTGATTTTACGTTATTATCGAAAAATGCCTAACAAGAGCTAAGAGATACAATTTACATTGCATCAGTTGTATTCATAGAGTTCAAACATAAAATTTAAAGTACGCTCTTAAATAAGGAATAAAATTGTTTTATAAAAAAAAAAAATATGTCTTTAGGTTTTGCCATTGGCGTTTGAACAAGTAGCCAATAAATCAAGTTGACAATTTGAGGACAAATCGTTAGAGTATAGGAATGTAATTCTCGACTACCGATTAGGTGAAGCATCATTGAGTCAGTAGTGTTGGAGGACGTTCGTGGGAGCCTGTCGGAATAATTAATATTCACCGAGGCGTTGGCGCGTTCTCCGCTCGGCCGAGCGAGCAACCGGGGCGGTCTTCTATGCTTCCAACTCGTACTTGGAAAACCCCGTCGGCTTTTGATGCTGTGTACCACAGACCGTACCGATCTTAAGCGTCCGATAGTCACGGCCGTCCGTTCTCTAGTTCGGTGTCATTTCATCAATTACGAGCGTGGATGGTAATACGAGAATAAACTAGAAAGAAAGAAAGAAAGAAAGAAAGAAAAAGAGAGAGTGAGACATCACGGTGGTGGTGGTGGTGGTGGTGGTGGCGATGGTGGTTGATGCAAGAGTGTTGGAACATACACAAGAAGGGGAATCGGAGTGCCAAGCCATCCGTGGGCGTTCCAAGCGATTCGCTCGAATAGTCGCGAAACGATTCGCGAGAGCTTCTCTCGGACCTTTCCCATGAAGAAGCGTCCATTGACAGCCGGAGAAGTGTATCACAGAGGATCCTAAGTGTAGTTATTCCAAAGAAAATAAAAGCTTTACCCTCTCCTCCTCCTCCTCCTCCTCTTCTTCATCTTCATCTTCTTCTTCTTCTTCCTCCTCCTTCTCCTCTTCTTTTTCTTCTTCTTCTTCGTCTTCTTCTTCGTCCTCATCCTCAACTTCTCCTCCTTCAGTGGACCCCGATTATTAATGGCCGCGGTGGTGGTCGTCCGTCCGTGCAACACGGGCGCAAAAGTGTACATCCGGTTTTCTACCAAGACTCTCTCTCTCTCTTTTCCTCCTGAACCTCCTAGAAACCTCCCGACGTGCCGGTTGCCACCGGTGCAGGACGAGAGCCGGACGACCTTGCGCCGCTAAGAACCGAAAAGCAAACCAGCACGCGCTAACATAAGTCCCTTTCCTTACCATACCATAACATACCATACCATACCTTGTCTTGTCTTGTCTTGTCTTGTTTTATCTTATCTTGTCAGTCTCATTCGTTATCAAAGTTTTCACCGTAGTTCGGCATATTTTTCATACATTATTTTTTCCTTTCATTTATATTGAAATATTTGATCCTAATCTCTATTTCAATGTTAGATATATACTCGAGACTCACCTGAAGCAATCACTTATATCGATGATCAATTTCGAGTTAATTAAAAATGTCTATATCATTAAGTATACACTTTAAAACAACTTTGGAATGGAACAGCTAAACTTATGCACCCATCTAGATACATATCTTTATGGTCATCAATATACCAACATAACACGAGGATAAAAAGTATATAATGAAAATGTTTATTTTCTATATGCTATATAATTATCGACAATCTTGTAATTTTTCTTCTTTTCTTGTTTCTTGTATCTCTCTCTCTCTCTCTTTCTCTCTTTTTTACTATATCGAATGATCACAGACAGTTTTCTTTCCCCAAGCGGAATACTCACACATTCCATTTGGCAGTTACGCAGTTACGCGCGCATACGCTAACGAAGGATAGGCCAGAAACGACCTTCTCGATACCCATTACGCCTCGTTCGTTTATTTTGCGGCTTTGCGCGTTACAGATCTTACTGTAATGCCCCTTTGTACAGCGCCGTGATTCCCCCTTATTATATACTTCTTATGCCATCGGCACTGTACCTTCCCTCCCTCTATCCTTCCCCCCCATCACCACTAACTTTTCTATTCTCTTTTTCTTTTTTTCTTTCTTTCTTTTTCTTGCTTCTTCTCTCTTTATTCGTTAAACTTGAAAAAGGTAACTCCTGGAATTGCTCCCGATCCTTACTTTTATTTTTCTCTAGATCGTTTCTGTCACCATAATGCAAATAACGTGAGATTATATTTAACCGGGCATAGAAATATAGACATGTGTAATTTTCAAATCACACACACACTTTTATATTGTATAGGATTGTTGGATATAAGTATTTTAAAATGAGCTTTAAATTGTATTAGATTGTATCAAAAATTAATTTCTAACTTTATTTCTAAACTTTTTAAACTACCCCTTGTGTGTTATTTTATTTTATCAAATTTTAAAACTAAAACTCTAACTTATTCAACAACAAAACTTAAAGCTATAAACCTAAAAAAAAAAGAAAGAAAGAAAGTCATCAATTTTTTTAAACCCATATTTATTACTATTAACATTTTTTAAATGGTTGAATTTATTCGTGGTTGAAAATCAATGTTAAAATATATCAAGCAACAGTAGGTCCGAAAGAGACTGTGTAAAAGTTAAGATGCCAAGGAAGAAAAGGGTAAAGACGGGGGACTGTGACGCGCATACCGTAGGAGACAGGTGGAGAGGGAAAAGAATGAGCTTGGAGGAAAGTAAACGACCTATCCCAATCTCGAAGGCCCACGCCAAGTCCCAAACGGTTGAGGGTTAGTTGGGAAGAAAGAAGGAAAGTGAAGAGAAAGAAAGAAAGAAAGAAAAGAAGAAAGGAAGTAAAGAAGGATGGATGATATGGAAAGATGGATAAGAGGGAAAGAGAAAGATAGGAGGAGGGTCGGAGAAGAGTAAAGTTGGAGCGTGAATACACGCTGCTGGTATATAAAGAGTTACCAGGGCGTTGCGTGGGTCACGATGCCCGTGAGGCATGAATACACACACACTCACACACACATATATATACACGCATACAAATAAACACATAAATACAAGACACGCGTCACACATATATACACACATATAAGTCGTATATGATAGGAAGGCACACGTCACGAATTACACATACGCACATACACACACGTGTATACACCCATCGGATGAAAACTCATACAAATATACCCTATTGGACATGAAAATATCTGAAATACTTCTACAGAAAGAGATCGTAAGTTTTCCCCTTTTTCTTCTCGTTCGTCGTCGTTGTCGTCGTTCCTGGCACGTTCTCGTTATGGAAAGCACCAAAGGATATTGTTGCTCGTATATATGGAGAGTACCAGGGAAGCGAACAGGACTTGTACTATGCAGATGATTCCGCGATATGGGCTATTCATTGTGAGTCATTTAACAGTTTATGCGCCGAGTACTACGTGCTTGCTCGAATCTCTGCGATGTGTTATTATATTGCTTATCGAAAGCCTATCCAACTCTTTCCGCCTTTCTCCCCTCGACCCCCCATACCTCCTGTCCCTCCCTACCTCTCCGTACCTACCAACTATCCTATAATAACGCGCGTGCCACTCTCTTTCATCGTCAAATCCTAGGTAGCTACTTTATATTAAATGACTGAAAAAAAATAAATAACTCGATAGGAGTTAGTATTAGAGTAGTCAAACCGCGTCTAGGATTTATTTTATTATTATAAAAACAAAAGAGAGAAAAGGTAGTGTGTAACGTGTTCTTGTTCCAGACTACCAATTACCATCTTCTACACGAGACCACGCACTCTCAAATTATAGACAACTAATTTATTACACTCTGATTAATGATCTACGTGGAATCCTAAATCTAGATATATGTGTATATATATCTCGTGCATATATTAAATAGAACCATAAAATCGATTGGGTTAAAAGGAGTAGAAAAATGTTAATAATATTTTTGCATATGTCTCTCTCTCTCTCTCTTTCTTGAGAGGTGCGTTAAATATAATCAATCATGTTACTTCAGATTAAACGTTATCGTTTATTCTCGATAATAAACGTCTTTTAAGTCTTCTACAACTTATCAAATTGTTAAACGTCATTTTATTTCTTTATGATTTATTTTAAACCTCCCCTCATTAGATGTCATTAATACAAGCATGTGTTATAAAAAGATATTATTTTACATAAATATATTCTCTTAAGCAATGTTTCAATCATTATTTCAATATTTGCTCATATCGACAATAGGATTTTGAACGTACATTTTTTTATTTCTTCTATTCTTTGCTAATTATGCAATGTCATTACAGGAAGACTATAGTCAACGAAGAAGATTATCGACGCCAAGCGGAAGTCCAAGTCCACCGAGGCCAACAAGGCTCTCGAGATCTACCGGTACCCTAACCAGAGACGAGGACTCCTTCTGTGAGTCGAGTAACACGCTCACGAGAGATAATCAAGGACAAGAAGCTGAAAGGAAGGGATGGTTCAAGTCTCTTTCGCGAAAAAACAAATCCAATACAAAGGTAGGACATTATTAATAACTCTGAACTTGTCTCTAAACATTAAAATTAGGATTCAATTAAACCACACATTATTCGCACAAATACCTTAAAGATATTGCAGGCACGTGGCAAACCTAATAAAAAAAAAACTTTAAATCTGTAAAAATAAAAAAGAATAATCTTCTCATTATTCCGAAAGGGAGATTTGTGCAAGGAAATATATTCACCTCATATGGGTACCTTAGTCACCATCATTTTAATATTTTTTCAATCAATCTCTTCTATAAAAAATTATCTTTACTCTGTATTATGTTCATACCTCCATAATTGTATTTTCTTTTTTTGTATTAATGGGTTTATCCCATAAATAAATAAATAAATAAATAAATAAATATGAAATTATCAGTGAAAAGAAAAAGAAGAAGAAGAAAAAAATATAAAAGAAAGGAAAATATCAATGAACTCTCGTAATTATAATCTCTTATCTCTCTCTCTCTCTCTCTCTTTCTCTCTCGACACGCTTGAATGAACGATGTTTCCGACGTGTTTCTTTTTTTCTTTTTTTTTTCGAAAAGCCGTTCTGCAAGATCGCGATATATATATGCGTATAAAAACTAAAAATAAGGAAAAAAATACCAACGATAGAGGTACAAAGTAGAAGTAGAAATAAAAAGAGAAAAAGTAAAAATTACTTGCGGAGGTGGTGTGTGGCACCTGTTTAAGGGAATCATCGCGAACTAGTCCTCCTCGAGGAATATTTCCGGGCATGACGTCAACTCCTCCTCCACCTCCTCGTTGACGCGACGACGAGGAGGCGGCTTTTCAAGGTTCGACAAACAACTCCATTCCGAGTTCTTATCCGAATCCGGCGTAGTTTGCACCCGTGTGGGCGGCGACGATCACTAACACGCATACGGAATAGAAAAAAAAAATAGAGAAAAAAGTTATAAAATAAAATACGTCGAATAAATATTTTTCTCTTACTTTTTTTTTTTTCGTTTGTTAATTTGTCTTATACGAAAAAAAAAAGAAGAAAAAGGAAAAAAATGTCGGATAATCCTTGAAGTATATATTCGTTTTATAAAAAAAAAACATTGAATATGATCTCTATACTTAAATCTTGTTATTAACAATAGTAACGTAACAACATGTTTAGGTATAAGCAGAATAGCAAGGAGAACGTTTCCATATCCGATCCTTCCCTTGTTAGCTACGGGCCCGTACGAGAAGCAGAGGCCATTAGACCAATACAACCTCCAATTACCGGTTTGATTAAATGCTTATCTAACTCCGCGCTCTGTGGTTTAATTTAATCGCGAGATTAAGTGCCGATCGAAGGGCTGCTTAACTCTCTCTCTCTCTCTCTCTCTCTCTCTTTCTCTTTCTCAAGTATCCTCAACAAGGAGAGAACGAGCACACCGATATTTCGATCTTTCCTTGCTTCCTTCCTTCCTTCCTTCCTTCTTTCCTTCTTTCCTTCTTTCATTTCTTCCTTTCTTCCTTCCTTCCTTCCTACCTTTGAAACACGATCTTAGCTTGAGGTTAGCCCTAAAGCTATCTTGGATAGCTGCATAGAGATGATTGCGTGCACGTGAATCTCGGTTATGCAGGATGATCTATCGAACGATCGATGAACGGACCCCAAACGTTTTCACGAGAAACCAAAGAGAACCCCAGATTTTTTTCTTCCTCTCTATTTTAAATTAATAAAATTCAACAACAACAAAACTATTAGGTGTACAAATAAGTTTCCGCCGTACAACAAAATATGGCTTTATGATTAAATTATGGTTAAAATTGTCTCATGTAAAACGTCATATCGTAGGGTTTGACATCTCTCGACAACATAATTTTGATATATTAGTGATTTTGTATCGATAACAGATATTTTGTTTCGTTCGAAAATGTCGAGTTTTGAGCCGAATAAGCATCATTTGCGGGAACGTTTGATTCAATTATTTAATTTAAAGAAATCTGCATCTGATGAGCATCGATTGTTTGTGGAAGCATATTTCAAGGCTTTTTTAAGTTAGAGAAGTTTCATGAATGGTTTTTTTAGTTCAAGAACGGAGACTGTGACGTTGAAGACAAAATACGTAAGGGAAGGGTGAAAATGTACGAATACGCAGAATTGGAAACATTATTGGTTGAAAATTCGTGCCAAACGCAAAAAAAAAACTTGCACTTATATTCGGAGTAACTTAGCAAGCAATTTTACATCATTTAAAATCATCAAATGCTTAATTTTTTAATAAGAACGGCGGAAACTTATTTGTACACCTAATATAAAATCCAGATACTGTTTTTTTTAATTTTTATTTTGATTTATTTCTTTTCCTTCCTTTTTAATGTCTTATAATTCATAGAGAAAATGAGGACGAATAGATATGCAGGTTGGTTTGTTTTCACCCTTTTTTCCCCGTCTGGAACTACAGAATTAAAATCTTTTAATAGAAAGAAATTTTTTGTTGTTGTTCTTCTTCTTCTTCTTTATTTTTTTATAATTATTAAAGAAAATATGGTTATTCTGAAACTATAATAAAAGAATTGTTTCTTCAAGCTTTATTATGTTTTTATAAGTATCGATAGATTTTAAGTTAATTAATCTATAATAATATACAATATATATATATATATATTAACATATGTGTATAACTTCTTTTCAGAATGTGGATAAGAAACCAAGAATACCAGAAAGTGAGATCTTGACGACCGGAACGGAGGACGAGGAGGCATCGTCCGCACCGGAACGAGTTTCCGTTCAAAAGAATCTTCGCTTCTTCGGCGACACCGATCAGGAATCGGTCTCATCGAACCGTGATCACAGGTAAGTAATCAAATATGCACCAACATGATTTATCACTTTTATCGATAAAAACAAATATTTCTATTAATATTCTTATACGTAGATACTATTTATAAAAGAAAAAAACATTAATTTTATATTTTATTAAAAACTCGGTTAATATCACGTGTGAGATTACTAATTAAATAAATTCTTAAAATATATTTGGTATAGAGAAAAAAAAATAAATTATTGTAATAAAAAAGAAAAAAATTAATTTTTTAGGAACAAACGAGTCGACGAACACGGCTGCACGAAACGTGACGTAAGCAATTCGAATAGGAGCCATAATCTCGGCGGTATCGTATCACCACCAAGGAAACCACCGAGACTTGCCGAGAGTGCTCTTTCTTCCGGTGAGAGTACTACCGGTGACAGCAGTCAACAGAGCCAAAATTCCCAAAGATCGCAGAGATCTGTCGTGTATTTGCACGCGACTACGAGTAAGTATAATAACCCTAAAATTATTAATTTCCAAATATTTGTTTATTTTATTATATTATAAATACATCACCAAAGAATATATATTTATATACCTTCCTATAATAATATATTTAAATAATCTTTTTTATTTATATATTTCATTGAACATATAATAAATTTCCTAACATAATTAAAATAAACTTCCCATTGTCCAAAAATTTAATAAGAATAATAAAATGATCGTGCAACACCGTGACGATCCTATTTATTCTTTAAAATTTCATCTTTCTATAAGAGTTGAATTTAATAAGATCAGCTTGTCAGTTTTATCAATAGTTGAGGTGAATTGCATGAACTCTCGAGAAGTTCTACTTCTAACGATTAAACTTTCAACATAATGGTGGTAATACAAAGTTCACGAATTTTTGTTAGTCGGCGAAATACCTGGACCGAACGAACGACGTAGAGCAGCGAGTCGAGAGGAACTCAATCGACCTCTGCAATCGCACACGAGAACCGTGTCTAGGAGCGTGAGCGTCTTAGCTCCTTGGAAACCAAGACACTATAGGGAACCTTTCGAAATCAATTATGATCAACAACAACATCAAAAACCAATGATGACTTTAAGACGTAGACAAAGAAGTCGCGAGACGCTCACACGTAGGGGCAAGGAACCCCGACGAAGCAAAGACAATCTTTCGAAAACCGGTAATTCTAATTATTAAAATAATAATGATAATTAATTTTAATATAATAATACAATTTAAAAAATATATATATTATTTAAAAACATTTATTTTAATATAAATATTTTGATTATTTTTACCAGAAAAAAAAGTATACAAAAATAATATAAAAATACCATTTATTGATCAATGAAAAATTTCTGTAATTAAAGAGATAACAATACAAATTAAAAGATAATTTCCTAATTCGCAATATCAAATTAATTGGATATATCTTTGAATCTTTAGGTACGATCAATCGCAGTACGTTGAAATCAAAGGACAAGCAGAAAGTGGACAGGACCGTTTCCACGGAATCGTTATCGACGAAATCTCGGAGCGTGAGCTCGAAGCCAGAGCTCAGTAGGTCAACATCCGTACCACGTGATCCAAACAAGAGCGCGGGATGGTTTAAGCTAAAGAGCAAAAAATCCCGGGCCTAAAGAAAAGGCCATTGATCAATGCTAGTCTTGAGTTTCATAAGTAATATTTTCGTAATCTCCTCTTTAGCAGCTGATAATTAACAAGTCGGATAATCCATCGCAAATTCGCGTTGTGACAAACGACGATCTTTTAATTTTTATATATATTTCTTTTCTCTTTATTTTTTCTTTTTTTTCTTTTTGATCTTTGTTCTCTTCTATTATTTTATTTTATTTTATTTTATTTTATTTTATTTTATTTTATTTTATTCTATTCCATTCTATTTGTTTTCAATATCTTTTTTGTTCTTATCTCTTTTAATCTATTACCGTACAATGCGAGCGAGTGAGATAACACTTAATCTAATTAACATATATATATATTTTAAAACAAATATAAATTTATTACATTTGTATAACGAATCCGATTAATTATGGAAAAGAAAAAAAAAAGAACAAACAAATAAATCTTAACAGCGAAAACTGCGCTCGATATTTTTATATATGCGTGCATTCGTATTACAAAATACACAATTATATACGATCTAACGATTGTTTTAAAAAAAAAAAAACTTTATTTTCTTTGTTATTGCAAATCTCGTTAATAACTTTATTACAATAATTAAAAAACATATTTCTAACACCTTTGTTGTTCTAACGTAACAAAAAAAGATGAATGATATATATATATATCGATACTAACAAATAAAAACTCGGAGAATTTTGGCTTTGATAGTAGACGCAAGTATTTATATTTGACGAAAGACAGCCGAATACGAATAATAAGTTATAAATAAAATTCATAAGGAAAAGAAACACTCATGCCACGATATATTGAAATTAAAATTGTAGAAAATATTTATGAACTGTCGAATGAATTAACCGTGTACATTTTTAAAAAGCCTTCTCTCTACCAAATTTAGTCGTTTAAATTTGTTGCATAAGACGAGAATGCATCGGATTCAAAATAAAATATAAAAAAAGAAATGAAAAAAAAATTCGATCAAATCTAGTACATATGTGTAAAAGATTCGTGCTCATTCTTTCTCATCTCTTTCTCCGATTTGAATGTCAACGTGTTAATTAATTAAACGGTATATACTACCATACTATATACGCGTAACATAATTTATATAAAAAAAAAAAAAAAAAACAGAATTTTATATTACCGTGAATGCGAGTGCCATTTACATTTGCATAGAGAGATCTTTTATACTTTAAATATTAATCAAAATTTTCCCTAATAACTTACCATTTCGAACAAATCGTCGATCGTATTCTTTAATGAAATAATAACTAATGCGATTTACGATATAAAAAACAAAAATACTTTTGATATACGAATAACCAATCATATCACGAGTCGCGTTGTAAAAAGTATAAAAGCCAACAATCGCACGTACTTGAAAAATAACGACGAGTAAAACAAATTTCTTTTGTTCATAGACTAATTTAAACATTTCTCCAACCCTTTCACTTTTTTTTTTTTCATTCTATCTTCTCTCACGCTTTTTCATGTATATACTTGTAATATTAATCCTTATTGTTTACAATTGTTCTACTTTAATCTCTAGATCTTTCCTATACGAACATCCATTTGTCACTAAATGATCACTATCATCATTAACAGCTATGATTTTCACCTGGGAAAATATAATAATTTGTTAAACGAGAAAATTCCCTTTTTTCTTGTATTACCTTATTTCGACATTAATATAACAACAGAGTAAACAATAAGCATAGAACAATTTTCTATTGTACTGTGATATGCCGTTATGCTGTTAATAAAAGAAATCGATTAAGTTAGTGACAAAAATAGTCATCCGCACCATAAGTTTCATTTCTATTTGGTGCTAATTATATGTGTATGTACATATGAATCATTAAGGACTTGCATGTAAATATCATGGATATATGGATGGTCTGTATTGGTTTACTGATAAATTTGTATTGTCCATTAACATAGTTATTAGTCATTTCACGCAACAAGTGTAAGAAAAATAATATTAAATATGTACGGAGGCTTAAAACTCCGGTGACAAGTTATATTTTGTAACATGAATAACAATTTGAAATAAACGAACATAATTTCAAAGGATTTTAAAACGATATCATAAAAAAACGAGTGTTTTATCAATCACAACGGCATATAATAATAATAATATAAATATTATATATTATATATATGTATTTTAGCATGTTTCTCTCATATAAATATGTTTATTACATAAATGTTTACTAACTGATAAGCTTTGCTCGTAAAAAGACAGAAAATCAAATCTAGTTTTGTCATCTCTTCGACATTGCTTCTCCACCAGTTGAAATAATATTCACAAAAATATATATTCATAAAACATTCTTTTATCGAAGAAAGTTATTCTATCGAATACATTTTATCCCAACAACATAAAGTTGTTCCTGTTAATATCAATATCATTCCAATATATGTGTCTGAAACATGATATAACAGAATTCACAAAATACCTCATTAAAAGATTAAATTAATAAATATTAAATTTCCTACTTCTCTCCGCTCTCTTCTCTCCTAAAATCCAACCAGTTATGGCAGTAATCACAAAGGTAAGAGAATTAGAAACGGGAACTGCCAATGATATATCAGCGCCTTGCAAAGCGAAGTAATACAGTAAAGAACCGATTTGATTGAACAGGAATGGTGTCATATACTAATAAAGATTGAAATCAATTAAAATAAAATAGCTATTTTATTACAGCAGATCAAAAGAAAGAGAAAAAGAAAAATATTAACCTTTGCATTGGTAAAAAGAAAATAAACTTCCTTAAAAAATTGACCGTATCTGGTGTTCGCTTTTACATTTTCTAAACCACTAGCACCTTTCTTTATTAATGGATTAGTTACACCCCATAAAAGTGCCACGAAGGCAAGGTATATCATAGATTCTAGAAAAAATATATGGAAATGTATACGATAACTATAATGATGAAACCAATACAAATTCGATACTATTAATATAGCTATTTTAAAATATCCTATTGATTTTTTATCCATTAAAATACATTGGTGTATATGAGCAACTTATTTCTATATCGTATTTTATGTCTCTTTCGTTTCTTTACATTTTTCATTAGTCTAAAGTTGTTCTTTCTTTGTGTTGACTATTAAAACATTTTACAAGAAGTATCATTTTATAGAAAGTTGATATTATATAAATATAATTTCAAAATAGTGATACATGTATACATACTTTAAATAAAATGCTTTATGGTATTAAATTGATTGAATATTATCTATAATATTGATATCAATCTGATTTACAGTATTTTTAAAAATGACAAGTACTACATTCTTACCTGAAGTCATTCTTATTAATATAAATAACGTATTACACAAATATCTTATTTATTGTTCTTACTATTAATCACTATAATTTTTAGGTGTATTTAAAAAAATATCACTTATATTTAATACAATTCAGAAGTAACAGTTAACCTCTAAAATCTAAAGAATAAAAACAAACTGACCACATCTCTTTTTTTTTTCATATTACATACAAAAATAATTGTATTATAATTAATATTGTCGAACGACAATATCGTCGTTAACCTACGTAATTCTTACTAAATATGTTTATTATTCTTTATAGAATTTCTGTTAGTGCTGCCACCTGTCTACGATTTCTATTGGACGTCATTACGCGCACGTTTTCGAACAATTCGAAAATATACTTTAAATTATTTTCTCTCATTATTAAATTGTTTATTATGAATTTTTCATCTAATTATTTTAAATTATAATCGTAATTGATAAATAAATAATTACTGAAAAATGATAGTTCAGTCAAGTATAGATCGAATGCAATACTATTTTCTATACGTAAATATTTTTATAATAAAAGTATCGCATTCTCTCATTAGTACAATTCATATTTTTTTTAAATTCTAAATAAATTAAGTAATTGTTTAATTTAAAGAATTATTCTGATTAATAAAAATTGAATTAAAAAAAAAATATATATATATATGTATATTCGATTATTTTATTAAATGCTTACATTCAAAGATTTTACCGACGAAACACCGATCGATCAATCATAAACTTTTGGTGCATAGATGGAGCTGATAGTCGTTAAAATGAATGAAAGTTTTTCCCAACCCGTTAGCAATCACCCCACTCATCTTCGCGCTGAAACACTTGTCGGTCTCTTACGATGATCAAGTACGTTAGCGAGGTAGCTCATCGGGTAGTGTGTTGTAGGAATCTTCGTAAGTAGCAACATCGTTTTTTTTCTCCTTTGCATTCGGATGGACGGAGTCATATAAGCAGGTACATACATAACACGCGGCTACATTAACGAAATTTTCACTTTGACTATTCAAACAAATTTGACAATAGCTCTTTTACATTTTTTATATCAATCAAAGCTTCTATTTATTTATTGCGCTTTAAAAATTAAATATAATCAATCCAATGAAACAATTATTTCTTTCCCACGTTATTCTATATTTTACAAATTTTCGCGTTTCGTAATACAATTAATTAGATCGATTTATTTCAAATTAAATAAAGATAGACACACATGTTGTTAGAGAATATATTTTTTATTTATATTATCACGTAAAACAATCTTAATTAATTATATATCGTTTTTATTCTCAATTATGATACCAATAAGCGTATGCAAAATTTATAACACTCTTTTGGAAAAAGAAAAACAATCCTATTAGGTGGTCATTAAAGCGGGAAATTCAAAAATGACAAAATAAGTAACAAAAAGTACCATCGAATAATATCTTTGATATTTTTCTTATATTTTTCAGAGTTTCGTTACGACGAATTTGAACTTGTGCTTATTGAGAAAGTGGATCTCTCGATATTACGTGTATCAATATCGATCGACGATTTAAAAAAAAAAAACAAAACAAAATAAGAACGAGGACTTGAAATAAATGTGGAAAATGGATTCCCGAGAAGGGCCTATAGTTAGTCGCTTTCCACGACCGAATCTACGTGGGATGACAAGAGATAGAATCATGGCAGGTGGGTAGAAAGAACCGAGAGAGGTATTTGGAGCGCAACAAGAGCACAAGCATGCTCCTTTTTCCTCCGCAAGAATCACGGGGTTTCCTTCCCCCCGTCTCCTCCTCTTCCCTCGCCACGAACCACCACACTACCCCCTCATCCGATCCGCACTAATGAAATTAGTGGTGATTAAGTCGGAGGGTCACCTACTTTGCCGAGAGCAAGGTCGTAACAAACATCCATTCACGACTAATAATAATAATAATAATAATAATAATAATAATAATAAATCCGTTACATTGGATTTCCAGCTGATAGAAACCACACTAGACGGTTTAACATTTTCAACGTGGAAATAGATCAATTAAATCGAATTAAATGAAATAGATTGAAAACTTTAATATTATTCGCGTTTAGAAAATTATTTATTACCGTTGTAAATCCTAAAGATATTTTTTTTCTTTAGATTGTATAAAATATATGTTCTTTTTCTTTTTTCTTACAGTATGCGTATATAATTAGCTTTATGAAATCAACTAACACCACCCACGATTAGTTTATTTCAAACAAAACACGTAGATCTAATGTACACGTTCCTGAATGCATTATAAATGCCACGTTCGAATGCATACATAGACTTCGGATTAAATCTCCAAATTTTTTTTTTTTATTTTGTTCTACCAGTACATATATAGGTATGTTTCTAATATGTATAAGTATATCTGAGATAGCATATATATATACATATGATAGTAAACGTGGTATGTTAGGTATTAATTATTAAAAACTCGTGAGAGAGAATAGACTATCGACAGTATATTTGGATGAATCTCCTGTACAACGCATTACGGTATGCAACCGGATCGGGCATATTATAGCTTGTACGCGTGTTACGCAAGCGTATCGAGTGTATTATGAATCGTGCATACGCTATCCCTGACCGTATACAGAAGCGTTCTTATTCAGACGAAAGAAACGAGTTAAAGCATTTTCGGCCATACAACGTTTGGTATATCATTTTTTATTGATCGATATAAGAATCATCTACTGATTAATATATACATAATCGTAATCATCTTAATAATAAATATGCAACTTAAATAAATATTACGCGCGCGTTAAATTCTATAAAGGTAATTTACAAAAATTAATCGACATTAATTTCTCAATTATTACAAAAATGTCTTTTGAATAATATTAACGAATTCAAATGATCTAATAAACGACTTACAGAGATATTATTATTATTATTATTTTTCTCAAATTTGAAAATAATCATCTGATCGATTGTACGATTATATAAGAACGAGTTTACCGGTTGTAATTTAAATTTCTCGTACGTGGAAAATGAAGTAATAATATCCAACGTAGAGAATTAATTATGCTCTATTAAAGTTCATTTGATAACAAATTAAACGACGATAGAATTGATGAATTATTCAAGAACCAAGTGATACCAAAGGGTTATTTAATGAGACGGAAGTAACCGATAGTTTGAAAAATGGTGGACAAGTTTGAAGCAACCTATCGATGTCCTAATGAAACTAATAATCGTAAAGGAGATTGCAAGAGTAGCTAGCATAACGACGACGATGGGTGAGAGCGATCTGTGAAGAAGGAAAGAGAGTAAAAGAGTTAGAGAGTGAGAGAGAAAGAAAGGCAGAGAGGGAGGGAGGGAGAAAGAGGGAGAGAAAGAGAAAGAGAGAGAGAGAGAGAGAAAGCAAAGGATCAAGAACAGGAGGGAGAGAGTTCACTCGCGAAACGAAACGGTGTATGGAATAGCAAGGAATGGAATGGCATGGCATGAAACGAAGGTAGTCAGTTCGCATTGAACTGCCGAATCGCACGCGTCGACATACTCTATTCCTATCGTCGTCCAAAAGGACGACGTCCGCGTGTTACCCGTCCTTTATTAGAACGGGACACCCCCTCCCCCGCCCGCCTATAACATATCTTTTTTTTTCTTTATTTTCCTATCGAGTCAACGTCATTTGCTGAAAGGATTACCAGTGAAGAAAACAGGATACCTATGTACAGGTGCGATCGTTGATTTTTCTTTCCTCTTCTTCCGCTGTAGAAAAAAAAGAAACATGTCATCGTACGTTTATAAGTTGTACCAATTATTTGTGCGAAATATAAAAATCAATATATTAGGTGGACAGGAAAGTGATGTCGTTATTTATTTTTCTTTGGCACGACTTAGAAGTAGACTCTGATTTGCTGATAAATGATAAACAAATATTGATATATCCAGAAACGGTACTACTCTCTGGTCCACCTAATATATATATATATATATATATATCAATTACCTGAATAAGAAACCAACACACACACACAAAGTTAAATAAATTTAAATGAAAAGTAATTAACGAGTATATATTTCAAATCTTCGTTGAATTATTTCAAAATTTTCGCGCGCCTTAGTGGCAGTTAGTTATCAGAAAAATGGCGCCGAATATACGAACGCGCATCG
>JACGTP010000001.1:6855144-6945144 GCA_023678845.1 Mischocyttarus mexicanus
CTTCCGCTGTAGAAAAAAAAGAAACATGTCATCGTACGTTTATAAGTTGTACCAATTATTTGTGCGAAATATAAAAATCAATATATTAGGTGGACAGGAAAGTGATGTCGTTATTTATTTTTCTTTGGCACGACTTAGAAGTAGACTCTGATTTGCTGATAAATGATAAACAAATATTGATATATCCAGAAACGGTACTACTCTCTGGTCCACCTAATATATATATATATATATATATATCAATTACCTGAATAAGAAACCAACACACACACACAAAGTTAAATAAATTTAAATGAAAAGTAATTAACGAGTATATATTTCAAATCTTCGTTGAATTATTTCAAAATTTTCGCGCGCCTTAGTGGCAGTTAGTTATCAGAAAAATGGCGCCGAATATACGAACGCGCATCGTTCAAAAAAAAACAAGAAAAATTAGAACAAAATGTTGTAAATGAGTTGAATATAAATAAAAAAATCGCGAAATAAAAAGAGGGATGGGGGGGCTATAAAAAAAGATGTTGAAGAGTGTTAAGAGAGAAGAATAAACGAAGAAGAGAACGATAACGATATATAAACCGGCAACGGTACGTTAGAGTTCGATGAACTTCGGTAGAACTCACGAGTTTAACGCGTTATGGTACGGTTCGATTGGCGCGAGAAAATCTGTGGGAAAAGGTGAAATGCTTTTGGCGCGCGCTCACCTTCTTCTATGGCATACATATACATACATACATACATATATATACATAAACAACATACGCAAGTTATTATGTATATGATAGGTATATATAAGTATGTACACCTGTTGCCGATTTCGAGGGCGTTCGAGCGAATGCGATCACTGTCGAAGATAGAACGACCAGGATCGCGTGTGGGCCGGTTTCTGCTGTCGATCTTTCTGCCGGCCACGCGACAAGAAGCGTAGGTCGTAGGAAAAGGCCCCGTTGAAAGAGCCCATAGTCGGCCACACCCTATACCCAGATATATATATATATATAACACATTTATTTCTAGACGAACCTATTTCTCTCTCATCGTTGTTGTGTTATATTTTTCTATTATTTATCAATAATTTGATGATAGTTGTATTAATAAACGTGTAGTACCACGCGATGCATCTTCATATTTATTCTTTTAACTTTCTCAAAATTATCATTTTTTAATTGCATTCCTAATGTAGAGAAAGTAGTCCAAAGGTTTCTCGGTAATTGAAATATCTCTATTATTCTATTTCGTAACTTATTAGATTAAGATTTTTGTACAAATCGTATACAAGTTTTTAGGCTTCTAATTTGACAATCCCGAATAAGAAGGATTAGTGGAAAGAGTTTTGAAGAAAATAAAATTAAAATGTAATTACTTGTTAAAATTATTTATGTATCTCTTGAATCGATTAGATAATAATAATAATATCTATAAAATAAAAGCAGCAGAGTAGGTCGATACAACATAATATGAGTTTGCACTATTTCTGACCGCTACTGTACTTGCTATTACATACGTATGTATTCGAATCCACTTAAACCAATTTTCTTTCGTTTCGATTCGACTGACATCTTCGAGAACCGCGCGTAATTCAAATATAGAAGGAAAATCTAATGGAAAGGAATCTCGGATCCTTCGATTGTCAATAACGTGTGATTCTTTTTCTTATTAGTGGAATAAATTAAATAAACAACTTTCGTGTGTATACTCGCATGTGGGAATATAAAAGTCCATGGTATATATTCGCATACAGAGTTAGGATTCTGCGTGAGAAAGTCTGTGAACAAGAATATTTATTGTATATAAACGAAGGAAATGTAGTTTCTTTTCTTTTTTTTTTTTCATACTTATTATTTCATTAAGTTTTCTATTGCCAACACTTTTTCCCTTAGAAATATTTTATATGAAATCTATATCTATATAATTCGAAGTAAAATAATGTAACAACATTCGGGATTATTTCTCCCCTCATTCAAATAAAGTGTCCAAGTTTGTGCTCTTTACTTACATATAACGTATGTAAGTATGTACGAAGCGTAGTTACGTACCGGGCGTGCATCTTTATTATTGGCCAAGAACCCGTATACGCGGCAGCAGAAGGTTCGATGAACCTTCGCAGGTACACACGACGCGTGTACGACGCGTACGGACGCCGCCTTCCGATCGGTTGCCCCTTTCGCTTTAAGTATTAGAGCTCGCGAAAATTGCTACTATGTTTTCCCCTCCTCTTGAACGTGTCATCATATCCCGTATTATAAGCTCGAGGGGATGAAAAAGAGGACATCCTGAAGTTACCGCTGTGTATTCAAATTCTCAAATATTCGCGCGCTAACATATCTGCCGCGAAATTTCAATTTTTTCCTCTCTAGAAGGTACGAAGTGTATAATAAAAAATGCACACGATAGTATTAAATTTTTTTTTTTTATTCATAATTATACTTTATATATATTGTACTTATATACACATAGTTTAGATATATTATTATATGTTTATTTTTTTTTTATTCTTAAATAAAATACCATTTACGTTCCACTCTACTAACCGTTGACGTACAACACCGATGGTCGAATGCATTTCTATGTGTGTATAACATATCGTTGCCCACACTACTCGCACTTTAAGCGCGTATATCTCAAGATATTTCCTTTCTTATCGTTAGGAACTTAATTCTTATCTTCTCAGTTCGAATTCAGTGGGCTTTCATATATGTACGTTGTAACAGAGACGTATGTAAACTCAGAAAGTGTAGCGCGAAATCGGTGAAACTGTGTATTCATTATATTTAGAAATGTGTTTTGGCGAGATCGTATTTTCTAAAATCTCGCATACGTGAAATTAAACGAACTGCATATATCCGCGATCTTTTATAATTGAGATAATAATAAAAGATAAATAAAAGCTATGTGTAAAGAATTATCGATAAAACGAATTTCTTCGACCTGTGAAATATTGATTATTATTTTAGAACAAAAAGTACGAAAAACTAAAGACTTTGATCGTCGATTTAAAAAACATCTTCGATAATAAATCGAATAAGTGATATTGGTTTCGAGGACGACGAAAAAAGGTGCATATGTAAAACAAGTGAAATTAGAATTTCTAATCTGGTATCTATCGTATACGATTCATGCGTTTCTTTCCTGTATCTCTCAATCTCATTCAGATACATATCAAGGATTTATCAAAGGATCTTAGCCGATATTGAAAAGAGACATGTTCAAACAATTTTGGGAAGTTTTAGGTGGCAACACGGTAATAAAATTCTTCCTTTTCGGATTTTTCTTATATCCTTTTACACCATCCATACATTTATTTATATATAAACACGATTATTTTATATAAGTATATCATTAGTGATAAATCATCGTCATACTGATAATATTTTATCGTTTTAAAAGTAACACACAAAAAATATCGATTATCTTTGCTTTCGTTGTTTTGTTTTTCCCTTTTGATTGTTATTCCAAATACATGCTCCCTTCTTTTGTTACGTTTCCCCCATCGTCGTCCTTCGTTTTCATAATTACGTTTGCGTTCGACGCTTCCAGCAGGCTCTCGTGCATTTTGTATTTCGCATAATCTCGGGTTAGAATCATTCGTGCGTGGTGAGAACATTAGCGTGTTCACGTTCATGCTCTTTTAACAAGATCAGGGATTATTTGCGCGTACAGAGAAATCAAAAGTTCTAATATAAGAAGAAATCTGAGAACCCGATCATTTTTCATTGAACAACAAGAAGAATCGATCTAACCTCCGCCAGCTATCTTTTTACGTGTTTCGTTTCTTTCTTTTAATTTTTTTTTCTTGTACAGTTTTATTTTTATCAAATGTGTTACATCTTTTTAACTAAAAAATAAGAAAATATGTAGAAGAACATTAATTGATCTCACACTTCTCTTCCTCCGGTACACATTCTCATCATTAGAAAATCATCATGTTTCCAAAGGTATTTTTATCTTGAAACGATTAATCATTCCCTACAATATGCGGAAATAATTACACAAGCTGATATCATCTATGACAAAGTTATACGTAATACGTCTAATGTATAACGACACTATTATCATCTTTATTTTACAAATAGGTGGATTAGTAGTTTGTAGATTATATATCGATTCAACAATTTTCCGATCTACTAAACGATTTTAACGACTGTTTTTCAATGATTTATTATCTTTAGAAAAATATATGTAATATTTTTAATATTTTACATATATAAATATATATATTTTTATATTTATTATCTTAACAAAAAAATGTCTTTTTTAATCAATGTTAATATTCTATTTCAGGCTCGAAGCGGAATGTCCGTGGGTTCGGGAGGGCGGGCTCCCATTAAACGTACAACCGGAACCACGACATCGACCGTTAATAATTCGACCAACAATAAGTAAGCCATACTTTCCATTTACATTTTTTTTTCTTTCTAATTTAATTCTAAAAGTGGTATAGGAAAAAATTGACAACAATTTTTATTTCGATCTAAAAGAAAAGAAGAAAAAAAACAATTGAACTTTTACGGAGAATCTGTTTTATCGACCGTATCTAGGAATACTTAATTCTTAATCTTCCAAGAGGGCGCCAGTATATCCTTAAAGTTTAAAATTATATTTTATACGAACAAAGTGCATCATCGAAGATGCATTTAAATGCAACCAATAAGAGTTAGACATTATTATACACAATGCTTTCTTATAGGTCAAAAGGTACAACAACTTAATTTTTATTTGAAATTAAATTAAGTATAAAAATAACATTTCTCCTATAAAACACGTGAAAGAAAAACTTGTCGATTTATCGATTATTAATGGAAATTTATTCATCGAATAAAATATTTATTGAAATATATCTACTAAAATAGATAAAGAATATTAAATCTAAAAGATAATTTAATTCGCATTAAATCGCGTTAAACGTTTCTACGTGAATATAAAGAGAAAAATTCAAGGCAAGCTCGTTACCGTAATCGTAATGGAGTAGTTCGTCCTGTCTGTCACGTGTCGGAAAACCGGTCGCGCCATTACTTTTTCGGAAATTCCGTTATCTACCTGCGATCGTGCATTGGTGCATCTGTCTATACCAAGAGGCCGTTACACGTTTAAACGGTCAAACTCGTGTTACGATCGATTGTGTTCCAATCGAGTATCGAGTATCGATTATCTTTCACATTCAAGATAACTCGAAAATACAAGCTTCGATACTACACATTCATATTTTAAGTTAGTAACGTTATATTATAACCATTTAACAGGTTTCACGCTAAGTAACATGTTGTTAGGAAATATTACACAGATAATAAACGTTAAATATAACTAAACTTGTTCGTTGTTCCTATATATATATAAGATATTTATTACTAGTTCTCATAAGTGGAAAGGTAAACGATGAAGTGAGACAGAAAAAGTTTCTTCGTCGCTCGTGCTCAAGATATTGTGCGCAGGCGGTTAAATGTGAAATTTAATTCTACACAACCATTGTAATAAAAAAAATAAGAAATAGGATTTTTTACACATAATATAATTGATTTATCTTCATAAAAAAGACCAATTTTATATATTTTAAAAATCAATTAGAAAAATTGTTTAAACAATTTTTGTGAATATATACAATTAAAAATTACTTAACCTCCAAATTAGCGTTCTTGACACGTGAGAGATAGTGATCTTTATTTTTCTTTTACTAACAATAAGAATTATCGTAAATACTCGTAACGAACAATGTTCTCCCCTTTCCAGGCAGATAGAATGATAATATCATTTGAATCATGTAGTTTCTAACCCTTTTCTTTGACCTTAATTACAATATAATAGTATTACACAATAATGTAATATAGTTTACACATATGTAGTTGTTTCTGATATAACATTCGTAGAACGAAACTTTCAAGCGGGGATATAGCTCAGTGGAAGAGCATTCGACTGCAGATCGAGAGGTCCCCGGTTCAAACCCGGGTGTCCCCTTGAATTTTTTTTTTATTTTATTTCATTTTTTATTTTATTTTCTTTCGTTAACACGTCACGCTAGCACGCATTTTCGTTTAATGTGATCGATAAGAATCGAGACATAAACACGTAAAATGTAATAGCACGTGAACGGTATTTCACGACTTTCCTACGATATAATGGTAGTGTATAACATACACATACATAAATATATCTATATATAATATATATATATATATATATATTGAGCTGGAGGAGGGAAAAGGAAGTGAGTTAGCTAGAATGTGTTTGGAGGAGGCGAAGGAGAGGAGGAGAAAAGGGGGGGAGGAATTGTCGGGGTGGGAGGAGGGGAGAGGAAGATTTAAGGACTGGTTAGCGAAAGAGGGGTTGGGGGAGGGAAAGGAGACATGGGAGGAGGTGAGAAGGATTGATAGGAACCAGCAAGAGGAGGAGAGGTGGGAGCAGGTACTGGAGTCGAGGTACAATGAATGGTACAAGGTAGCAAGGGTTGAAGGGGTGCCAAAGTATTTAGTGGGGAAAGGAAATGAGGAGAGGAGGAGGAGGATAGCGAGATTCAGGTTAGGGAATGAAATGAGAGGAGGCAGATACTGGGAGGTGCAGGAGGATAGGCTGTGTAGGGTATGTGGGTGGGAAGTCGAATCGTGGGATCATGTGCTAGAAAGATGCGCTTGGGCGGGGGAGGAGGGGGAGGAGGTAGGTTTAGCGGAAAGAATAATGGGAATTTTAGACGAGGAAGGGGAAGGGGAGAAATGGATGAGAGAGCTGGAGGATAGGAGAAGGAGGGCAAGGGGGTAGGCTAGATGATAAGTGTAAATAGTGTAAATAGTGTTAAGTAAATGTTGTTATGTTATTAGATTATGTTAAGATGTATATGTGAAATGTGTTATTAATTTTGATGTGGTATGGACGAAGGGCGAGTTGTTAAAGTTTTGGGTTCGTTTCTTGAAAAAACGCCTTGTAAACCCGGTTTGGGAAACAATAAATAAATAAATATTAAAATATATATATATATTGAGTGATAAATTAAACTCATGTCAGTTACGAGAGACGGAGATAAGTGACGTCACGGCTTACGACACGATTACGTTCACCAATAAGCGTCAGACAAGGACGAACGAGCTGAGAAACAGGGGACCACGAGTCATAATTGTTATAATTAAATCGTTAGAACCGAGAAGAGTTGACAGTGTGTTCTCTGGTAAAAACCAATTCTCTTGGAGATTTCAATGACGTGCTGACGATGATAATAAACGTAATAAATTATGAAAGAGGGAATATTTCGAACGGATTTGATCATTACATAAGAATATGATTTTAAATAAACTATGAATTAAAAATTAATAATCTCTCTCTGTCTTCCTCTCTCTTTTTTTTATTTCACATGCAAATTATAATTAATCAGATATCTCATTTCTTAATTCTAATTTAACAAGTTTTGTTTTGCGTATAATAAAACAAAATGCACGAAATTACATTTTTAGGTATAAATTATTGCTATTTGCACGTTATTTATTCTATTACTGTTATTCATTTATACAATTAAAAATAACAATACGATAAACATAATTATTTCTTACAAAACTAAACAAACCTGATATAAATTCACTGTTATAAGGTATTGTCCTTTTATTTTGTAACCAACAACGGAACATTGAAAAAAAAAATGGTATTTCTGATGATAGATTTTGAGTAAGTGGAGTAAGCATCAGCGTGTCAAAGAAATAAATAAAAAAGAAAAAGATAAGTAAAAAGAGAAGGGAAGAGAGAAAGAGAGAAAGAGAGAAAAGAGAGAGAGACGAGGTCATTGACCAGCGGTCAGCGATCGAACTGACCTCATCAACTCGTCGTTCCTCAACATATACTAAACTAGTGGTCGATACTCACTAAACTCGTCGAATCGAGTATCTTTCTCTCTCTTATTTTCTCATTCTCTTTTCTACTCTCTCTCTCTCCCTCTCCCTCTCCCTCTTGCTCTTTTCTATCTTTTCTTCTACATACGACAAAAGCGTTAAACTTTTCCAAGATCGTTCCTCTTCGGTGACGAATCTTTTATTATCGCCTAATTAAATCACTGAATCACACGTAAATTCATCTTCTTGTTCGTGGACTTTGTAAACTATTAATATGCCGAAGAAGATAAATGCATTTTCTATTTATCGATAAGTAAATCTTTAATCAATGGTTCAAAGTGTAGATAAATCGATATTTTATATAATGCGTTTTTCTTATCTCACACGTTTTAAATACGTTATAAATACGTTATAAATATATATGTAGATGATATGATAATTTTTTAATAGAAATTATTTAAAATTGAATAAGACGAACTTAAACGTTAAGTCAATCTTAGAACAGGTGGTTAAATTTTTATTCGGGACTTGACAAATCGATTCAAGTTTAACGAACTTTTTGCAAATTTAATCGTAGGATTATACTTTATTCTTTTTTACTTCTTTACAAATCTTCTAAACGATAAAAGAAGGATGTGTTCAAGGTTCGATAAATCATTTCGAAGAATCAATCATTATTCGTAAATTTATTTTCTTTTTTTTCCAGATTGTTTTAAACGACAAGCTTTAGGAAATTTAAAACACGAATAATTGATTTTAACAAATCGTTTAGAAACTTTTTTAGCTCATTCTGTACATTATAATTAACTTACCTTTGTAAGACCTAATTTTGTTATCAATACGATAAATAGAATTGTTCTTAACATTTTGAAAGTACACATGCAAAAGTGTACAACGGGTATACTAAATTTATGATTTCGAACGCTCACTTAAAAAGCAGCTTATCGATCGACGGTAGCTCTGACAAGTTCGTAGAACCACAAATAGACATTTTGAAAGATTTGATAAAGTTAGAAAAAAAAGGAAAAAAAAAGAAAATTTATGGATCCCATTCGAAATAGATTCCGGTTCCAAAGAACGAGATTTATGATCCTAGTTATGTAATCGTAATTTACCTTATCGACATTTCAACGGCTTCATTATTTGCCGTATATTAATTTTTTTTCAATACATATATAATATATTATATCCATTACTTTTCCTATTACGTAATTCATATGTAAAAACAAATACACTCTTACATTAGTACGAATAATGAATTGGATGAAATTGGTGTCTTACCGTGAAACAGGCAGACGGCTAAAAACACAAAGCATCTTTTATTGTTTCACACAGGAGAGAACGCGTTAAACCATGCACCTCCTACGTCCTACACGTCTTGTAAGCTTACATAATCGTTCGTTAGACGAGCGCGTAACAGCACATTGCGTAGGATAACCCTATCGCACGTTTGTTCCACTTCCTTTCGATGAATGAGAGATCCTTCTTAAAGATTCCATTTTACGGTAGAAAATGAATATGAGAAAATTATATTTGAAAAATATATAACATATATATTATCATATATGTCAAAATATATATATATATATTAGGTTGGTGGAAAAAAAATGTCGGATATTCCCATTGAATTGTGGCCAAAAATCCGACGTTATTTTTCCACCAACCCAATATATAACATTTACGATTTATCTAACTTTTTAAATATAAATTTTGAAATTCATTTTTGTTTTTTTTTTTATTGAGACATAATTTAAAAACAAAAATAAAGTAACATTGAAAAAGAACTATTTGGTAACCGATTAAAATGTTGATATGTGACAGATCTAATGAAATGTATTTATGTACGTATAGAAATAAATGGGTAAACGTTAAACATAAATTTTATATATATATATATATAAAACGATACGTTTTCTTGCGTATGGGTTTTAACAAGGCTGGCGTTCATCTCGGCTTCGGTTGGCGTTCCACTTTCGCACGAGAAGAAGTACATAAAGAAAAATAAGATAAAAAATAAATAAAAAAGTATAAAGAAGGGAAGGGAGTGTGAGTGAGAGAGAAAGAAACACGAGTTTAAGATTCTATTCTGAATTTCAGGTCGAAGCTCGAGCCAAGGCCGCCGTCTGGAGTTGGAAAAAGAAGAACTGACGCGGTGTCGTTGCTTTTCAACGCGAAAAGGCCGCCTGGGAGAAAAGTCGAACGAACGCCGACGACGACAACAACGACAACAACAACTACAACGACGAGGACGACGAAGACTCCTCGAAAGTCAACGAGGCCTAATAAATCGGTGGAACTATTAAAGTGAGTTTCTTCCCCCCTTCTCTCACTCGGAGAAAAAAAAGAAAACAAGAAAAAAGTGATTTGGAGGGGTTCGAATTTAAATGACTTACATTTATCGTTAGTCAATAATAATTATTCGATGGGGTGGTCCGAATATGAAACAGAACGTATATCTTTCTCCGTAATTGGTATTTAAATTTCCCGGTATTTATATACGATCTGTTTATCTAAAATATTGGACTTTTGGCAACAATCCGACATTTTTTTACATCAACCCAATATTAGTCCATTTTAAAATCAAATATTTAGAAAAATATCTTATTGGATTAACTCCAATTTGCACATAATATACATATATATATATACATATGTATGATATATTTATTCCGTATGGGGGATACTTGGTGTCTTGCTCGAAAAGAAAAGATATAAGAAAGAAAAATAAGAAGAGAAAAGGGAGGACGAAGCAAAAGAAAGAAAGGGGCAAAAAGAAAACTAGAAAAGGCTTGGGTGTACGTACGGGCGCGCGCGTACTCGTTCAAGTATGTTCATCGGCGCTTTGCGTGAGTTCAATGACCTCGTACTCGCATGCTTACTCCTTTCCCCACGATTTNATATACAATTTATATATATATATATATATATACATGTAAGTATATACGTATCCGTTCCCAACGCGAATCATCTTTACCCCACCAATTCGAGCCAATTAACTCCCACCCTCGAAGATCAAGAGGATTTGTATCGACTTCGATCGTGCGATCGTCCGAGTCAAAGAATTGGGTACCCACCCGGTATCGTTTGAAACATAATTTAGACCGTCTGAATAAGTTTCAATAGATAATCATGACTCTACGTAAAAAGCTTAATAATTTTAATATAGTCAATTAAAATAAAAAACAACGGATAACAGAACGACACACAATTTCATTGACAAGTAGATAAAAACGATCAGTGTGTTAATGTTGTTAGTATAAAAAATGTTAATTTTAGGAATGATTAGGAAAACGTGTTACTCCTTTACTAAACTAATTTTAAATGGAGAGAGGTAGTCTATGTTAATAAAACCAACCAACAGGTATAAATTATAGAATAGAACAATTTAATCGGAAAATAGATATAAAAAAAAAACGATCATTCGAGAATTCGAGAATTGAGAATAGTAATCACGTCATTCATCAAAGAAGTAAACAGTAACGTGCGGTGGTGGGAGGGGTAGGGGGAACTCGAACTAAAAGTAGGTGACAACGACAAGGCTGCTGCCGCGAGCCAGTCCTCGAATAATTTAACAAACGGAACAGTATTTTTGTCGAATGGATGAAATCATTTTATCGCGGAGAAAGATCTAAAGGACAGGAGCCACGTTCTCGCGTAATAAAAACTAGAATCCAACACGACACGACACGACACGACTCGACTCGACTAAACTCGACTCCAACTCGTTAAGTTTGTTCCTGCGGAGAATGCATTTCCCGCAAAGGTAATTCCGAACGCTTTCCAATCAAATCCGGTATAGTGAACGAAACCGATCAACAACCAACGGACAGCGTGTTATCCTCGAGAATGATTTTTTGCTTATCTATCGGTGCTGAGGAGCTTATCTTGCGCTACACAAACCGCCTATCTATCGTTTCATTTTCCCAGCTAATACGAACGATAAGGATTATTGGGAAAAGAAAAAAAATCAAGATGAAAAAAAACAAAAAGAAGAAATAGATAAAAGGTAATAATTTGATGATCGGTTGACATTCTTCCTGAGCGAATCAGTTATTGAGAGTAGTCAAAAAAGAAAAAGGAATGAGAAGAAGAAGAAGAAGAGAAATACTAATAAAAAAAGACCAGAAAGAAGATCCCTTTCGTGCGATAGGCAAGAGAAGAGCCAACCGAGCCCATTTTTCAAGTCCGTGGCCCTTCGGCCCCGCTCGGGTCCGTAGAAACGAGCCCGCTCTGATGGTATATAACACCGGGTAGGGATAAGGAAACCGAATGGTGGGGGCAGGGCCGCTCAGTTCTGCTCAGTGCCCGATGCACCGTCGATCGGTGTGTTTGTCTGTTGTTCATCGTACTTTCTGTTAAATTTTTGTCTTCCAATTCTCTCTCTCTCTCTCTCTCTCTCTCCCTCTGTCCTTGCACCGTGATTATTTTTTCTATTTTCTTGTCGAAGTAAAAAAAACAGTAGCAAATAAAATACGGATAACAAAATCTACAAAAAGAGAGAGAGAGAAGCGAACTTTGTCAATTATAGTTCGTTCTTCGATTCATTCTAATTCTCGTACGAAGAAGACTCCTTATCACGATCGAAAGGATGAATTTGTTTTCGTTAAGGTAGACATTAAAAGACAGGTAGATAGATAAAATAAATAGAAAGAAAGAAAGAAAGGTGCGCGAGAATGCGTTTGCATTCACTTGGAACTATCATCATCATCCCGAAGACGTTAGGTGAATCGAAGCTGTTGTTACAACAAGTGGTGGTACTCGTTGTCGGTGACGACAGGACGACGATGCGACGACGACCAATCATGGATCTTTTAAGAAAAATCATTCTACTGTGAAAACTTGTTTGATTAGTGTGAATTCCAAAAAAGAAAGAGGGACGACGGATAATATAGACGATAATATATATAATATATATAAACTAAAGTTATATAAAAAGAAAAGAAAAACAAAAAAAGTATCCTTCTTCTCTTTGGGGAGGTGGGAAAAAGAAAAAAATAAAAAGTGGCTCGAGGTCGTGCCTCGAGCAGCACGAATCTTCGAATTCTTCTCTTGGCTCGTGGCACGCGATGCGAGAGGCAATCCTTAGCCTCGTGTAACGTCGTCTGTGATCGTGTCGACGACTACGACAACAACCTGGGTGCCTCCTTTTGCTGTTATTTATAATAACGCATTATATTTTTGTTTTCCGTATTTAAAAAAAAAATAACAAAGATACTTTTTTGCGAGGAGATGTCTCCTACGGTTACCGGATGAACCGCCAGAACAATTTGTGTCGCTCGGTTATCCTTTGAATCTCGATAACCAACAACGAAAAGTAAAAAAAAAAATAAGAAAACATTAAATCCTTAGAGATGAGATTAACGTCGAGATTGCATATTCCCATAAAAAATTGTCTAAGGTTATTCTTGAGTGATTGATCTACATTCTGCCAGGTCAGTTGTTGAACCCCCAAGAATCAACACAATTGACACAATCACTCTGTGTGTGCCTTAAAGTAAGAAAGAAAAAGAGAACAATAAGGAAACGCGTTATTGCGCGTGAAAAGTAAAAGTGTAAAGGAACCTGCTAATTTCAGGCCCCTGTGCGTCATCCTTGTTACGGAAAGGAGTGGGGGGTGAGAGGGAGGGAGTGAGAGGGGGGAACAACAAAGGTCCTCCTCTCCTCAGGGTCGTTGAAAATAATGTGTCTTCATTTTTCGAAAAAGAACTTGAGAATCAAGAGTGCATATAGTAGTCGACCATGATGAAGTTCAAATCGCTGTTTCGCAGAGGACAGCCAAGCCAGCAGCAGCAGCAGCAGCAACAACAGCAGCAGCAGCAGCAGCAATCGACGCAGGGCACGCAACAACAACAACCACAACAGCAGCAACAGCAACAGGTCCCCCTGCGTCAGGCCCCGAGCGCCTCCTCGCTCGAAACAAAAACTGAGAACTTATCAACAGAAAACTGGAGCTCGATCGGTAAAGAGGTTCCCAAGACCAACGCCAAGAATCAGCAACAGCATCTAAAGGGACCCGCCAAGGGGTCCAGGATGCAGGAGCTGGAACGGGAAATCGAGATCTTACGAAAGGATCGTGCCCGGCTTGAGGCTAACCTAAGGGAAGCATCTACTGAAGCTCAATCACTGCGCGAGCTCAAAACTGAACTCGCCTCTCTAAAGGTAAAAGAAATTTCTCTCTAATATTTTCAATATTTTTCAAAAGATTATATATATATATATATATATATTATATTCATTTGGAAGCAGTTTTGAGTAAAAAAGAATCAGTAAAGTAGTTTTTGTATGCTGATTGGAACAGACTTTTGGAAACGTAGTTTCGAGGAAAACGCGTTGAAAATTTTGAACTCTGAACAAGTGAAGAAAGAATAGAAGAGCTTAAAGGTCAATAACTTTGATAGTTTTGCTCTGATTGACTTGAAATTTTGACACAACATTCTTGAAATGTTTAATTATGAAAAAATGTTTATACCCTACCCCTTCCTTTAAATTAGAATATTCGTACAATCTCCTGACCATAAAAATACGTTCGATTTGTTTTATAAATCCTTAATTGTTGTAACGTAATAATATATCTTATAATATTCGTAAAATTATCTTTCGGTAACGTTCTCGCAATCATAAAGATTATTTGGGTTATTATTTTATAAATGACGTGTCCTAGCATCGTAGACGTTACAAAATGTTTTACTCGTACAATTCGATTTTCCTTAAAAGTTTTTCAATTAAAAGATATGATACGAGTTGAAAAGACGAAAAATAAATAAATAAATAATAGAAATTGATCGAGACAAGCAAGCTTCGGTGAAAGTTATAAATACAACGACAAAATGTTGGCAAATTAATTGAGGATTAATTAATGTTGGCCTATGTGAAAGTCGCGTTAGCGGGTTTTTTTTTTTATTCTAGTCGGTTTTAATTAAATGTTAACAAGATTGATAGATATAGGAGAGCAAGAAAGTAATCGAAAAAACGTCAAACAACAATAACTTCTTCGGTGAAATCGTAATCGATATCTAAAGCTTTATAATGTTATTAGTTTCTTCTTGCTTCTTAAACTTGAATAGTCCTTATTTCCTTGAAGATGATGATAATGATGATGATGATGATGATCACGTGGCTCACAAAATTTATGCTCACGTGGTCTTCGTTTCTTTTTCCTTTTCTTTCCTTCCTTGTAATCCCCACCCCTTGCATAACGTCGCCGACCTTACAAGGAAAACATACACGGTGTACCTAGATATATACGTACGTATACTTGATCGTGAAAGATCGAATTGGGTGTGTAAGGTTAAAATGTTACATCATTACAAATGATATACGATCGACCTGCATATTAATAATCAAATGACAAATACGATATAAATTCATTATAAAACATTATTATTTTTCTATTAACGCGTTCCGTGCAAAGCCATTTTTGCTTGACTTGTCGTTCAAGCCATTTGATATTTTGACTAAAGATTGATATATTATCACACAATATTTTTCATTACATCATCAATCCATAAGTAGTTATCTTTTTAGTTATCATTTTAGTTATCATTTTCTATAATGTCACATTCTTTTGGTAGAAATATATTTTACAGAATTAAATCTGTCATATTATTAGGTTGTCAAGTATGAAATGGAGCAAATTTCAATTCAATTATGTGCATTTTTTGCTCCATTTCATACTTGACAACCTAATATATTTATAAACATATGTTTTTAACGTATTAAATAAATATGTCTACGTTTACCATCGGTGGTACACGTGGCACGGAACGTGTTAAATGTTTCTTTCTTAAAAGAGACTTCATTTTATCATCATTATTAAATCCGCATATTATAAGTCGCATAAAATATAGAATTCTTGTAGAGAGTACGTAATTATAGAATGAACCGAAGTTTCAAATATCCTCCAGATATTTCTGTATATATGAGACACGGGTGATGTGTCAAAATATAATTGGAATATAACCAGAACTAACTAATCTTGTAAAAGTAACACCCTAACGTCTCGCAAACCCTGGCGCCTAAAAATTAATCGTTGAAGATTCTTGCGCTGTAGAAGTGTGAGCCGCGAAAAATAATGACCCCTTTCAAAAATGGGTCATCTCTCTTGGGTCTATTAAAAGTTTGAAAAACCTCTGCATTATTGGATCTCAATCGAAATCATCAAAAATTATTCGCGATTGTATTTTCAAAAATTTATTTTTCTCTTTTTATTAGTTGCTATTTTTATATTCTCGATGCGATTAAAAAATTGTATGTATATTAATTTTTGAAATAGATATTTCAAATGAGATTTTGAAGGGGGAGAGACGCTAACTTATTCGAATAATTTTCATTTAAAATATTTAGAAGCGCCCGCTTGGCCGCCCCAAATTTTTTCAAATTCGATCGACGTTTTTAAAAATGATATGATAATCGTTGAGAATCTCCTGGGAATCGCGTGTATTCGCATATTTTTATTCCCAACGGACACGATAGTTTAACGGTCCGTTGGGAATAACGGATAGTGAGAAGAAAGTGGCTTATTAGAAGACAAGCAGAGGGCGTAAAATGCGGGGATGTTTACGAAGTGAAAAAATTTCTGAACGTGAATAACATAGAACGATATGAAAAAACGTTGCTTTTCCGCGCCGACGGTAATATTTTAACAATCATTTTCTGTTATATATAAACACGATTTCCATCTCTCATTGATTATCCAATCAATTAACATTCAGGAAGAAGAAGATATATTATAACGCGTGGAACCTAACCTGCAATATTGACAGCTATCCTTACTATTATTATAAGATAACAAATGAACTTTCCTATTTTTTTTTTTTACTATTCACTTAAATCTTATTTCTAACCAAAACACTGGACTATCCAACCAACAACCAGTATTTCCTTTTAATGTTCACAACAGTTTCCTTTCTATTAATGGTTTAAATTAAATCCTCTTCGATGTGATTGTCACAATATATTGATAGCTATTCGATACTAATTTTCATCTATTGTTTAACGTTGAATACGTATTGATTACAGGAGCAGCATAGTCTGGAGTTGGATCGCCTCGCAGAAGAGAATGAAGCTCTTCGAGCACGTCTTAGGAACGTTGCTCATTCTCCGTTATCTGATTCAGAGAAGCAACAGCTGCTATTAGATGCATCAAGGCTTCATAATTCTGCACCAGCTTCTATTGCTATACCTCAAGATGATAGCTGTACGCCAAATGCAAATATATCACAAGATAGTGCGCAATGCACAACTCCGGATTGGGATAAACATTCCTCTAGTTCTATATCAGAAGTTTCAGTGGCTTGTCTTCAAGACAGGATACTACAAATGGAAGAAACTCATTATTCTACTAATGAAGAGTTACAGGCAACTATTCAAGAATTAAGCGATTTACAAGTATGTATAATCAATCATTTTTTTAAATATATTGTGAAAAATAGTATTGCACTGATGAAACAGTATATTCAATATGTTCATTCATTTATAGGCTCAATTGACGGAATTACAAGCTGATAATGAAAGATTAACGGAAGAAAAAGGTGTTCTTTTGGAATCATTGTGTCGACAAACAGAAAAACTTGAAGATTCAAGATCTAAAGTTGATACGTTACAAGGACTTTTATTAAGAGAAGAAGAACCTCAAGAATCTTCTAAAGGTTATAACACAGAAAGAGAACAAAAATTAGTTGACTTGTTAAAAGTAAATATACATATCAATGTACAAAATCATTCTTTGTTATATATTATTGATCAATACGTTATTATTATATTTTTTTATATTTTAGAGTGCTCAAGAAGAACGAGAAGCTTTGCTTCAGAAGCAAGAAGAATTAACATCAGAATTGAAAAATTTAAGAACAACTGCCGATGCGAACGCCACAGAAGCAGAAAGATTAAGAAAGTGTGTCAATTTGCTTGAATCTACTATAGAAACGGTCAATATAGAACGTAAACAATTAGATATAGAATTAGCAGAAGCACGTCAAGAAGGTGCAAACAGAAGTATAGAGATAAGCAGATTAGCTACCTTGCTGGATAATGCCAGAGCTAAGATAGAAGAATTAGAGCAATCAAGACAAGTAGAAAATAAAAGTGAAGCTGACGAATTATTAGATGCTGCTAGACGTGAAAAGGATACATTAGAAACGCAAGCAGCAGCTTTGCAAGAACAACTAGCACGCTCGCATTGTGATCATGACCGTCTTAGAGATCAATATTCTCAGCTTCAAGAAGAATACAAGGTATGATTTTAATAGTGTATATGGTTTTTCTGAATAATACATGTTAAATAAATTTATAGGTGGCTCGAAATAATGCTAAATCGGCTATTGACGATTTGGAATATAGATTAAATCAATTGAAAGACGAGAGACTTTCTGTCAGTACAGAATTACAACTAGTAAGAGATTCTCTAGCAGAATTACAATCACAATGTCAACGACATCTAGAAGATAAAAGAGAATTGAAGGCTGCTCTTAGCGAAGCACAAAGAAGAGAACGCGAGGCACAAACTCATCAGTACGAGCTGGAACGTGCTTTAGCTGAGGAACGTAAATTGAGACAAGAAGAAAGTGCAGAATGGGAACAATTCCAGACGGATTTACTTATGACTGTTAGAGTTGCGAATGACTTTAAAACCGAGGCCCAGAGCGAATTAGAACGTGTAGTTCTGGAAAACAAAACGCAAAGAGATAAATTGAGATCATTAGAGGCTCAACTAGATAAACTCAATAAAGGTAAGATATAAGTATCTTTAATTCTTCAACAAATATAATATTCGAGTATAACATGTAAAATAATTATCTCCTCAAATTGGATTCGGATAATTTCACTGAATTATCTGATAATTGACAGATTGTTACATTTTCTTATGTTCAATCACTGATAATTGTTACAAGGAAAAAATTATTTTGTTTCCTTTACAAAATTAGAAGTTACATAAATTATATGTTATTAATTTATTGCTTCTTCTCTCTTTTTTTCTTTTTTTTTTTTTAATGTCTACACACTATTAGGCAATACTACAGTGTCCAACAATAAAATATTTGATACTACTAGCAGAAGTAAACGAAAACCGACTAGCATAATATTGAAACGTGGACGTACCATCACAAAACGTCCTCATGAGATAAGAAGACACATACCTACTAATTTTGTTCAAACACTGATCAAAGAAAATTCATATAAACTAACAAATAAATATATCGAACTTACTCCTATCGATACAACAAAGGAAGAAAATATTACCGAATTATCTAAAGATGAAACGGATTTAGGCGGTAGTCCATGCTCTGTTAAAGAAGTTATTAAAGTAGACGAAAAATTAATGTCTGGTAAGGAGATAGAATTTTGTCCAGCTTCTCCCATAAAAACTAGAAGCCCTGATACGAATACGAGATTAAATATATTAAAAAGCAAGATTGTAGATTCAATGAAAGAAAATGTCAATGAGGAATTATTTGAAAAATCATCTATTAAACAATCTGTAAATATCCAGGAGAGAGAACCATATTCAGAAATAAATAATAGTATGAATATGGATATAGAAAAGACTTTAGAAAATGATAATAATAATCGTAAACTATATATACCTAGCTCACCTAGCATAGATAAAAATATAACTTCTAAAAGCTCTCTACTAAATAGTATCAAAGGAATTCAAACTATTGATCAAAGTTCATATGGCATTGATATTTCGAACAGTAGATTTTTCGTACCTAAGAATTATGTATTTTCCAACATTGATACTTCGATGGACGATCTCAAATTCGAAGTAGATCCTGAGATGAGCAAGTTATTGCAAAATAGTGAAAAGAAAATTCTTAATGAAACTGATACAAATTCAATCTCAGAAATTCCTAATGAAAAATCTTCTATGAAAGATCCACCTATATGCGAAGAAACTATGACCAAAGATATTCTCACGTTGGCTAATAAAGAAAACATCTCGTACGAACTTTCGGAAGAAAATAATTCAATGGAAGAAATCGTTGAATTGAGAGATAAAAAGAAACGATTATTTTTAAAAAAATATGAATCCAAACCGAGTAGCGAAATAGTTGATTCACTTTTAGATAATATACAGTATAGACCAAAATTGAATATGACAAATCATTATTTACGACATAAGAATTTTTCTACGTCATTAGATAATCTTGATTTTTATAAAATAACTCATAATAATGATAATATTCAAACTCATAGAAGTTACGAATCTCTTCCGATAATTGACTATGAAATGAAAAATAAAACTGAAAAAGAAGAAAATTCCAATAAAATTCAATCTAATCTAGATGAGAAGAAACAAGATAGTGTTTCCACTAATGACAGTGAAAAATCTTTTATAAAATCTAATTATCGTTCAATATATGATACAAATACACATACATCAGTTTACAGACAAAGGAATATAGAGACAAAATCAAAAATAATTACGAGTCCCATCAAAAATAAAGATAACAATTATAATTCAAATAATATTTCTACCAAATTTCATTTAGAAAGAGATCAATTCAAAGATGTAGATTCCTTGAATTGTCGAAGAAAGAATACAAGAAAATCAATTTTTGAATCTAACAAATCGAAATCTTTTCAGTATCCGAAACATAACTATTTAGAAAAGCGTAATTCTTATCCATCTATGTCTTCTATGAAGCATATTTCTGTATCTCCTATTAGCAATACGATGCATTCTATGACACCATCATACACATCAAGTAGAACTTCAGCCTATACTTTAAGAGACAGCACTCATCAAACATCCGAACAATATTCTCCTACTAGAATGTTAAAAAAATCATTTAAAGATATATCCAAATACAATGATTTGCAAAGTGATAGATATCTAGCTCTATGTGAAGCTAATCGTTTGAAACGTTTAAAATTTTTAAGAATGAATTTGCAAACTGATTACAATATAGAAGATAAAAAAATACAAATTAGTAGTAACAATCATGTTATTAGAAAAACATCAGCGAACGGTGGTAATTACAGTAGTGGTATTGTACCAGATGTATCGCAACATGATATTAATTTTCCCTTGCTAAGCAAGGATCGAGCGATAGGTCGTACATCATCCTTGAGAGACAAATTTGAGACTATCATAGAGGATGTGGAACTGAGAGCTGGTCGACGTTCACTAATAGGAAAAACTTGCGACCGTAAGTCGCTACTATAGTGTGGAACAATGATTGATGCTTGTACTGCAAAACTCGACCCATTGTTTGTCCTCGTTTATAAGCTAGCCGTGAATACAGAAAATATTTAATATCTTAAATGCTAGCCCCAAATGTGTTCATAGGTTTTCAAGTTACTACATGTCTAATCCTTCTTGATCCACTTATTGTTGTTAGCTTCTTGTGTTTTGAAAATTATTTGCTTTATGTTGTTATCCTTTTTAAAAATCACATTTTTTCTTAGGTGTCTTGGGATTTATTATATAATATTATACATTTATTTATTTATTTTTATTTTTAATTCTTTTTTTTTTCTTTCTTCCCCCCACCCCCCCATACAAACAATTTTTCTATTATTTGCGCTTTATTTCATACATATTATTTGTTTTGCTTGTTGCTTTGTTTTGTCGAATTAAATTTTGAAATTTGTTGTAATTGAGGAATATTTTTGAATAGATCGGGTCGATTTTTCAGCAAATCAAAAAGTTGTACAACAACCACCTCCAAGGCCAGCGAGTACACCAACGGAAACACAACAGTGCGTTTTGACAAGTGTAAGAAAGGCTAATATTTCGCGCCAAGATTCCAGATTATCTGTTAAATGTCTAATAGAAAGTATTGAAAATGCTACAAAACAGGCTAAAGCTGGTATGTTTGATATCTTATTTCATTACATTTTATTATTCTCATATACATAGCTCATTTTATTTATTTTGTATTAGGACCTGGAAGCCGTAGCAGTTCAACGTCATCTTTAAATTCTATTGGGACAAACGATATAATGACACTGAAATCTCCTCTAAGAGATCAGCAACAAATAAACAATTTAATTTGTACATCAAATTCACCAAACAATAATAAAACACAGGCGGCTATAAATAGGAAACCATTATCAGGTAATTTACCATATAACTTCAAGTATAATGGACATAAATTGCTTTTTTAATTCATAAAACTGCTTTTATTATATATTCTAATATTTATGCTTCTTTAGATTCTACTATTTCATTTATTTTTCATTACTCATGTGTTTAGATATTTAATATGTAGACAATTTTTTTTAATATGTATCAGTAATCATTTCAATGACGTAAACTATTAGGCCTGTAAATTTTAACTTTATTGAGGATTTGGCTTTATATGTAACTTAAGCTGCGAAAGATATTTTTTAATTTAAAAAAAGAACAAACACTTATATCTTATTTTTTTCTGCGCTTAAATATATCTCACGTAATTGCATGTTTATCATTCATTATTTTTTCTTCATATAAATAATAAAGGTGATTTGATTGATTATTTATTATTTATGTTGTCATTTCCTGTAATTTTTTCATTGGTAATTCTGAATGTAGAAATATTGTTATCTCATCGGAATCATTATACTCCGCATTCTATTATTTCATCAACTTTTTATTGCTTTATATATACACTACATAAGATAAATAGCTTCACATTACATGTAACAAATAAAGTTTGATAAACTTACTTTACTCAACCATCTTATCTTCCAATTCCTTAACACAGAAACAAAATCAGCAGTACCTGTGGTTTTAAGTCCTGGTGAACTTTTGGATTCTGCTGCACTAAATGTCAAGGCTATTGATTTTGTTCGTCGAAATAGTGTGGCAGATTTGTCTGAACGTAAAGATCCTCTTTGCGGTTTAATCAAGAATGGAGGTTCCAAGAGAAACGCATTACTTAAGTGGTGTCAAAACAAAACATTAGGCTATCGAAATATCGATATAACTAATTTTAGCAGTTCTTGGAATGATGGATTAGCTCTTTGTGCTATTCTTCATTCTTATCTTCCATATAAAGTACCGTATGATACTTTAACGCCTGCCGAAAAAAGAAAAAATTTTTCCATTGCATTCTCTGCTGCTGAAAGTGTTGGCATACCTACAACTTTGGTAAGTTGGAAAAAAAAAAGAAAAAAAGTATCCTCAGTTTTTATAATCAATAAAATGATGAAGGATATGTTAAAATATAAATAAATTAGGAGTTTATTACGAGTAATAATTATAAATTTTCTTTCTTCACAGAACATAGGAGAAATGTGTCAACTGGAACGACCTGATTGGCAACAAGTCATGACATATGTGACTAGTATTTATAAACATTTTGAAACGTAATCGTGGTCATTATCAGAGATCAAGCTATATCATCTTTCCCATTGAATCCTCTTACACTTATTTGAGTGATCAAGAACAACGGCATCTAGTCAACTAAATTCTGCAAGACACAATTTTATACGAATTTTTGATTATTGCTGGATTAAAGCACTGCCTATACTGTATATATAGCTTTATGTGAAAGAATCTATTGAAGCATTACAGAGAATTCGATGGAAGACTACACACCAAATGGAATTGCTTTTATCATGAGACTGAAAACTTATTTACACATGTGTACGCATACATACTATGTATAGTTAAAAACCAAGAAATATGGATATTTAAATCTGATGAAAGTATAAAATAAATACCTTTTATATATATATACATATAAATATATAAATATATAAAAGGAAAGATATATATATATATATATAATATTAAATGCAAACTTCACGACTTTCTATAATAAATATATAACTGTGCTTTGCAGTGTCTTCTTGGCAGAATTATGCTATACGCATTGCAAATGCGAAAATACATGTTTACATAGTAGAGTCTTACATATTTGCAAATAATAAATGTCAAGTATTTGCGTTCCTCATACTGTATTTTTGTACTTGGATTATTTTTCGAAATACTTTTGTAAATTTACGAACGATGTACAGAACTAAGCGCCTTAATTTAAGATATCTAATTTATTGCATTAGTCATGTTTAGTCCACTATGAAGCAAAGCAGCATATTATTAGAAGAGATTGTTTATGTTATATTTTACTGAATGAGATAGGATTAAAAAAAAAAAATCATTAAAGGCTAAGTTCTCTGTGATATAGGAAGGTAGCCTCGATACAGAGATACAGACGTTATCGTTATTGCTCTTATCATTAGCGCTAATATTAATATCGTCCTTGTCGTCGTTGTTATATTAATATAGACAATATGCTGTCTGATATAAAACAATAAACTTGCCTGATATATGGATATTTAAAAAAACTATATTTATTTTCTCGATTTTAATTTCATCAAATGTTATTTGCGACATAAAAAAAAATATATATATAACACACATTCCTTTATAGATAAAAGTTATATTAAATTATTTTATAGTACAATTGTTAGATAATTAAAAATAAGTGTATTAGATTGTATGACCAAAATAATTATTTACAGTGAGATAATATGTGACTATATTACAATATATGATTATCTGTAGTTTTTCCGTTGTTATAATTGACTATGTTTACAGTTTATTCATTGTGAGTAATAATAGAAGTCTTATGTGTTCAATTTAAAAATATCATCCCAAACATAAGAATTGAATTTGTCATATCTATTCATTCATAGAATTAAATTTATTTTATTTTCATCATGTTTCGCTCACATCCATTTTGTCTTGATCTTTATCACCTGAATAATATTCATTAGCTGGCTCAATTATTTTATCCATGTCTTGAGTGTTTTGTCTAGAATCCGGATCAAGTTCTGTTTGTCTTTCTTCTTCTGGGGGTAATGCATCGCATGGTACATCTTGCATTTGAACACTAGGTGAATGTTGTATCATTTTTAAATTATCATAAACGTGTCTTGTTATTGCTTCTAAATATTGTTTGCTATTTGCATTATCTTGTCTTGTGACAACTTCAGGATGTAATGTAAAATCTGGTGCAAAATATTCTAAGTATTCAGTATAAGGTAATTCATTGCTGATCTGTTCATCAACAAGTAAAGATGTTTCGTATGTCCAACAACGTGCTACATTACGAAGAGTATAACCACCCCCACCAACAGTGAGTAAAGGTATGTGTAAGTCTCTGACAAATTTCACGCATTCTCCATGACCTTTTGTACTTAAGCTAAAACATCCAAGCCTGTCGTTTGCTAAAGAATCTGCACCACATTGCAATACAATTGCAGTTGGTTGAAAGAATTCCATAACGTGTGAGATTACAGGCTTAAATACTTGTACATAAGATGTATCATCTATACCCTCCTTCAATGGTACATTTACAGAATAATATCTGCCACTTTCTGCTCCTATCTCATACATATCTCCTGTTCCAGGAAAGAAATAATTTCCATATTTGTGAAATGAAACAGTCATGACTCTGTCAGTAAGATAAAATGCTTCTTGTACACCATCTCCATGATGGACATCGATATCTATATATAATACCCTAGAATGATATTTTAATAATTCTAAAATAGCTATTACAATATCATTTATGTAACAAAAGCCTGATGCTTCAAATTTTTTAGCATGGTGTAAACCTCCACTCCAATTAATTGCTATGTCACAACAATTGTTATTTAATTTAGTAGCTCCTTCCAAGGATGCTCCAGTATACATAGAACAAAAATCAAATAGTCCTTCGAAAACAGGACAGTCATCTCCAACATTAAAGTGACTAAGATATTTCGTATATCCTTGTAAATTTTGTGGAGTAACTCTTTGTAAAAATTCCACATATTCGTCGGAATGAAACCGACACATATCGTGAGTACTTGCACGATAGGGTCGATATATTTGCATTTTCTTATGTAAACCATAATTAAGAACCAAACTATGAATGACGGACAATCTATGAGGTTTCATTGGATGTCCAGGACCATAGTGAAAATTTCCAACATCCGGATTATAAAAATATGATACTTTCTTATTATAACTCATTTTGAGGTTATATACTTAATTTCGTATTATTCGGCCGATTTTCACAGACATGTAATAAGAAAAATATCGATATTCTTATTTAAAAAAATGTCATTACCACTTTATAAAAACATACTTTTCAATTGTTTATTATTCATCCACTTTTTATTCACTCGAAAACTTTGTTCGTAATTTGGTATTATACCGAATTTAAAATCGAAAACGCAATACATTGTACATTAAACCACGTAAATGATCACTCAAATAAATTGTCAGAGTAAAATATAACACTTCGATATTTCAAATATTCGTTGTTTATATAAATTTCGTGGCATTTTGTTGTGTCCTATTATAATCACAAGTATAAATATTGGATCAATTGATTGATATCGGGCATTCTATAGATTACCTGCGGCGTTCTATAGAATCTCTACTAAGATTGGACAAAGTATGCATGTAGTATATTTTTCATAAATTGCTCAGTCGATAGGATGTTCAGAAGGTTTTGGTCGATTTGTAATATCTTCTTCATTTGATTGTGTTTATGACAAGGGGTAGAAGGGAAATGTTTCCATGAAAACCATGAAAATTTAAATATTTGTACATAATTTCAGTTAATCTTTAAAATGTGCTTCAGTGGGATGTGTTTAGATCACGGGGAGGGAGGGCGAAATAATCTTAGGAAAAATAACAATTAAACTCTTAACATTAACCGAGCATTATATTGATCTTTATAGTAATAGAATAACAGAATATCTATCTTCAATTATTTATCGAAATATGGTTTGTTTCACTTATAAGAACTTAAGACCCATCTCGTCTATCACCGTGCTTTAAACACACCATTAAAGCACATTTTTAAGATTAATGAAAATGTGTTAAAGAAAATGTATATATAGTTTTATATTTTCATGGTTTGTTTCACTAGCATGACCTTAAAAAACACTTCCCTTCTTCCCTTTTGTTTTAAACAAAGCCAAATGAAGCACATATTATAAATTAATTAAAGCCATTAAGGAATTCCATACGTTAATCAAAAAGTTTCTGATTCTCTATTGAATTTCTTATTCAATTGGCCATTGCATAGACTGCTCATAGATTGTCTAAAGTAATACATTGACAATAATATAAATAATATCGAATTTCTCGAGATGAGAGAGAGAGAGAGAGAGAGAGAGAGAGAGAGAGATAGCGCCATCTTGGTAAATTTGACTTTCGATTATTTGAAAAAGCGGAAGAAAATGCAATACGAAATCGATAATGAGAGATCTTTCCAATCATAAAAATACATATTTAATAGTCGAATACATAAACTAATATATAAATAAGTAAAAGTAGATCAATATATATATAATATATATATAAAGTACTGTATAAGTGAAAAAAGTTAAGAAAATATAGATTAATACTATATACAGGTTATGTTGTTTCGTACTTTCGAGATATGCGAGAGCGCATCGAGATATGAATACATAGTCAGCATCTATCGATGTTTGTCAGTAGCAACGGTTAGCAACGAGTTTGGACGACGCTACCTCTCAAAGAGATAATGCGGATATTTAAAGTATACGTCGTGACAGCTACATCGTATGTTAATGAAATCATAAGTGAAATAATACTTTGATTTGTCATTAAAAAAGAAATCTTACTTTGTAATTAAATTAATAAGAAGAATATTGTAAGAGATTAATAAAATTAATAATATCTTTAAAATGCGTCCTGATTCACGTAGCGTCTCGTTCACGTTCCATCGTGAAGTTTTAAGTGTTAGAAATTCACCGGAATTGGTACGTACTTCTAAGAATTTTAGACAACGTCTTCAAGATCGTTTTGATAAAGACAAATCTAATGAGTCTTCCAAACAAAAAACTTCGAAAGATAAAGACGTTACCGAGCGTGGTTGGAATAATTTGAGTCTTGGAAACGTGTCCGCTGATTCTAGACGAGCTTTACGAAATGGTGCTGAAAGATTATCAAAAACCATATCAACAGTAAGAACAACATTTGGTACTATTTCACAGGTTAGTTATATATCTGTATATCAAGTTAGTTATTTAAATGAAAAAATTGTAATGTTTGTAATATATACTTAATTTTATTGATTTTTTTTTCTTATCATATAGAAATTTAGAAGCTCAACGCGAAGACGTCAAAGATTGGAAGAACAACAATCTCCTGGAAATTATAAAACGCAAACTCCTCAATCACGTTCTCGCCAATTATTAGGACGTACTCCAACTAAATTGTATAGTCCTTTTGGTATCGAATCTCCTAAACGTGGTTGGAATAAAGAGAATGATATAACAACAATACAAGATACACCAGAAAATCATTCACGTCAGATACAATGCAGGCCATTCCGCTTTGTAAGAGCGAGAGGATTTTCTGTGCTGAGATAAAGAATTGTTTTAAAGGCAATCATGTTTTTAACAATTTTTTGCCTTTTAAGAGATAATGTCAAGAAACGCACGTTTAGTACAACTAAGCACTTTATTTATTTCATTCCAATGAATATGATGCAGCTATTTATCTAATTTATCATCATGCTAATAATCATTTTATAATGATAATTAATATTGTTTAAAAATATCTATTTAAACGCATGTTCATTATTTTATCATCATTTCATTTTTAGAAATTTTTTATATAGACGAATATTTATACTTTTTTATATGTATTTATAATGATTATGACGCTTGCAATGTGAGATAAAAATAGAGAAATAGATTATAATCTGTTTATTAAAATATCAACCATTTTGATCAAAATTTCCTGAAAATTAGGTTATTCGAAACAAAAATCATTTTGCGAAAAGGTAAGAATTATATAATCGTTAGTTTTTATTTATATTTAAAAACATCTGATTATTATTTCCACTTTGTTGAAAAAAAAAAACAAATCTATTTAATCACTGTAATATAATAATTTATATAAAATCACATGAAAAAAAGATCACACAATCAATCTATATTTGTGGCACCACTAAGCACTAAATACAAATGTTCTATGTTAAATATAGAACACACAACTAGATTGATTCAAATAAAGAATTATAAATAAAATTATATATTGAAATGTAAATAAATTTTCATTTTCTAAGAAACACGTACAATATAAACATATAACGATCAAAAATACATTTTATCGAGTCATTTTCCGAAAACGGAAACGCACTTATGATTTTAACGTCGAAGGTACTGAAAAATTCTCGACTGTGTCGAAATGCAGCTCGAGAGGAAGAAATATTCTAGAAATAAAAGAAAAATTCAATAAAATTATCAATAAAATATACTTAACGATAGGAATCGATCATATATATAATAATAATTCAAAAAATAATAATAATAATTCAAAATCGATTTATATAATAAAAATTAGGTCACACGTGTAAATGATCTAACAAATCTTTAAATTCGTAAATATAATGTTTATACATTTTTCTTGTTTAATTATATATAAATAATTTTGTTAAATATAAATATAAATATTTTTGTTAAATATATTTTGTTCTAAATATATCACAACAATTATAATTGGTATAAAAATATTTATCCTTTTAACATATAGATGATGCAATAATTTCGAGAAAAATTGAAATTGAAAGAACATAGTAAAATATGCGGGATTAAATTTTCGAAAGCACTATTCGATATCTATGAATAGCTGGTGCATATAAAGGTGTATAGAAGGACGATAGCGTCGTTATAGCGCAATGCGGAGATCCGAGATATGTACACACATATTTACACACACACGTATGTATGTCACTTTCCCAGATCCCTTAAACAATTATTATCATTTAAAAATTTTTTTCATTTTATTATTATTTTTTTAATTCGTTATTTTTGATTTTTATCGTTATTATATATATAATAATAATAATAATAATAATAATATATAATAAATATAATATAAAAAATAATAATGAAAAATATAATAAATATATAATAAAATTTAATATATATAATTATTATTTTATTTAAAAAAAAATTTAACGTAGAGTATTTAACGATGAATTGTGTTACTACCCCCCTTCATATATAATTATGCACGTCGCATGTATATGTGTAAAACTTAGAGTATAACAATATACGAGAAAAAACCAATGAAAGTATAAAGTTATTTTTACGATATAGGACATCCCTGTTAATGAAACGTATCTTCGATAAATTTCTTGTATCGAAGCTAAATTAAAACTTCTTAATAATATTTTGTTTGTCTATAGGATAAGTTATATAAAAGTATCCGGTCTTCTATTGTGATATTTTTGTTCTTTGTTCGTTTGCCTTTTCTTTGTGCGCAATTGTGTATTATACAAAGAAAAGAAAACATACACACAAGTATGTACGTATATATTTAACTTTTGTAATTACACTGGTGCCTATGAATCTGGGTTAATTTTTCGTGGCTCACTATGTCAGTTTAGAGGATTGTTAACAAGGGATGCGGTATGATAATCAAAATCATTGATTTATCGATCGTTTTAATCGATGATATAACAATCAATAATAAATTATTTATCGGTTTATAGTTGAATCAATACAGTTAATTCATTAATAAAAATATTTAAAAATATTAAAATCACCTTTAATAATTACGTTTAAAATATCGAACAAGAATATATAGATATATAGTTACATTACTTGCATATATATTATTTTAAAGTAAGTTTTGAAAGAAAACAATATCAATTATCGATATCCGATCGATCTGAATTAGTTTTTTGTTATTACTATGGGCAGTTATGTATTGCTCGAGCAATCTTGTGTAACATGAAACAAAAGAAGATAAATCTAATAATTCGTCGTCCATTTTATAAATATACTCACGCACATCTTCTTCGTTTTTCCAAAAAAATATTTTAAAGATAAAAGTTTAAACACGAGGAAAAAGTTATTGTACAGGCGAAAAATATACCAAGTGTGATGCGATTATTGAAATGATCGCTGGTTTTCCCTGGAATATAATATCAAGGTACGTTTGTTTGGTTAGACTAGATATAAATCATAACATAGAGATAAAATTAAAATTAAAATTATCAAATTCGTTTTATCGATAATAGAAAAAATATTCAAAAAGTGTATAAGGAATATTGTAATGATTTATATATAATCTGTTAATTAAAATTAAAATTCGTAATCTAGGACATTTTCAATAATTTTATTATCGTTTAATTTGACGAGTTAGTTTAGTAAAATATCTTCAAAATACAACAATATTAGAAATCTTAATCATATTTTTTAAATACTCTTCTTCTTCTCCTCTCGATGTTCCTTGATTTTTTTAATTCTTTTATAAATATAGATTCACTGAAATAACAACGGTGTTAAAATGCGAAGAAGGTCGTTTTCTATGATATCTTGCCAATCGAAATTACAAATTTATTGTACTTTCATGATGATTGGCCAAAATTCAAAAGACAACCGTGTCACCGCGTTTCATAATTATCCCTGGAAAATTCTATACCGATTAATAAAATAATTAAAATTGTTCTAGAAAAAAAATCAAGTAAAAAAAGTGTTTACGAGCATTGACAACAAATATTAATGTTTAATATCTGGTCTTTCGGTTAATATAATTCTCGATAACTAAAAGAAAAAAAAGAAACAAATAAATTAGGGAAACGACCGGCGTACCGTCGCGTTCCATTTATTACAAGATTCGTGTATGTAATAACCTTTTAAAAAATTGGCAAGAGGTGTTCAAACGGACATATAAAAGCGTTAGGAGAATTTTAGGCGGGACAGTTTTTCCCCTCCCAATTTGTTTTTTCGTGGAAAATGGCCGCAAGATGGTACACGATTGATTCTGCACATGCGTGTAACTTTCACGCATGCGCGAGTACCATCGACGGTACCGTTTGCAATGTATTGAAGTGCATGTATGCAGTAATAGTAAGGCCGCGTGCCGCAAGATAGCGTTGAAGTAATAAAGGTAGGTCAGGGGCTGGGCTCAATGCTAATATGAACGTTAAGGCACGCGGAGTCGTTTGTTAGTTGGGTCCATCATCGTTTTCTGTATCTACGTTTTTCCGATTGTATCCATTATATTTCCATTTACGTATACGATTTTTCTCATCTTTCTTATCCCCTTCTTTCATCTTTTTTCCGTTTCCAAGTTATCTTCGTTCACGGTAACTTATACGTCTGTGATATATACCCTCACACGACAAAAGTGCGCGGGGAAGAAAACGCGGTGAATTATATTCATCACCCAACGCTACCGATAATGTTTCGACGCGTGTTTCTACGATGGTGAAAGGCGCTTACATAATTCTACTCAAGAAATAAATCGTTCAATTTTTAGGAATAAAGCGCGTGTGGTATTAAACGCTCTGCTTGGAACGTTCTATTTCGTTTCACTAGTGTGTCTACTTTTTAGTGTGATAAAGCGCGAAAATTAATTGTACGTTATTCTTACGCTCCCTCTATCGTTTCAACGGTGCTTGCTCCATTTTTTGGTAGGTATATGCCCCTTCTTCTTTCTCTCTGCGTCACAGTAGCGTGCTCTTCCCTCCTATCTTTCCCCTTCCATTTCTTCCCTTTCTTTCATTTTCCTGTGAATCCCCTTTCCCATTCTTCCTCTCATCATCCATCCCTCCATCGACCAACCCAAGCCGATTCACTATTCCGCTGGGCTATTCGCTTATCCCGGGATTCTTCAAAATAAGAACAAAGAGATACATTATATGAACAATTTTTCATTCAACCTTAGCCTATAATTTCGCAAATGACAAGATGTTTCAATTAAAATTTATTATAAGTTATTTTTTGGCGTTTCGTAAACGCCACCTTCGATAAGTTTCCGTTTTCTCAAAATATTCAAGTCCTCCCTTTCTTTTGTGTTTTTTACCAAGCTCTCGAGCGAATTTCACAAGTAGTACTAGGAAGTTTGTTTTTTCTGCGCATTTAGTAGTATGTTTAAGAATAGATAATGTTACACGAGACATTTTTGTTAAATAATATCGATATTATCGAAATTCGATACTAGTTTCTCATTCGATAATAGTCGAAACAAACTGTGCCAGGTGCTTCTTTGCGCTTGAATTTATAAGTGTTTCCAAGCTCTTTCTCAGGATTATTAAATAGAAATGTGTTTGTTTTTTATATTATTTAATTATTATAAGTTATATAAGTTATTTTGTATGCAAAAAATATGATCAAGATTTATAATAGTCATTTCAAAGAGTATATTTGCAATGATGCTTTCTCAAAAAATGTATAAACTAAGTTCATAGTAAAGTTATTAATCTTATATATTTTTGTTTCTATTTGAAATATTAATATTTTCATCAAAATTTTGAAAATTTTGTGTACAAATTTGTACTGAAAACATTATTAAAGTAAATTTATTTTACATCTGCTCATTATTAATACTTTGACTGTGCCACATTGGTTATATATGACAGGCTACGGTTTCTTCTGTGACGCTATGGTGATCATTGGTGACTGGATTGTTTGAAATATTTACAATTGCAAAAGTTGAATGAAAATTTACAGTTAATGCATTTTGAATATTATCACTAATTAGAGTATACTTTAAAATAAAAAGTCATTGATTACCAATTAATAACAGAATTACTAATTTATTACTATTTTGCCATTATATCCTTTGAATAATAAAAATACTACCTTAGCATCTTGAGCGAAACATGTGATTTCGGTGTGGCAATCAAAGTTTTAATAGCTGATTTGCACAAATCGTAAGATTTATACCAAACGAATGGTACAAACCAGTGCAGAGTAGTAGAAAAGCATCTCTGTCTATTTGTAATAACGCAATACAATTGTTTTCTTATTGTTAACAAAACGATGAAAGTTTTAGCGTATATTTGCATGTTTATGCGTTAAACGGAAATGGACAATATATTTTGAGCTTTTTTTTGTTAATTTATTCAAGTTAATTCTGTTTGGTCCTTACTTGCCTTTGTTTTTTGTTTCTTGTACACAGGTCTGCCATCATAAATATGCACATTTATTTTCTATTTATTTTATATTACTTAAAAAAGTGAAAACATTCAAGGGCACAGACCGATCAACGATCATGGCATTGCACGGGGAAAACGTAGTAATGAATTTGTTTATATTTTTTGTATTTGCCGACCCCGCCGATGGTTTCATTGGGCTAAATCAGTCGGAGTATACAGCAATCCCAGCCAGGAAACTTGGAATTGGTATTATTGCTCTAGCAGAAAACGCTGAACAGAGTCTAGAAACGAGTTGAACAAGAAGTCAGCAAGACATTATCAAAATGACTGATCAGCTAGAGCAGCAGCAGCAGCAGCAGCAGCAGCAGCAATCGCATCAGCAACATCAACAGCAACAATCGCAACAACATACGAAGAGCAATGATGAGCCACGGACAAATTTAATAATAAATTATCTTCCCCAAAGTATGACAGAGAAGGATCTGTACAGCTTATTTGTCACAATAGGGCCTGTAGAATCATGTCGAGTAATGAAAGATTACAAAGTATGTCAAGTATTAATATATATATATATACATATATATATATTTGTCTACATTGTTTTCTAAGTATTTAACTTTAATATAAATATTTTATTTTTAACTTTTATAGACTGGGTACAGTTATGGTTTTGGTTTCGTAAATTATACAAAGGCTGATGACGCTTTAACGGCAATAAATACGTTAAATGGTCTTCAGGTGCAAAACAAGAGGTTAAAAGTGTCCTTTGCTCGTCCATCTGGTGAAGAAATCAAAGAAACTAATCTATATGTTACCAATTTACCTAGGTATGTTTTCAATAACCAAACTGTGTGTTTCAATTAGTTCAAGTAGTTTTAACAATTATTATGATATAAGAACGATCTTTAGCTTAATATATATATATATATTTATATTTTATTTTTTTTTTTTACAGAAATATCACGGAAAGTCAGATCGATGATATATTTAGCAAATTTGGTAATATCGTGCAGAAAAATATTTTGAAAGATAAACTTACCGGTTTGCCCAGAGGTGTAGCGTTTGTTAGGTGGGTTTCTTTAGTTAGCTTAGATAACACTTGAAAAAATTGTATACTAAAAATTATAGCTTTAATATATTATCTATTGTGAGTTTACTTATTGGAAAAAAATCTATATGTTAACTTTTATAGTGCGTATAAAATTTGTGCGTATGAATTTAACAATATAAGTTGGATCATAGTCAAGAATAACAGCTGTTAGAAATGAGACTAATTGTATCATTATGCAATCTAAGTTCGCACTCATAATACAAATTTATTTACTATACATAAGATATTTGTTGCCAAATTATTTTTATACGATTCTTGGCCTGACGACTATAATTTCAATTTTATGTCTTTACGATTGGTGGCCTAGTTAACTAGTAAAATACATATAACTGAAAATTCAGGTTGCGTAGAATAGTTTTATTGTTGAAAATAGTATCAAAAGTATGTCACTAACTTGAAAGTAAGCTGAATATAGAATTAGTACTAATGATTTCCTTACATAAGAGAAATAACTATGAAGTTCATTAGCTAATATATATATATATTTTCTTTTTCTATTATAATATTTATATATAAAAGATATTTAGCATTGATATTTAATTGAACTTAAGTTTTAAAAATAATTTTATATGAACGATTCGATTCTATTATTGAAGATTTGATAAACGTGAAGAAGCACAGGAAGCAATTTCTCAGCTTCATGGTACAGTTCCGGAAGGTGGTTCAGAAAGACTCAGTGTAAAGATAGCAGAGGAACATGGGAAACAAAAAGCAGCATATTATGCAGGTTGGCAAGCTGGATATAATCAAAGTAGAGGTAAGTAATTTAAAAGTAGTTTATAAATAATATTTAAATGCCTTAGTTTTAATATTATTCTGACAGTAGAAATAATAAATAATAAACACAATCGAAAAATATATATTATTATTTTAATTTATGAAGAGAAATATATGAAGTAACGGTAGTAATATATTTTTATTGTCAGAGGTGCTTTGCATTGCGCTTTACACTTTTTCTGATTAATGGCGCATGAATGATTGCATTATATAGTGCAACTGTGGGAAAAGTAATTCCTATCCTCTTGGTGTGGTTTAGTTACTTGATAACAAAAAAATATATTGATATTCCTTATATATTGTAAGAGATTTTCATAGGTTATTGCATTATCTTACATACTTTTCAAGTATGAATGTATGTAACTTGTTTATGCTGGTAATTATGACAATGGATTAAGTCAAAAAATCATAATAATTAATTTTATGATTTATTTTATATTAAAATTATTTATATTATGAAATAAACCATAAAATAAATATTAAAAATATTTTTGTACTTATTCCACATTCGTAATGTATTGCCGGAACATTTATTTATTAATTACAATGTAATAAATTTATCTTTTACCTATTTTTTGAATAAAATTTATATTCTATTTAAAAAATGAAAAAAAAAATATATATATATATATATATAAAATTTATTTCTATTTAATCGATATTCAGTATTTAAGATCTTTTGCAAATCTTGTACGTAATTACTTATATTTATACGTAAATATGTATATGTATGCATAGTAATGCACATATAAAATTGTATACTAATATATATATATATATATATATATATATATATATATATATATTAGCATACAATTTTATATTTGCATTACTGTAGATAAAATATCTAATACTTTAATATTTTGCCAGATAAGATGGCTGCCTGTAGATCGGACTTCAACGATTTATCGCACTAGTCCCATTTACATGGAAAAGTGTTCTTTATAATTCTATCGTGCGCAATATACTGCAGCAACTTTTGCTATAGCCGAAATTTTTTTCGGACATTTTTCTATCAGTTTCTAATAATTAATAGTGTGCATGATTTAGTGTGAAATATGTTTCCTATGAGTGTTTATTATGCGCTATAAAAAAAAGAAATATGTTTCTCTCTCATCAGTAATATTAACAAAAAAAAAAAAAAGATACCAACAAAAACCTGGACAATGATAGTGTTGTGGATATTAAATATATTGTGTGTGACGAAATGAAAACGTAATTATTCTTTAAGTAATTATTAAAATGTTAATACGATTCCGTTTATATAGAATATAGTTAATAATTTAATCTTTAAAAGAAATTATTCCTACTCTATGATTTGTCATTACGTAAAAACTACATTTTATGTTAAACATAATGTACAATTATGTCTCGTCAAAAACATAGGTTTAGTTGATTTATATTATAACTTTATACTTTTCGTGTATCTCTCTCTATATATATATATAAATAGAAATTAATATATATACATATATATATTATATATTAATTATATATAGTATACAATTTCCTTTGTATTACGATTTATGTTCGAATATTCATATATTGCTTTTGTTATAAAATTCTAAACGGTCGATATTATATTTTGGTATAAATATAATAATTAATACTATTTTGTATGTTCATTATACCCATTCTCCTATTAATTTTAAATACGCATTGCGTGCGTATGATATTGGAACAGATGTTATATATTGAAAACATGTTGCGCGTGAAAAAAAATTATTAAAAAGAGTGAGCTTGAGATATTGAAAATAATTATATACGACAATATATTTATATAAAATCTATTATAATTTAATTATTTTATCATAAACAAATGTATCCTATATCAATACTGTCACTTGTGATAGTTTTATTTAATACATATATTATATATATATATATACACACATATATATATGTATATATATATATATATATATATGTATATATACAATTTTATAATTAGAAATATATCAGTCTACCAAATTGCCTGCTATTTATTTGTAATATGCATATGCTAATTTATGATAATTGGGCTGTGACTGCATCGGTGAGAAGCCCGCTTGATTATAATTCTAAGTGCATGGCTGTGTCTTGTATCGAACAATTAAGGTCTTTGAATAATTCGAGTAAAAAATATTCATTTAATGTTTCATTTTTATTTCTATGCTTACCAATCTTCAAAGGAGAGCGCCTATATCCAACCAGGAATAAATATCAGCGCTATGACCACTATCTTTATCAAAGATTATAAACATATTTAATTTTGTTGAAATCTTTCATATTATATGCTTCATTATTACTTGCAGTTGTTATTGCGAATTTTTATGAAATTTAAAATATAAAAAGAGATATTAATTGTTTGTAACATTTTATGAAACTGGCACATAAAAAAAGTGGTTTCTAAGTACTCTAAAGGAGTACTAAGAAAAAGAAGCATTTAATAACTTAAGCGTTGCTCTTATTATTCCACATAAACTGAAATTATATATGCAATATTATTTATCTAGACAAAATTGTTAATTTTTTTGAACTTCAGCTATGATAAATATTGATATAGGAATTGCATTAAAAACAATAAACACATTTAATCAAACTTTAGAAAATTATTAGTTGTTAAAACAGTCGAATGAGAGAAATTATTTAATACGGTTATTGTAGTTCGATAAAAAATTGAATATGTAAAGTAACAATTTTACTAACGATTATATCTTTAACGTATTTATTCTGTAATTTTACAGATATCATTTTCATATGTATATATATATATATATATATATTTTTTTTTTTTATAGCTTTTTGTAGTAGCACAAGCAAACAAACGCTTATAAAATTCAACATAACGCTAATGACGTACATAATAATTTTCAAAGTTCATGGTTAAATTATAATTGTGATTTAAATGACACAGCATGCTCTGAAAATATGCATACATATTAAGAAAGAAAGAAAGAAAGAAAGAAAAAAAGAAAGAAAGAAAGAAAAAAAGAAAGAAAGAAAGAAAAGCTAAAAGAAAAAAAAAACGGAAATATTACGCAGAATGTTATTTCTAATCCTGGAATGTAATGACAAAATTAATTGCTCTAACATTTATTTATTTTTCTTCTTATTTCTAATTTTTTCTTATATTCTGTAACCTTAATTTATACATTACATATATACGTAATCGAATAATAGCTTTAAATCTTGCAGCTTTCACTTTTATGACTTTATGCTAAATCTTAAAAAAAAAAAAAAAAAAAAATAGAAAGAAAAAAAAAGAAAAAAATATAGAAAATTAGTTATCGTTTTAAAATTTTTAAGGATTTAAAGAGATCATACGAATAGATCTATAGATCTTTCCAGACTTTACTTATATATTGCTAATGCACATGTTACAACATCTATACACTATTTACTGTTTTTGATATGAAGGAATGCAATTTAATGTTCCAATTAATCTCAACGATGTTCTTCAATAAACTTATGTAACGTCTATGTAACACTGTTGTTGTGGTGCGATCAATCAAATTGCGATAACTTTTTCGCTAATAGTAATAATAATAGTAATAATAGTAATAATAATAATAAGAAGAAGAAGAAGAAGAAGAAGAATATTATTAATATTAATAATAATAATAATAATAATAATAATAATAATAATATTAATAGAGACCTTTTTGGAAAATTTTCTTCATACTCTATTAGCCATTTTAAAGATTTTGATGAACACCATGTGTCTAAGCATGAATGTTGTACGGTTTATTGTTAAGATCCATGATTCCAATGTTATGAGATTATAGTAGTTAGACGTATGATCAAATCAACACCTACAGCATATATATATGTAATATATATTTAATACTTTCCTTTAACAATAATCACCTTTAACGTAGTCTGTTAACCGAGGAGATATTGGATAATGTTTCATCGACTCGTCTTTTGCGAAATTACACTAATCTCATTGTTATTAAAAAATATTACGTATATATATATATATATAAATTCATGTATATATCTCATGAGATATTGAAGCAATCGTCGAATGTTATACTATGTTGGATGAATAATCACTAAAAGATATGCGTGTATGTGTGTGTGTGTGTACATACGTACGTATGTACACGTATTGATTAGAACATTTTATCATAAAACTCAGGATATTAATGATAAAACATTTTCTCGTTTAATTTTTTATATATTCTTTTTTGTAATACTTCTGCACATATTCCACCATTGGAGATGATGGTATTCTTCAAATATGATAGGATTTGTTATTAAAAAAATCGATAAGAAAGAAAAAAAGAAAGAAAGAAAAGAAAAAATTAATAATGATAAAAAAAAAAGAGATGCATAAGTAGTTAAAGTTCCGTCGTTTGTTGTTAACGACAGATAAATATTTATTAATCATTCGAATTTTTCTTGTTAACGGTTATTGTCTTATTAATCAGTATATTTAATGATCGATCGAATTATTATTAATATTGACTTGAGTTCGTGATAGTATTAAGAACTTAAGAAGAATCATATATATGTATATCTTATTCGAATTTGACAATCGTCCATTTTTTTACGTAAAGTTAGAAATACGTATATTCGGTCTTGTTCGTAGCAATAATATATATATAACCCCATAATTATGAAAGTGGTCTAAGTCAAAATTAAAAGAAAAAAGAATTTATCAGTTATTTCACACCACATTATTTTAAACTAAATTAATTCAATGTAATTTTTACAATATTGTCAAAAATGAACCATTAGATAGTGGTTAAAATTTCAACTTTATATGAAATTCATTTAGTGTTCAAATGCAATTCAATAGAAATATATGACTTAGATTACTTTCATAATTATGAGCACATATATACATATATATATTATCTTCTACATCTGCTGATTGAGAGAGAAAGAAAGAAAGAAAGAAAGAAAAGGAGAGAAAGAGAGAGACACGTTGTTGTGAAACTCACGATATACGTCGTGTTGTTTTTAATATAATATAATCTACCTTGTTCGAATGGAGATCATTATACAGACTGAATTGTGTAACGTTATCAAACGTAATTAGAAAATTGAAGAATTTATTGCATATATTTCTACAAGGCTTGAAATTCTCAACGTGAAATGTAAGATAAAATGTAATGTGAGAGCATACATATAATATATTAAATTTAAAATAATTTTGACGTTTATCCGTTATACATTATATATGTTAACAAAAGTTTTATCTATATTATACAATGTGTATCTATACAGTTACGTATACATTTCAATGGGGAACTTTTATGAAGCATAAAAAGTTGAGAATTACTGTTATTCTTCTAATTCTTTTCTTTTTGAATGAAAGAAATTTATGAAGTAAGTCCAAATATATATATAAAAATTTTTATCTAATGAATAAAATGACAAGTCATAATTCACCCTGTATAAATGATCAAAATTATTGGTTAATAGTAGAGAAAAAGAGAGAGAGAGAGAGAGAGAAAGAGTCGAAGCTTTCAGGAATTTAATATTGTGAATGCCCTGGTATTTGACGCACTTCCATAGTTCGGCAATTATGTGATTTCAAATTTATGTAATTTCACAATACAGTAGGAGCCTCTCGTATCTGTATTTATAGGTCGGCAAAAGTAACTAAATGAGGGAGTTTTCTGATATTATTCTTTACATCAACACTTCATTTGGATATTTAAAAATCCCCCACACCTTTTTAATTATCAAATTGCCATACGCTTTTTAACAAAAATAATTGCATAGAATTATATTATTTTTGTACTTTAAACCATCAAAGACCTCTTTCAAATTCTTCAAATGCTTCAGCATGAGTAGGCATGTCCTCATTGCTTTTGTTTGCTATTTTTGCTTTTGCATAAAACTTATTATATAAAAATTATATCATTGTCGCTATTGCCACAATCTGTGATAGGCTACACAATATAGTTGACAACTTCTTCAACATCCTTCAATATTGTTTCTATGTTCTTCGTTAACTTTTTTAAGTTCTTCTTATTCTGTAAGTATTTTTTTCATTCTCTTTCCAATATTTTTATGGGATTTTTGTGGTAGAATACACCTGATTAGCATTGCGTGTATTTGCTAATGCGTATTTATTTTTTGAATTAATTAAACTTTTCCTACTGGTATAGTCCCATCCAAGAGAAATCTGTTGCACGTGATGCAGTACATAATTTTTAATTTCATACTTTTGTTTTTTAATGTCTGAGATCTTAAATGGACACAAACACCATTAATTCTTGCTAATTTTGCTGCTGCTACTGCATTATCATCATTTTCGAGCTTCTTAATTATTTTGTATTTCGTTTTAATGGTTAGAATAACATATGTTCGTTTAGTCGCCATTTTGATGTCGTACGTTATTAGCTTTATACGTAAAGATTTAAATTTCTTTGACAAAAATAAGGGGAAAAGTGTATATTAAAGAATGTATGCAATCATTGCTATTTAATTAACAAAACTTCTGATATACGAGAAAATTCATATGAGATTAAATATTGGGTTGGTGGAAAAGAAAATGTTAGATTTTCCCATTGAATTGTGGCAAAAAATCCCAACATTTTGTCTCTACCAACCCAATATATTCCGTTTTATTGATCCTGGATCATTGGAATTAGGATACGTACGAAACGAGAACCAATATCTCTAATCGTATTAAATTCAAATTGTAACAAATGTAAAAACCTCGTGGTTGATGTTAGTATAAGGTTAGTATTAATTTAAAAAAAAAAAAAAAAAAAGATTGAGTATATAAAAATCGCTACGAAACGAATATTCCGATATCGAGGGTTGTAAATATGGGAGGCCGCCCACTGTATTATGCAATTTAATTTTCTTAACATCTTCATATATGTGTAATATTATGTATACATACCTGTATGCGCCATTTTGTATTGTTCTTATTTTTGTTCGTCTCTCTGCGTTCATTGTTGATTATTGTTGTTATTGTTGTTATTGTTGTTGTTGTTGTTATTGCCGTCGTTGTTGTTAATCACGTAAAGCGAAGCTTTAAATTTTACGCCCTCAACTACACAATTTCGGGGGGGAAGAAAAAGAATAAGACGAAGGCAAGATATAGTCTAACAAAGATCAAATTTTTATTATCGATCTTATAGACCAAGTTATCTTAAGAAAAAAAATATACACACGACATTATATAAACTATTTAACGTTGTACGTACCGAGTATTCGAGTCGCGTTTTTCATCTACTGTCGTATGAATGGGTACGAGCAGGATTCAATGAAGATTGCTAAAACGGATGTAAATAGAGTCTACTTCTCTTCCGGTTATTCTAGGATTCTTTCTTTCCCTTTACTAGTCAGCGCCTTACGATTAATTTATACAAAAATCCTTATTTTATATATTTATTTTTTATTTTTTATTTTTTATTTTTTATTTTTTATTTTATTATATTTTATACATATATATACTTGTATATGTGTATGTTTTTGAGTAAACAACAAATTACTATGAAAATACAAAAATACCTAGATGATTTTCTTGTAAAACTTTGACTTTCTAAATTCTATAGGTCAGATTCGCCTTTATTTATTTCCACTATAGAAACAGACTTTCTATTGTAGTTGAGTTATTGTATTGAATCGGTTGTTGCTTGGGTTCGATCTTACCAATAAGATTTCATTTCCTACCAATTGATTTCACCAATCAATATTCCTAGAAAATATTTGAACTTATTTCGAAAAAAAGAAAAAGTTATTTTTTTTTGTTATTATTGTTATTATTATTATTATTATTATTATTCTTATTTATACATTTATTCGAAAGAAGAAGAAGAAGTAACGTTGTTTAAATTTTAAATAAAAAATGCGATACTGTTTAACTCGTACGACATTGATTAAATATATTATATATATATTGTGTACGTTGTAAATAAGTTGATGAAAAAGTTGCAGTTATATAGAGCAGTGGTGCGCAAACTTTTTTCGACTGTGACCCCTTTTGTAGAGAGAAAATTTTTGGCGACCCCTAGGGATAAATGTTCACAAATACGATGTATATTTCGCGCATTTCTTTCGTTTCATCAAATAAAAACATCATCATATCTGACTAATATTAATTTTATTTATAACTAGCAAAGCTAGCCCGTTTTTGAAAAACGGGATGAGTTTAAATGCTTCACCCTTTATATGTACACTGTATGGTATGCAGCATGCAGGCATAATGCATTTCATAAAAATTTGGCGACCCTTAGTTTGCGCACCACTGATATAGAGGATTCTAATTTAAGTAGTAAATTGTAAGGTTTTTCAAAATGGCTAATGATGATGATGACGGGAGCTATGGCGAAATGATATTCGAAGTCCGGTAGTGCTAACGATGGCTGTGATAAGAATAAGGACAAAATAACGCCGAATGAAAAATACAATACGAACAGTAAAAATAAAAAAAGGGACTGTCGATAAAAAAAAAAAAGGATACAAAATTGTAAATCGAGAAAATTGATTTTAAACGATGCTCAAAAATATATCCATACGTAATGTATATATGTTAACACTAATCATACCATAACGGGTCAAATGACCCATTTTGAACTTTTGCATTGATAATGCACGTATTATCATATAATTATAATACATATTTTATTATCATTAGTTTTTTATTTTCTTTCAAACATCCATATTTCATACATAAAATTAGGAAACGTAAATCTCGGGTCATTTGACCCGCTATGGAAAACTAGGTATCTAATAAGCTGGTATGATTAGTGTTAAAGGAGTTTAATGTATTACTGTCGGTATTGTATACATTGTCGGGGCAATGTATATAATGGTTGGAATATAATACTCATTGACCGAAAACATATATATATATATATATAATACATTACGTATGTATGTTGTGTCCCGTTCTCTTCTCCCTATGTTTCGATAATCAATTACATTTATATGAGAATATGTTTTGGTTTGATTTCAAATATAACAGCGAAAGGTATAACGTAATTTTAATCGCATGCTGTTGTTGCAAAAAAAAAAAAGATGAAAAATAGACAAACGCGTCTAGAAAAATGCCTGCGACATTCTCAATAATATATTCAACATATTTTTCTCTTCTCTTCTCGCGTAATTAAAATCCCACCCCAACAATGAATGCTCCTTTGTAAATCGATTTTGATTAGTGTTAAGTCTAGCGACTTGTGGTTAATACACATACACCAGTGTAAGCCTTATGCTGACACTCTGTTAAAATTAATTCGTGAAAAAAATGATAAAAAAGGAAAAAAAAGAAAAGAAAAACAAGAAAAGAACAACTACTTTACGTATATAAAAAAAAAGGAACATAAAATACCAAGCGCGATATTATAATAATTGATATTATAGCGTAAATGAATGTGTGTGTATATTGTATATTACGATACGTACATATACATACATACATATGCATACATGTATATACGAGTAGTCTCAAAAACCGATGTTCATCATAAGTTTAGCGAATATCTCAATAGAAAATTCGTTGTTGAATGATCGGAAGAAAGAAGAAGAAGACAAAAAAAAAAAAAAAATAATAATATAATAATAATAAATGAATTGTATCGCGTTTTGTACTGACGATTTTTTATAATTATATCTTTTTTTTTTTTTTTTTAAATTATTACATCGTATCGTGTTTATTTGTGTACTTACAATGATGTTTTTCGATCTCGTTAATCATCGTTAAGATTTTTCTATAAATGAAGCTTACTCTTATTAACCATAAGAGCAAGGAGTTTTAAAACCGATTTTTTTAAATTGATGTATATCATATAAGCTTTTTAACATACTTTCTTTTTCTGTATGTATGAATGGTGCAACAAAAAAATCACACGCCAAGTATGCTATACGTTTGCACGATGTTCGTCGATATACAAATTATTATAATCTTATCTATCTATCTATCTACCTACCTACCTATTTACATACCTACCTATCTATTTATCTATCAATTTATCTATCTATCTAATTTTTTGTCTGGATTGATAAATTTCTAAAGAAATAGAAAATAGAGGAAAAAAAAATCGTCAATACAAAAATAATATTAATATTATATATATATATATACATACTTCGATTATAAAATAATCTATGCGCGACTAAAATTAACCGGGGACGCGTTTATTACACCAGTTTGTTCTTAAAATTTTCTCTCCTGTATAAGTATTTTATCTTATACCTTTTTCTTAATCCTTGTTGTGACTACATTCACGACAAATTTTATCGTGAATCTGTAGTTTGCTCTCGTTAAAATTTGATTAAAATATTAGAAAGAATATATATAAAAAAAAAAAATAATGGGTACTTGTGATTTTTATTACTAAACAAGACCACCTCAATCCCAATTTTATTTTCAACATTATATCTTAATGAAATTATTTAATTATATAAAAGTTTCATTGGCGATGATATGAGAAAGGTGTTTTGTGAATAGAAATGAATAATAATGTTATATAGATATGAATGTGGAAGATAATCGATTAGATTGGCATAACAATGATTGACATTAGAAGAGGGAGGAGGATACTACTCTGTTATTAATTATTTTTGAAAAAAAGCATTTAAATTAAAAAAAAAAAAATATATATATATATATCTATCTTTCAGGAATGATCCTCACATTTTCGAATGTGATGAGATATGTTTTCGACTATATAACTAAATTTCGCACGCGTTCGTCATATTTTCTGTTACAACCCCTTGTACATAGTAGACACAGAGGACAAAACACACAAAAAACTGATGTATATGTACATATATTTAAAAAAATATGTATATAGACATATATTATACATTAGAATTAATGTAGAGCAAAATCTAGATATAAGCTTTCTCGACAAAGCCAAACGATCATAGGAAGAAGGGAAAAATAACTGTCCCCCTCTTCCGTGTTCGGGTCATTGGTACTCTTAAGGTCATTGCATGTCAAATCGATCACTTTTTATAGCAATGAAATAAAGTAATTGTAATATTCGTTCGAAATCCAAATACGTAATTCACCAAAATATGATGTACGGTATATATAGTATTTACATTAGATGTATGCATATATTTATATATACATACATACATGTAAATAATTTAGTGACAAATATTAGTTCGAGGAAAAAGAAGTCCGTTATTTTTGAAGCTTGAAATAAACGTAAAGATAATGGATTTTTTTTGCTCCCCGATTTAATATTTTACGAAATAACGTTGCGTTTTGCAGTGCATATCAATATTTGAAATGATGAAGAAAATAAAATATATAAAGCAAAAAAAAAATCGAATCAAATATCAAGTAGAGAAAGAAATGAAAAAATAAAAAAAATAATAATAAAAATGAGAAATAAGAAAAATAATTGGAAAAAAAAAGTTAAAAAAAAAGTTAAAAAAACGTCAGAGATGAAATAAAGTGAGCGATTTCACGTGGAGTGATCCTGGAGAAGAGAAAGAAGGTGCGTTAACGAAGATTGGATGGTCTTTCAGGAGGAGGAAGCAGCGGTGGCAGCAGCGGTGGCGGTGGCGGCGGCGTTAGTGGGAGTGGTGGTGGTGGTGGTGGTGCAAGCGGAAGCCTCAATAGCAGCGGTGGTGGAAGAGGACGTGGTGGAATTAGTGGACCGCCAGGAATGGGAGGAATAGGTATCGGAGGTGGAGGTGGTGGCGGGCCAGGAATGCTTGGCAGAGTAACCGGAGGTGGCTTTGGTCGTGGCTCTCATCACGGTGGATTTATCGGAAGTGGAGGAGGGCCTGGTGCCATGAGAATGGAAAAACTACATCCTCATCGTTTCAATCCCATCGGTATGGGCGGTGGATACGTCCAGCCACATTTTTGGTGACCATCGAGGAACAAGAACTCGACAAGCACTGCGACTATTACAACTATTACAACTACTACTACTACTACTACTTCTACTTCTACTTCTACTTCTACTTCTACTTCTACTACTACTACTACTACTACTACTACTACTACTACTGCGACTACGACTGCGACAGCGACAACGACGACTGCAGCAGCGATAACGGAGATGGCAGAAATTGCAATGTTATCGAATATATCTATCACGACACTTTCTTCTTTACCCCATACAGGAGAACCCTAAAAAGGATCTATCATAAAAATATTATCCGTCGCGAATACTATAAACACTTTGTTATTTCGAGTGATCGTCAAGTGCTTTCGGGGCTGTCCTTCTTATTGTTCGCATTTTATGTCCTCCTTCTTTTTTTCTTCCTTTTTTTTTTTCTTTTATCTACAAACTATTAATTAGAAATAATGACCTATCCTTTTCTTTTTCGGGTCATCAAGCTATAAACCTCTTTCGATCTATCTCTCTTCTTTCTACTTTTCTTTTTCTTTTCTCTTTATCCTATTTTAATTTACACACACACACACACTACACACTACACACTACACAGACGGTACAGCGAGTAACAGGAGTAATTCGTATCACTATTATCAATTTTAAACAATTGATATCTGTATCAATGTATCCAAATTCTTATAAAAAGAAAATTTAAGATTTGTTCTTTTTTCAACTTGATGATATATACCCAGTTAACACAAAACGTTAATTATGACGTTAATATGACGTCATTTTTGAAGAATGACCTAAATCGTAAATATTATCGCAAACGAGTATTTCATTGGCGGAAAAATATAATTTCATTTAAACGATCGGAAATTGGTATCTTAAAAATAACTTTACAACAATAACAAAAAAAAAAAATAGAAAAAAGAAGTTTTATTTTAAAACATTTTTTCGTTCAAATAAATGTAAAAAATAATAAATTTCTCTTTTTGTCTACAAACTTAATAATATTTTAATTAATTCTCATCGTTTCAAATAAAATTCTATTATTTCTCCGACAATGAAATACTCGTTTTTGATAAAATTGATACAATTTGAAAGAAGAATAGATCCTAATATTAGATATCTCCACGTGGAAGAATTTCGAAGCTTTGCATATTACAATGTCAATTGTTTATAGTTTAATGGCAGAGAATATGAATATATTCTATAACTCATTGTATAATAAACATGGAGGAGAAAGTACTCTATCCCTCAAAAACTTAACGATCGCTCGAACGTCCATTCCGTATTTTCGGGGTATAAAATAGCAATGATCGATGCATTCTTTTACATTTTCAAATTTATGTCAGTGCTCGCGTTACATGTAATAAGCAAAAGAAAAGAAAGAAAAAAAAAAAAGAAAAAAAGAAAAACCAAAAAAAAATCAACAAAAAAGAAAAACAAAGTAAAAGGAAAGAATGGTTAATAAATACAAAAAAAAAAAAAATTAATAAAAAGTAGGTGTTACAATCCCGTTGCATAGCCCGTGCCGTGTGAGATACATTTTAAAATTAACGTGTCCGCATTCGGGCTAAAGTCGTTAAGCGAAAACTTAAGAGAGTAAAAAAAAAGAAAAAAGAGTTCTATATAAATGTTGTTGTAGATTTCATTTTTTTAATGGTTCTAACTTTAAACTTTATCCGATGTTTCAATTTTAAGAAAAAGTTTTATTCGAATCAGCTTCAAGCGTAATACTATATTCCCTGATTCTATGCAACGTTGGATATCGATGGTATAATTAATATATTATATTAATATATATTGTATATAATTATATAAAATATATATTAATATAGTATGTATACTAAAGTTTGGTAACTGCGCCCATCACGTAATTATTATTATTATTATCAGTACTATTATTATTAATTCTACGATTATCTCTTATTCTTATTATTCTTCTCATTATTATTATTATTACTATTATTATTATTATTATCATTATTATTACTATTATTATTATTATTATTACTATTATTATTATTATTATTATTATTACTATTATTATTATTACTATTATTATTATTATTATTATTATTATTATTATTATTGGGAAAGATAATTCGATGTAAGTAATTTTTTATTTATACTTGTTATAATTATATTACAAGGAAAATATGAGAAAATCAATTGATTTTTCAGAAAACAACTAACATCGAATCAACTTTCCCTGTTCCATTTCGTTTTTAATTAGCTGCTAGCAATAAAAATATGTTAACGTCATAACTTATCAAAGTATAACGCATGTGGGATAGAACTAGATACTTTATTAGCAACAAGCATCATCTTAAGCTTATAACTTTATATCTCGCGATTAGATAATACTTTTATCGACTTCCACTTGTATTTTAATGTTAATGTGAATGATTTGTTTGTTTTTGTCGATTCGTTTCCGATTAGTTTCATTTTTAAAAATTATAACTAAAACTTAAAGAGAAAAAAAAAAGAAGAAGATACCAAAATCGTACGTTAGATAAAAAAAAAAGAACAACTCGTTTAAAAACACAGAGAGAGACAAAATTTCTTTTGGACAATTAGATTATTTAATGATTTCTTTTGCTAAGATCATTAAATTGTAATGGGACAAAAAAAAATTTCGTCTGAATGCTGCCGATATTGCTTTTTTTTTCTTTTTTTCTTCATTTTAATTTTTTTCATTTATTTTATTTTTTTTCAATTGTAATTGACGCTTTACGATGCAACGTAAAAAAAAAAAAAAAAAAAAAAAAAGAAAAAACATTTTTTAATAAACAAGGAGGTTAGTTTTGTAACTCCTATATATACATATATATATATATATATACGCTAATGTTTTGAAATTATTTTTGTTTCTTTTTTTTAGTTGATTTATGCCCGCAAGAAAAAAAAAATAATTTATTATTTACTAACGGACTGTGACATGAAAAAGTACAAAGCTTCAATATTTACCATCGTTATCCTCGTGCACCGCGATATACATGTATGTAAATATTGGGAAAAAGAAAAGAAAAGAAAAGAAAAGAAAAAAAAACAACAACCGTATTAATTGCGATATCTTATAGAAAATGAGACTGACTTTTTATATAGGGACAAATTTTTAAGCTAGTTGTGCTGCAACGTATCGAAGTCAAGTTTACGGTACCTTTGCTAAACTGTAACGGATTGCTATTGTCTCTCTTTCTTCTCTATCATTCTTTCTATTTCTTTCTATTTCTTTCTCTCTCCTCTCTCTCCTCTCTCTCTCTCTCTTTCTCTCTCTCTCTCTCTCTCTCTATTTTTCTCTTCCTCTTCAATTTCGTTCAGTAACTTTTAAGATCACATTAATGCTAGGAAAATGATATACAGGAAGGTTGTGCACTATCTTTTAAACATCGGAGATATTCATTTAACAGGGTAGAAGAAATTCAATAAACGTTTCGTCATTGTAAAGTACATGATTAATAGACGTTTACATTACATTTAATTACGTTTTAGCATAATTATTTAACGGAAGCTCTATCGTATATTTGATATCTCATTCGATATCATACATATACATACAGCACATACACAAACACATCACACACCACACATGCGCGCAAGCTCGTACATACATTATATACATAATATACATAATATACATATACACGTTTTCAAATAGGACGATACACCTTGAAAAAAAAAATAGTAAAAATCTTTTTAAACATTATTTATTGTCGTTGATAATCGTTGAAGATTATAAATGCGTCCACATTTTATATAATAGGACGTTTATCCGTAATAGGAAATATATAATTGCGAGAATTCTAAGGGAATAATAATAATAATAATAATAATTAATTAATTAATTATTTATTATATATATATATATATATATATATACAGAAAGACAAAAGTTCTCTCACAATTAAATAATTATATATTTCAATATAGGATATTATTATTATTATTATTATATATATATCACATTATAGAAATGGCACGTTGTTGGTCGTGCGTGGATTGAAGGTCTTTTACGGAAGATTTTTGTTGTTTTTTTTTTTTTAAATTATTTATTTAATAAACGGTTTTGTTCCTTCGACGGTAATTAACAACATTGCTTTTATACGGCTTACGACGAAGAGAATTATGTTGAGAATTATAGTTGGGTTTTAAACGTAGGAGAGTCTTAACGTCCTTCACAAGTCGTCTTACCTCATTTTTATTTTTCATAAAAACGAAGTAAACACGAGGAAGCGCGTCAAGGGGCTGCTGCTTTCGTTTTATATACGATTATAAAAAGACGAAAAAGACAAAAAAAAAATTAATTAAAAAATAAAATAAAATAAACAAAACAAAATAGCAAAGTTCGAATTCGTACGAAATCTCGGCGGTGGTGGGTTGGCGGCGGGGTGGTTGGTTGTTTTTGTGCAACGTTATAAATTATCTGCTTCCGTTTAAAAAACATTTCTTGCATAAGGAAGAAACTACCTACCTAACGTCGACTAAACTGAGCCAATACGAAGATATATGAATGAAAAAAAAAATCAAAGGTATTTCTAAAATTTGTGATTTCGCACGAATGTGGATGTACCAAAAAGTTTGAATAAAATACTATGATTCTATTAACGATCGTTACAAATATTCTTCTTATTTTCTAATAAGAAAAAAAAACAAAGTATATAGAGAGAATAAAAGAAGATAAAAAGGGTAAGAAGAAGAGTTACCGTGTGAGTAAAATAATCATAATCAAGGATGAAGATTTAAAGGACAGTTGATATCAATGTGTGAAATATATGAAACAAATGCGAGATGATATGAATTATTTATATGTTTTATTATTATTATTATCATTTCTTTCTTTCTTTCTTTCTTTCATTCATTCATTCATTCATTCATTCTTTCTTTCTCTTTTTTTTCCTTTCTCTCTCTTATATATATATAATATATTAGGTTGGTGAAAAAAGAACGTCGGATTTTTTGCCACAATTCAATGGGAAAATCCGACATTTTTTGTCCACACCAACCCCATTAGATATATATGTATGTATATATATATATATATAAATGCACGCACACACACGCAGATTAACGGTTAACGAAAAGCTTACAAATCACATAAACATAACATAAGTTTATAATCACGTACTCGAAAAAGTCGTTGAATTTATCCATCGATGAGTGTGTTCACCGGATACGATGTTGCCCTTCAAAAGGCAGCTAGCATTTTAATAAAGCAAAGTGCCCGTTGACGAGCCACAGCGTAACCGATTTAAAAACAGCTTCTCCTTGTCTGTCCCGAAAAGAGAATTCATTCAAACTGTCCTAAAAATGACAAGATAAATAAAAACGTGTGCACTATATTTCTACGTATACACCTGCATATACAATAATAGTATTACAAAGATAGAGAAGAGAGAGAGAAAAAAATATATTATAGGAGGATTAGGATTTAAAAATATGAATCAAACGATAATCATCAAAAACTATTATAATTCTACATACTCTCTTTTAAAAAATATCCAAGAAAACTTTGTAATTTAATTATCATCACCACCACTATGGGAAGAAAAATATGATATATACCCAACGAAAATTTGTTTTATCGCGTATGAAAGATTTAACAAAAATTTACTATCTACGTGGCATGTGGGAATAATAATTAATATATACTCGAGAGAAAAATTAAAAAGGAAAATTATGAAAGAAAAAGAAAAAAAAAAGTACAGAAGGTACATATACGATGTGTATTCCGATGAGAAGATACTACTACCATACCGATGAGAGAGGTGTTTTTGAAAGAATAAAGGACAAAAAGAAAACGCACGTGGTGTGTGTAAGCTGTACGAAACGCACTCGTTGATTGAGGATTCCCGAGTTAGTGCGGGAAACTTTATAAATGGCATAATCTCTCCACCCACAGGATGCTGCGGCCTAAAGATTAGCCGCGAGGACGGCAAACTCGTCAGAAGGAAACAGGAAGGGGCGGATAGCTGGCCACAGACTGAGATATCGTTATATTAGCTTAGGGAAAACTAAATTTCCATTATTTTTTTTCCTAGATGGCACGTAAAAATAATAGGGGAATGTCTTTTTTTTCTCCAAACCATAATACTTTCGAGACGTATGGATTTTTAGCTATGCACGTAGAATATTACATGGGATTGAACATTAAAGAGGATTAAAGTGTGTGTTTGTGTTTGCGTATGTGTACGTGTGTTTATATATCTCCCTCTCTCTTTCTTTCTTTCTCTCTCTCTCTCTCTCTTCGATATAATCGAGGCTGCTACACTCTTTTCGCTTATTAAAATTATGTTAAGAATTAACAGAACCTTTTTATTTTTTTCTTTTTTAGATTATCTTACAACGAGAAACTAATTATTGACCGGTTATCACGTGTTTATTGCATACGCATGGAATTTTCACGTAATTTTTAAAACACTTTCGTGACGGGTGGTAACGTATAATGTTACGTAATTTTAAATTTTGGAGTATTCTGTTAACGTAATTTATCAATTGAAACAAAAAAGAAAAATCATTATTACAGTATTGCGCTTATCGTGCTAAATAATATTGTTTATGAATTAATATATTATTTCAAGAATGATTTTTATATTGGGTTGTTGGAAAATACAATGTCAAATTTTTCCATTGAATAGTGGCCAAAAATACGACATTTTCTTCTCTACTAATCAAATATTTCGCGTTAGAAAAACTTAACCGGTCAATAATGTATTCGAATTTATCAATCGAAAATAATAATAATATATATATTTATTTTGTTTTACATCTAGATAAGAATTTGTTCATATTAATTTTATTCGTTTCGGTTCGTTCATTCTTTCTTTCTTTTTTTTTTTATTATTATTTTTGTTTTTGTTATAAATCTGAAATTTCTGAAATCTCACACGAGTTATAAGATATTATTAAAAAAATATATCTTTCTCGTTTTCGAAATAATAGAGCCAATTGACGATCTTTCGTGTTTATTAAAAGTAATTGTAAAATTATTTTTCAGATTCCTTTTTTTTTTCCTGTGGTAACCAACACACTTGTTGATCGTGTGCCGCACATTATTTCCGTGATAAGACTCCCCAAACCTGTTTACAAGATTTAAAGATTAATTCAACTAATTCTGCTTAACTGGGCTTAAAAGTTTGAACAAATTTTTCCTTGCATGCACGAATACCACATACATACATACATATACATACATACATATACATACATACATACATACATACATTACATACATACATTTTATAAATAACTATACGCACAATGCAATACATTCATCAAATATCTTTACAATACGTAAAATACAGGAAAAAGAAAAATACCGTACACCAATTGATATTTTGTTAAAAAAATAAAATTGTCAGAACGTTATCGGCTGTGTCAAAAAAAAAAAAAAAAACAGTGTTCCTAGTGTCTATTCGACACACGGTTCGTTATCGTCGTTAGTCTTGTGATAAAATTGTATATATATATATCTTTCTCATTGCTTTCTATTTATTATATTTTTTTATTCTTTTTTTTCCTCGTATTGCTTACTCTCTTTCCTTCCCTCCCCCCCCTCGTTTATCTTTTAACTCTTTAATACATTTATTTCGTTGTTGTTGTTGTTGTTGCTTGACTTGACAGAAAATTATTATCATCATCATCATCATCATCATTATTATTATTATTTTTTCGTTTTAAAACTTTCTTCCATTTTGTTAATATCTCTTTTCTATATTTCTCTCTTTCTCTCTCTCTCTCTCTCTCTCTCTCTCTCTCTCTGTTTTTATTTGAAATTCTATTTATCCGTGTATCTATCACCCGTACTTTTCTTTCAGCAAAACCTCAACGAACTACGTTTTCAACCAACACGGATACAACGGGACGTCGTGCTGTGAAATAAAACGCGCATCTGTCGCACGTATGTTTTGTATTAAAAAGACTTAAGAGGAGTGAAAAAGATACTGTTATCATCGTCTGTCATACTATACGGAATACAATGAAGTGTGATGAGGGGGTGGAGGATGAGGATGAGGAAAAAGAAGAGTGGGGTCGAGGTAAGAAAAAAGGTACAACAAAACCGATTCGCAATGAATATTTTCTCGGATCTCCTCTACGAAACTATCTTCTCCTTCTTTTTAACGCAACTTCGAGGGATATATAATTAAAACTTATATTAACTTTTCACGGATTAGTTAAAAAGAAAAAAAGATGCGTACCTATATATAAAAAAAAAAAAAGAAACCATCATAAGCTAGGGTAAAACTTTAGATTTCAATATTATATTATGAAAAAAAAAATGTTCATTTAAACAATGAATTTCATTGTTAACTTTGCCGCTGCCCCTCCCCCCTCCCACTTCCATAAGTTTAAATCGTATCGAAGATTTGTTAGAATTTAAGATTTAAGAAATAAGAAGAAGAAAAGTATATATTCTTTTTCTCACCCTCTCCCTCCCCCCTAACTCGCCATATTTTTTTTCTCCCCACCCCTCTATCCATTATTTTTATAAGTTTTTTTTTTCCATTTCGATACAAGCTTTCTATTTCAATTCATACGTGCCATTTCCCTGATAAAGGATTATATTCTAGAGAATATCGATATTTTATGTATATATACATACATACGTGAACATGAATATATACTCATTATTCAATATATGTTTAAATATTGGTAAATGAAAATAAACAATAACGGTTCTCTCATTATTTCAACTGCAAAGGTTAATTGATTGGTTTTCTCTTTCTTTTTTTTCTTTCTTTTTTCCCGTTTTTGTTGTTTTTTTTTTTTCATTTTTTTAATATATCGACAAGGACACACATAATAAATTTCTAGTAAATCCAAGTGTGTGTAAATCGGCATTTATTTTAATATGTTTTGTATATCGAGCAAATATATTCTCATTAAATGTTTAAACATTGTTTTGAAAATTGTTTATAATATATATATATATATATATATATACATTTTCTTGAATCATATAAATAATAATTCACTTTATAAAAATGTAAATTATTCTCTCTCTTTCTTTTTTCTTTATATCGCTCTCTCCCTCTCTTTCCCAATGAAAGAAAATTTTGTCTCTACTTAAAATGTTTGCATTTCTCGTGCGCATGATTAAACATTTATCGTATCACCCTTCGATGCAAGAGGTTTCGTAAGCAAGACATTCCTTACTGCCTTAATTTCGAATACCCTTCTCTTTATTCGTAAGACCACCTGGTACATATACGCATACATACACACACACATACACACACAAAACGCACACATACACATTAATCCATACATACAAACGTTTTCGTAGAACTCGATAAGTCTCCAGCTGCTTTAGGGTCACGAATAAATGAATCATAATGAAAAACTCCGACGTGTGGTATACGATCGAGATAGACGATTGGAAGACCTTTCATTCAAATACTTTTAAAAGAAGAAGTCGTGGTTCTCTTTGTAAGGAAAAAAAAAATAGTAGTAATAATAATACATAGCATTCAACAATATTATCGGAAGCAAATATCAAAAGAAACAAATTATTGCAAAATTAGATTTTTTTTAAATAAATATCTGTGTGAAAGGTCTACGAAATTAATTTTATTTTTATTTCTTTTTCTTTTTTCAACCATACAAAAAACCATCGAAAGGAAAATTCGAATACTTCGTAATCGACAATTCTTTTTGGTTTTATTTTTTTGTTTTTTTTTTGTTCTTTAAGAAAAACTGAATTTATTATTTATTTTATTTATTACGAAGAACAATATTTTTAATACGTGAGTGTGGTCGTGCATTCGATAATGGAATTCTTATCCCACAAACGAAAACTTATCAAATTTCTTTCGTTCTATAAAAAGAAACCACTTCCTTTATAAAACATAAATCTCCTATCTCTCGTCGCAACTGTCTCTTACATTATTCTAAATCTTTGATTAAAAACCACAACCGCGAAGTCATTAAAACCGATTTTTAAAATAAATTTCCCTCACAATTTATTTAAACTTCAAACTGTTGTTTTTTATACCAAGTTTTCCTAAATACATTCTGTTTTTTTTTTTGCTTCTACGAAATAACGTGGCATACTCTGTCTCCGAGTAAAATAAAATCAAAATAAAAAATCAATTTCCTAAATCGATTAATAGAGAAAATTAATTAAATGTTGAGATTAATTAAAAATTATGTACATGCCAATGATTGTGAAAATGATTTTACAATTAGTCGCATACGAAAGTCGGTTGAAAAGTTTTGAAAACTTTAATAAGAAAAAGAAAAATCTTTTATTTTTATATTAGGATTAAAATATTTCAATCAATCCACGTATATAATTCTTGTTTTTACAAATATTTTGACATTTCGATTTGAATTATTGAAAATTTAATTTTTTATGACAAAACCTAGAAAGAGTAAGTATATTTTGATTTGTTTTAAAAAAATAATTCTTTTATATAGATTAAAAATCAAAAACATTTGTACCACCACCACCACTATCAACTACCACTTCTTCATCTGTAGTGCCATCTTGTAGTTTTTCTTTTTTTGTAAATCTTTAGAGGAAAAAGAACAATTTGCCACGTATTCCTTGTTGGGTGCCCCCCATCCGTTGTTCATTTGATTTTCGTTCTTCTTTATCCGATTACCGAACAGACTATTATACACGATAGTTTATTTTTCCACTGGCAGTTCTATCATTGTACACTAATTATAACAAAAAAAACACTGGAAAACTCGGTAATATATTATTAATAATTGCATCTAACAAATTCGAGTAAAAGTTTAAAAAAAAAATAAATAAATAAAATGGAGGTGACGTCAAGAAACTATAATAGAACGCGAACATCGGTATTAATGGGACACCAACGAATATTGAAAAAAAGAATGGGGGGTGTTCAAGGGGAAGGGGGGATATGAATCATCGTCATCCTTCTTCCATGTTCGCTGCATAAAATTCTTCGTTTTGTTTGTCTCGAATGAATCAACATAGTTGTGTGTGTATACCGGTATAAGGCGTAAGTTCTACCGTTAAATACGTATTTATTTACGTAATAGAATCATTCACGATCTTTGTTCGATGTAAAAATAAATTTTAAAGCATTTATTTTGTTTTTTTTCCTTTATATAACGCATATAAAATTGTCATTTTAAATTCGCAAATATATTTTTCTTGCTCTTTAACTTTTTTTTTCTGAAGATACACGTAGCGTCAAAATGTTAGGTGAGAAATAATTCATTCGTCGTTGCATTTATTACACGAGTATCGTTGAGGAAAAAGCGTTGTAAAAGTATGCGACTCGATTTGTTCTGTTTTTAATGGATAATATTGTATTCAAAAATACGCGTGTAGGAATTGAATTAAAAACGATTGCAAAATGGTAATTTCGACATTACCGATCACCGTGGGGCCCTTCTTTGAAGTTTAAAAATGATAAATTGAAAACATTAACCTTGACGAATATCTGTGTCAAACGTTATAAAATGATTTGTCGAAATATTATTTTAGTAACTGAACAAACCTATTCTAAGTGTTTGAAAACGATAAGGAAGATTATGAATGAAGGAACATGGGGTGGGGTGAGGGGGAGGAGTAGAAGGTGCCACGTGGATTGAATTGAAAGAATAAAAATGACCGTATTATGAAGTATTTATGGAAAATTGTTGTTAGCGATGAAAAGTGGATTTATTATGATAATCCTAAAAAAATAAATATATTTCATAGATCCCAATAAAGGTAACAAAAGTTTCATTGAAATCGGATATTCTTTCTAACGTAAGAAAATCATGCTGTGTATCTCGTCATGGTGAAATATGAAAGGTTTTCTATATTACGAACTATTAAAAACTAACGATTATCGCCTTTCGATTTTTTGATCATGTTCGCTATGAACAACAATTGAATGCTACAATTGAATGCTACAATTGAACAAAGAAATCGGTTAAAAAGATCCATTTATTGGCAAAAGGGTTCGCGAGTCCTTGTTAAATTGCTTTATATGAAGATGCTAGATTTCATCTAATTAGGTCAGTTAATGAAACGTTATTAACACTTGGTTAAGTTGTTTTGGAACAACTAAGCTCCTTTCGAATAATTAATATTGTTTAAAAATCGATGCAAAATACTTTATCCGATAAAAGTTTAGCAAATTTTTTGTTGAAATATAAAAATATAGGTTGATGATTTCATTGGGTCAAAAGACGGATATATTCGAATTTCGCGCATTTCATTGTACACGCAAGTTTCCCTACGTGTTAGAAGATATCGTAAAGAATAAAATTCTTAAACAAAAACTATTAATGGATTATTGTTTGTTAATTAAGATGAAGGAAAGAATCTATCAAAAAATGGATATCGTGTATTGAAAAAAAAATTAATCCATAATGATCTTCTTTCTTCTTTGGTGAAATAAAAAGAAAGAACAGAAAACCTCTAGCGTTGATTTGAATTTTTCCACGAGACAAAAACAACAACAACAATCACTTTAATAATCGTTTTGAAAATATTTTTCCTTCGATGAATTTTTTTAAGGGATTTTTTTTTTTAACAACAATGTTGATTAACGATGATAAACACGGATACGTTTCTTTGTTCACTTATTTCAAAATTTGTATTTTTTTTTCTCTTTGTTCTCTTTCTTCGATAGATTAAATGAAAAATAAAAATAAGATCGATCTTCTTTATTAACGAATTTCTTTCGATGAGATATCCTTGATCTTTGATCAACGTGAAAGAAAAATAAAAGAAAATAAATCAATGAAAATGATGTAGCTTCACGATACGATACGGCGGTGTACACACGAGCTTAGGAGAAACAAGACTGAACTCGATTCGCGTGGCATCGAGAAAATCAATGTGTGTGTGTTGGGTATATGTGTGTATGCGTTTGTGTCTACAAGTATATGTATAGTACAAGCGAAAGCTTGAGAGTAGAATTGGTTCAGAGGAAAAGAAGGAATGATCTTCTCCCTCTTCTTTCTAATTCGTCCTTCATGAATATATTATATCACGAATATTTAAATACATTTAACATTGACGAACATACTTTTTTAGTTTACCTTTTTTCTATTATCATTATCATTTTTTATTCTTCTCTCAAATTAATTCTTCTTATTTGTATTTAAGTTCGTTAGGAAAATGTTAAATAGTTAATTAGTTAGTATTATATATATATCTGTAAGAAAAATATATTACAAATAATATCATATTAAATTTATAAATCATATAAATATAAGTAAATACACTATATATTAATTGTTAATGTTTAAAATAACAAATATATATATACAATGAGTTGGTGGTGACTTCAAAGATACATAACGTTACAAGGAGTTAAAATAATTTTTAATATATTTTATGTCTCTATTAATATATATTTAAAAAAAAAAAAATAAAATAAAATCTACATCACGTGAGCACAATATTATTTATAATTTTCAAAATTTTCTCTCTTATTAATGTTTAAATTAATAAATTATACTAATTTTCAAATGTTTATTTTATAACAAAATATTCGATTTATTATACTCTAATAAGAAATCTTCAAACTAATACGATTATTTTTTTTTTAAATAAGAATAAAACTGTGATTATTATTCAATGTATGCATATAAAATATTATTAAGCATAAAAAATGATCGTGCATCATTTAATTATTTTGTATTTTTAATTTTGTACATGCATAAGTATGTATTTTATTATTCCGTTAGATTTAATATAAACTCTTAGGTGTGTGAAATTTATATCAGACGCATATTATGAGAAGAAAAGAAAGATACGAACATTAAGCATCAGGACGTAAACTTTTTTTCTGCAAATAGTAGAAAGAGAACTATGAGTTACTTTTTTATATACTTTTATATTTTGATGTATAATTAACTGTTAATAAAAGGAAAGAAAAAAAAACAAAAACTGGTAATAGAATATTTTTGTTTGTTGTTTTTTAAAAATTATATAATTCTTGTTAATAATAAAAATAAAGAAAAATGTAAAACAAACAAAAATATTATCGCGTGGATATAATTTCTATTAAATTAATCTAGAACGTTGTGAATATTATAAATTTATAATTCGATTCGAAATTGAGAATAATTTTAAACCGGTCGAAAAGAAAATTAAGATTTTATCTTTTAGTAGTGTTATAGGCAAGAGGAAAGGGTTAAATATGAAAGGGGTCAGAGGGCAGTGTCCTTTGTCGAAGGGCCAGTCAAAACATTTGCATTTCCTGTTCGATGAATAATATGACGGAGACTTATAAAAGAATATCGTATGTATTAAAGACATTTATAAAACGATCCTTTGATCCTTTGTGATCACCTATATGTGATGTAATATAATAACTTATACTAATAATAAGTAATACTCTAATAAGTAGTATGCTACGCTTAAAATAAAATATAATGATTATAAAATCCTATGATCTCTCTCTTTCTCTCTCTATTAGAATATACATATGTATGCATAATTATATTGAAATATGATTTGTACAAAAATGCATTAACCCTTATACATCTCCTATATATAATAAAAACCTTAATACATGATAGATTAATAATTCAAAATTTAAAAAATATATATATATATATTAATTATATAAGAACACTGAAATTATAAAAATTGGTGCAGATACCAACCTACCTACCTTAAGTAAACGTAGGATGATTGCAGACATCATTTTTGTGTGTAAAACTGCTCATGGTCTCATTAATTGTTCAGATATCGTCAATATCTTTTCTCTTAATGTTCCATTGAAGAATTTAAGAAGTCGTGAATTATTGCATATTCTACCTCATAGTACTTCCTATAGCTACTATAGCTCTTTTAACAGAATGTTTTCTAATGTAAATCGTTATTGTAATCACTTTGATATTTTTTCTCAATCTATTTCTACTGTAAGAAATATTTTGAACCGTACGTTGTAATCTTATTTTGTATATTTTTTTTTTTTTTTTGTACTAATGGGTTTATCCCGTATGATAAATAAATAAATAAATAAATAAATAAATAAATAAATAATGTGATTGTATTTAATGTGTATAATAAATGAATCTTTTTGTTGAGAGAACAATGTACCTACAAGTAAAAAAATATGATAAATGAATAAGTATCAAAATAATAAACCATTGTATTTAGAAGAAGAAAAAAACAATGTGTATAAAAATATAATTGGAATAAGATATAAACAAAATAAATCTAAAGAGAAATCTTCCTATTTTTCTTTCACGTTATATAAAAGAGAATGTTCGTTTTATATAGGGCGAGTCAAAAGTTTCTTGATAGTTTTAAAAATCGATAGTAGTTTTACAATCTAACAAAAAGAAAAATAAGTTTTAAACAAATTTCATAACAGAATAATTGATTATTTTTTAAAGATTACCTAAGAGAACTTTTAAATATATATTTTTATATATAATAATATGTATAGAGTATATATAAGTCAAAGTTTTTAATGTTTATGTTTCCTAACGAGAAGCAACCGAGGAAGGAAAAAAAGTGTGAATTCTTTCTTGAATGACTAAGAGTTATGTTAAGTATTGGGCTTCGTATTTCAAGGTAAGCTATGGGTAAAAGAAATAAAAGGTGGAGGAAACGAAAGGAGGGTTACTCGAAACTTTTATGGGAACAGCTGTTCCTCTTCGTGTCGTTCGTTGGGAATTATTTACCGTGCATATCTACTTAAGTGCATTCTTTCGAAAATAATATAAGCAAAGATTCCTTTAGAAATGAAGACTTTTTAGATATGATATTTCAAATATATATAGTCCAGTCAATCTAGCTTGTTGCTCCTACCTGACAGCGAAAAATTTTAAAAGGTCAGGAATGTAGTCTACATGTAGAAGCGCATAATGCATTTGTTGAAAAGTATGTACATTTTGCATGAAAAATCAAAATATGAAAAAGACCGCGAAAAAATCGTGTTTTCCTGTAAATCTTGGCTTTACCTGATGCGTTTGTATATTAGAAAAGAAAAAAAAATACTCGAGTGTTTGAAAAATAAATCAAAAGAATAGTGCGGTAACTAGCCGAGATGTAATTGATTATGCATCATTGTGAAATAAATCCGAAACTTGATCATATTTTAAAATCCTTTTAGTTCTATGGATGCAACGAAAGTTATTCGTGTGAATTATGAACGCGTTCATATATTGTCCGATTAAAAAATTATACAACGTTACAAATACTTATTTAATTTTTTATCGAAAATTATTGATATATTTTTAATGCTAAACCTACTACGTGCGGTCAAATGTTAAAAAAGATTCTAAATTTTGGTCAACTTACATTAGATGATCTTTGTCCTTGTATCCAATGCTGCATATCCATATCCATAACTGCACCGTATCCATATATGCACTATACACACTCGCTCACGTATATGCACCTCACTTGCATAGGAAGAATACACGTACATGTGACGCGAAAGAAATTATACACTTAAAATAATATCTTTGTTGTTCCTTTCGACGCTCGAAGAAGACCAAGGATTATTATGAAAAGTAGTTACGAATATATTCGACAGGTACCGAACATGTACGAAGGTCAATAACAAATCTAACGACGAAATTCATAATAGAATAGAAATGACAACGGTCCGTTGTCGACACTGGCCGAGGAATGACGGCGCTATGTCAAAAATATATTTTTTTTTATTTATTATAAATAGAATCATCATTTTTTAAACATTTACAATGTTAGTCACTTTTTATTAGGAATTCTCAATTGAATCTAATTATTTAAAATTAATTTCATATATTCACAGGTACAGGACTTTTAAATGTTTCAAAAATCTTATAGAATATGTTAGTAAAATTTAAAAAAAAGAAATAGGATATATTTTGAATTTTTTAATATATATATATATCTCGTGTATATATATAATGTAACAAAATCTTATCAAAAATTTCAAATACACCAAACAATTATTTTGTAATAATCTTTAATCGAATTTAATCCACATATACGTACATATACTTATTAACTATCTAAATATAAAGAAATTAAAATAAAAATCAATCATTAGAAATAGAAAACAGCTGTTCAAATGTAGGTTACTTGTAAGAAAAATAGGTCAACGATACAAAAGTAGGTCAGCTGTACAAAAACATAGTAATAATTCCATAATTATTGAATGTATTGAGAGAAAGATAGGCGAAGGTGTTACGTCCGAGTCAAACGAGTTAAAGCATCGGTTATGTTTATATCTCTCGGTGAATTCTAGGAAATTCGGTATATATGAAATACACATAGAAAAACATTCCTTAACTATCGGCTTAGTTGAGCGTTCAATGCTTTGTTTACGTTCGCTTCTTTCCGTCGCTCCTCAGCCGGTGTCGACAACCGGCAACATTGGGTTCCTAGAATTCACCGAGAGATACACGAAGATAACCGATGTTGAGCTATAGAATAGATATTTGATTTATTTAATAAATCAATTATCATATAGAGTTTGACTTGTGTGATTATGAAGAAGGACAAATTTATTTTTCTGTGCTTTTAGATTAGAATATTAATTTTTTTCTATTAATTAACAATTATTTAGGATATGTCCACTACTTTAATGCACCTTACGTTTGTTTAAGGTTGTTCTAACACGTATACATCAGTTTAAACATTACATTCTTTCTAACGTAATTCAAAATGTAAAAGAATTTCGATATCTTTTTATTTAATATGTTTTTAGATAAATGCTACAAACCGGATGTCGTTACTAGCCCGAAATATTAATTAAAAAATGTCTTAGTAACTTTCATTCTTTTCGGATAAATCTTCTGTTAGATTTAGACACGTATGTGCACGCACATGCGTTCAGAATAAGATCTTCTAAGAGTAGCGGATGTGTAACGAGAATAATATTCGAGATTAATAGAATTTATCCCCTCCGATAATCATGTAAACAACTTTCGAAAATATAATTTTGATAGATATCGTCGAGTCAATTTAACAGTCGATTTCGAGGAGGAGGATACGCAAAACTTATACTTATTACATTTAAATTATAATATACATTTTCTATGTAATATAATTTAACAATTATTTATCATATGTTTACTACTCTAATACTCCTTGCTTATATTTAAGATTGTTCTAACACATATACATTGGTTTAAACATTACATACTTTTTAACTTACTTTTAATATGAAATAATTTCGATTCCTTTTTATTTAATATGTTTTTAGATTTGAATTAAATCATCGTTAGTATTTTAATTCTACTCAGGTTTACTTCTCGTTTTCATTTAGTCATTTTGTATTCACACTTTCTTCTGTTTTATCGATAATTATTTTGAATTCTATTTAATTGTTACTTTTAGCCTGAGGATTCTTCTCAAAAAAAAGTTCTTTGTCAGATATTTTATTTGAATGTTGCAATCTTAAAGATTTTTACATCCCTCCTGGGTCTTCAGAAGCGGTTACCTCCTCGTGGTTAGACCTGGGCAATGGCATTTTACTTTCCATGTAATGTTTATCATATTTTAATATATGCTATACATTCCATTGCAAGTTAAAATCCAGCCGAAGACCGCTTACCATAAAAATTATAATTGTAATTAGTTTCTTTTCATTTCATTATTTTAATATCATATTTTTAATCCATGTGCCTTGATTCCTTCTATCTATTTCATCTATAGAAACTAATTACATTATAATTTTAATAAATAAATTTTATATTTTTACAGATACCACACGAAACATATAAGAATTTTTATAAGAAATTTTTATTTTTTGTTCGTTTGAGAAAAGTATTAATTCTAATACGTATGTATAGAAGAATTTTTAAATAATCGATTTAATAAAAATAAATCACTCATAAATATACTTATTGATTATTTAAATATTAAGAAATAAAATAAAAATCTATCATTAGAAATAGATAACAGCTGTTCAAAAGTAGATCATTGGTAAAGAAAATAAGTCAACGATACAAAAGTAGGTCAGATGTACATAAACACAGTAATAATCCCATACGTACTGAATGTATTGAGAGAAAGATAGGTGAAGGTGTACGTCCGAGTCAAACGAGTTAAAGCATCGGTTATGTTTATATCTCTCTGTGAATTCTAGGAAATTCGTTAAATATGAAATTCATAGAAAAACATTCCTTAACTACCGGCTTAGTGAAGTGTTCGAATGTTTTGTTTACGTTCGTTTCTCTTCGTCGCTCCTCGGCCGGTGTCTGCAACCGTACGTTGTCATTTCGTCGTTAGATTTGTTATTGACCTTCGTGTATGTTCGGTACCTGTCGAATGTATTCGTAACTACTTTTTATAATAATTTTTAGTCTTCTTCGAGTGTTGGAAGGAATAACGTGGATATTAAGTAAAGTACGTAATTTTATTTCGCATCGCTTATACGCGTGTGCGTGTTTCCTTTCTATGCAAGTGATATGCATATGTAAGCGAGTATGAGTAATGCTAAAAAGTGATATATACATGTATGGATACCTGCACTTATGGATATGGATTATGCAGCATTGGATACAAGAACAAAGTACATCTAAACTTAACCAGTTAACTGTGGAATTTAGTTTCAAAAGATCACCACAGGGTGCGGAATTAAAAACAAGCAACGACGTGTATACACGTCGAACGCAGGGCAAATGGTACTATTATACATTTTACGAAAAACGAGCATGGATTACACTTTTATTCTTCAAGAAAACTAATAATTCGTTTCTCAATACGTTATTCTTACTAAAAGCTTGACAATTGTCAAAAAATAATAAAATACAGAAACAAGAAAAATTGAAGATAGCAAGAATAAACAAGAAAAATATGAAAATAGTTTGCAAAATTTCAAGCTATCTATGTGTGATATGTTTGAAAGCACGGTACTACGCAAAGTGCGACTTCACAGGTCTTACACTAAAACCTTGTTTCCTTGCGTTTTCCATTTTTTGAACAAACGGCACATCTTCGGAGAGGATTTGGTTTTGATGGAGTAGCCGGCAGAAAATTTGGGAAATGTTTCCCGATGAGCCGTGTTGGTTTTGCGGATTTGGATGGTCGACCAATTTGAGAAACTTGTTTTTCTTGACTTGCATATTCTTCGACAATTTCTTCCACACATTGTAGTAAAAAGTTCAGTCGACTTAGTTTTCCGCTATTTTTTTTGTATAATACATACGAGTTGAAACATATAATATCGATGAAGTGGAGAAATATTTTCTTATAGCATTTTTTCAATCTTTTTCTCGCAAGTTTATACGATGCTATGATTCCATCGCTTCGGTCCACGCCGCCCATTTTTGTAGAATAATCAAATACTACTTCCTCCATAGGAAATAAATAGCGGTTGCATTGGTAATATAAAGGGAACATACCACCAAATAATATTCTTATTACATTTTATTGAGATTTAGAGTTTTTATAGTAAATGGTAATTTTTTATTTTACACGACGAGTATACACGTCGAACGCACTTAACTGGTTAAGCTGATCATAATTTTTAACCTTTTTAACATTTGACCTCAGCGTGGTAGTGTTTAGTGTTAAACATATTACATGAATAATTTTCAATAAAAAAAAATTCTAATAGGTAATCGTAACGTTGTACAATTTTTTGAACCGGACATTGTATGATACGCGTTCATAATTCACACGAATAACTTTCGATGAATCAACATACATATATGCATTCATAGAACTGGTAGGGTTTAAAATATCATCTCGTATCAAATTTATTTCATAATGATGCATAATCAACGTAAATCTCGTTTATTTATTTTTTAAACATTCAAGTATATTTATTTTTTTTTTTTTATATATACAAATTCATCTCAACTTGCTGCCGAATTTAAAAAGGCGATATCCTAAATAAACACACGCATACATTCAAGCATTTATAGTTTCTTGTTTCATATCAGACGCACATATTCACTCACTCTCTCTCTCTCACACACACTCTGTTTTACCAATAATTAATGAAAACATCTGAAAGAATTATTGTAAAATGATTATATTTTTACGAAAACGTAAGTTAGAGTACTGAAGAACAACTTACCAAAATTTAATTGCAATCGGATGAATAATTTACGAACAAATCGAAAACATACTTTTCTGAATATATATATATATATATATGTACATACATGACAGAAACATTCATTTATATATATTATTATATATATATATAGATAGGTATTAACGAAGATAGAACACACTTATCTTTAAACAAAAAATGACGTTGGTAGCATCTGGGATTTCGAAAGAGGCTGCGGGAGGGTCAGAGTAAAAACTGTTTATATATCACACATGCGTGGGAGCAAGATCCCTCGTGTGAATCATTTTTCATCTACACGGTGTACTTTTAAATACGAGTTTATCGCGTAGTTTTCATTCAAAATATCAAGATATAACATATTATATGAATATGATTGAGAAGAAAATTAAGAAAGAAAAAACAAAGGAAATTACCTTCACCTACCATTTATATTTAATGAATGAATGTAAATGAGATAACAAATAAAAACATGTAGTTGATTTTATAAAGTTAATGATAAAATACAGGGATCGTATATAAAAAATGCAATGCTTTTCAAATTGTGTGTCGCGCATGACATTATTTATTATAGACGTAATCTGCCTAATACTCAATCGTCACGGTTTTCGTTTTAAGATATTCGTTGAGTGCTTCTTGACCAAGATCCTTTCCAAATCCTGACATTTTGAAACCACCGAAAGGTGCTGCCACGTCTGTTTTATTGTAAGTATTTATGAATACGGTACCAGCTTCGATTTTTTCAGCAAATCTCAATGCTTTAGCAATATCTTTAGTTAATACTCCAGATGCCAAACCATATTCTGTATTATTAGCCCTTCTCATTATATCGTCCATGTTTTTAGAACTAAACTTAGAGATCACCATAACAGGACCAAAGGATTCTTCCTTGGCTATGTACATATGATCTTCGACATTGGTAAAAATCGTTGGTTCGAAATACCATCCCGAACGATCTAAACGTTTACCACCATAAACCAACGTAGCACCTTCGTCGATTCCACATTTGACGTATTCCAAAAGTTTATTGAGATGATTTTTATGATTTTGTGGCCCATGTGTCGTACTTCGATCCAAAGGATTACCTATCGACATCTTCTTCGTTTCTTCGATTATTCTTTTAACGAACTCATCGTGAATAGTTTCTTCGATGAAAATTCGTCCTATATAAACAAAATTTTAAAAAAATTAATTAAATAGTAAGAAGGGAGGTAGGCAGGGGCGGTGATAAACACACGATATGTCATAAATTTTTTTTTTGTATATACATACCAGCAGCAATACAATTTTCACCCTTGTTAAAGAATACACTGCTCATTCCAATTTTCACTGCATGTTGAAGATCAGCATCCTCGAATATGACTAAAGGACTTTTACCACCAAGTTCCAACGAGACCTTTTTCAAATTACTATCGGCACAACGTCTCATAATAGTTTTTCCAATTTCCGTGGAACCAGTGAAACCAAGCTTTCTGATAAAAGGATGTTCGACTATAGCGTTGCCAGTTACAGAACCATTACCCGGAACTATGTTTATGACACCAGGAGGAATACCAGCTCGTGCACTAAGTTCAGCGAATTTTAACGCTGTCAATGGTGAAGCTTGAGCTGGTTTCATAACGACCGTGTTACCGGCTGCCAAACAAGCTGCCATTTTCCACGATAGCATCATCAAAGGATAATTCCATGGAGTAACCAAACCGCAAACACCTATCGGTTCCTTTCGCGTAAATGTCAAATTTCTATTAGGCCTGGCATGAGATATTGGTATAGTTGAGCCTTGTATCTTATCGCACCAACCAGCAAAATATCTCCAAGTTTCTATGGACATGCCAATGTGTGTCTTTAAAGCTAATGTGTAAACTGCACCGGAATCTAACGTTTCTATAGTTGCCAATTCTTCTTTATGTTCTTCCATCAGATCGGCCAATCTAAAGAAAATCGTGTTCGTTATGAAAAAAAAAGAAAGAAAAAAAAATCTTCTTATAGAAATATTAGGTAGACCGAAAAGTAATGTCATTATTAATTTTTTTTGGCACGACTTAAAAGTAGACTCTAATTAGCTGATAAATGATAAACAAATATTGATATGTCCAGAAACAACATTACTTTCCGTTTCACCTAATATTTTGCAATAATTTCGATAACTCGATGAACGTTACTAACTTAAACAATAATTCTCCACGTTCCCTAGCACTAATTTTACTCCATTCACCTTCCTCGAAGGCTTTTTTCGCAGCTTTAACAGCACGATCGATGTCTTCCACGGATGCACTTTCTACGCTACAAATAACGCTCTCGTCGTGTGGATTAATCGTATCGATCGGTTTACCGTGCCCATTAACAAATTCACCGTTTATAAAAAGCTGTTTAGGGAACTTCAAGTCCATGTTGTTAACTCGCATTTCTACCGAATCGTATTTAATATCTTTAGCTGCTGCGTTACCACGTTTCGTTAAAATGACAGTTCCTAAGAATTGCGTGAAAACTGGTGCCATGAATACGTGAATGTTTTGCAAATTTATTCCTAAATTCTCTTTAACTTCTTCGATCAATCTAACGACGTCCATACTTTTCCCACCTAGAAAAACAAATGAATATATTTAATATATTGATTATTATTACGTTTATCAATTTCTATCCAATTTATAGTAAACTTAATCTATGGTATATATTATTTCATACTGATATATATAAACGAAATAACTGGATAATCTACCAGAAAGGAAAAAATCCGTATCATCTTCGATGTCAATGTTAAGTATGCTTTTCCAAATTCGTTTTAAAACATCTTTACTCTTAAATTCTTCCTCCGTCAATTCCACGATATTGTTTTCTTCGCTTTGGCCATATTTACTAGCATGAATGGTTTTAGTACCGATCTTAATCCTTTCGACGTTAACGAAATTACCATCGACTGTTTCGATCAAAAGACCACCATCGTGAATTCTTCCTATTCGATCATCAACCTCGATTTCGTTTTCGATTTTGGGTAAAATTCCATTCCATAGCTTAGAACCATACAAACGTACTTCTTCGTTGTTAATTAAAGTCCAAGCACCTGGCGTACTATCAAGACCACGAATAAAATCGTGAATATTCTTTGCCGGTTTAGACCAATCGATCTTTTGAAGTTCTTTTTTATTTAACAGGGGATCGTAGGTTGCACCTTTCTCTGTTTGCGGTATAACAGGGGCAGTACCTTTCGCTACTAGATCAACAGCCTCAACCATAGCTTTTATACCTTCAGGATACAAATAATCATTATACAATGTATCCAAGGTATCGTTTGCTTCGATTTTGTAAGATTTTTGAAGTAATATCGGTCCCGTGTCTAGACCATCGTCAGCCCAAAATATTGAAAATCCTGCTGTCTCGTCGCCTTCTATTAAAGTCCTATGAAAACATTCCAAAATATATAAAAAATTTCATGAGATAAAAAAAAGAAATAAAAGATGAATGATAAAACTATATTCTACTATAAGTTGGCCGAACGGTTATCGTATTTTTTAATTCTTTTGAAATGTCAAGCTCCTTGGAGTGTAAGTCATTGAACGCAATCATTTAATAAAAATGTATATCTCTGATATAATTATCTAACATTACGACAGCCTACATATATATAAACGCGAGAAAGTAGCAAAGAGAAAGAAACGATTACGCTACAATCTGAACCAAACCGGTTCTACTATACGAATACCCCTTCTTCGCATATGAATTCTCTACTTTATAACTTCGATGTTTTATTCAATTTATTAAAGAATTTCTTGAAATTGAAAATAACTCCTTTAGAATTGTTTATAAATATTTGATTTAAATAAAATAATATACAATAATTTTATTGTAATAAATAAATAGAGTCAAGATAACTCATTGTACGTTATCTTTATTGTATCTCAATGCACGATAATCTTCGAGAGAATCTTCGAGAGAATCTTCGAGATAATCTTCCTTCATTTCATGAAAGAATTAACAGTTCAAATTAAATATTGTTTCATATATAATTATTATATCTTATCGGAAAAATTATCTTATTCAAAAAGTTACATGAAAGAATTGTAATCTTACCAATTGATAGCACTCGCTCCTCGATGTCTAGGTAATAATGACGGATGATAACATATGCTACGATGACGAGGATGATTGATTACTTCCATTGGTATGAATTGACTACAGAAGGGTAATACATTTAGATCAACATCGATACTTTTATATAAATTGAGTACGTCGGGTAGGGGTACACCCTTATTTCTCCAAGATTTTATTTTAAAAACAGGCGTGTTATCGACCTTTGCGGCGATAGCTATAATTATAAAAAAAAAGAAAAATAATAATAATAATAATAATAATAATAAATAAAAGAAAATAGAAAAGTTAAAAAATACATTTTTCTGTATAAATTTTGTATGCTCGTTTTACGTTTATCGCAGAATGCAGGTAAAATTTATATAAGATTGGAAAATAATTAAAACAAATCTTATATACCTAATGGATCCTCTCGATTTCCTTTGTCGGGTATCGTAAAGACTCCAGTAATTTGATGACCATTTTGCCGTAACAATTTGTAAACTTCTGCTGCGAAAGGACTCTGACCGATAATTGCTACTTTAAGTCGTGCCATCGTCGCCTATATTCATAAACAATTATTTACATTTTAACAATAATGATGGAATTTTTTGTTGTTGAAGATATCGATTGTTCAAAATGAATATGTTTACCAATGAAACAACCTTATTGCTTATGTCTTTTTAATACAACGATACAATTACAATATGACCAAGTTTTTACGACACATAAATTAGAAACAATGGATCTAACAATAAGATTCAAATGACATGCTCACTTATGACATATTGTTATCTTAGATATCAAGTAGAACTTGAGCAAGGCTTACTCGTTAAATACTTGTTTAATTGTTTCTTTTTTTTTGTACGAGTCAATTAAAATAAATATATCAATTGAACAATACGATTATTTTTCAATCATGCTCGATTATGAAGTCTTTGTTAGTTATTTTATGTCGTGATAAAAATCAAGCGTGTGCAAATGTTATCTGTTTTTTTTTATATGTTTAATATCTTTAACCATAATACGTACCTATTTATCTACAGCGTGGTTTAATATTGAGAGATGTTTTGATAATACGTTTATACAAGCTGCAAAAAGTATAACGGTACATTTGTTTTTTTTGTTTTAATTAATTAATTAAGGGAAAGAAAGCTTACTATATATTATTATTTTTGCAATAATACCATCCCGTCTAGAACTTTTTTAAAAAGTATATATTTACACATGTGTGCGTGTTAGTTATTAGTTAGGTATATATAAAGTAAATAAAAATAAAATATAATGTAGAAATTGATTATTATAGTCACGTATAATATTATCAATCGATTATTGTTATCATAATCGATTGATTTCGGAGCATTCTATATAATATTAATTTAAAATAGTCCAATCAATTTAAAATCATACTTTAGCTATTGCTATCAATTGCAATGATTAGATTAAAAAATACGATAAGAATTTTTTTGCGAAGTTGTGATCAATGGACCTCTTCTTCAAAACTTTCTTTTAATCGTAATATTACTTTTATTCTTTGCATTAGTACATGGAAAAAATTCATAGAAAATACATAACACTATTTTCAAAAACAGTTTATAAAAATAAAGTAGCACGAATATTTAAAGTTTTATTAAGTAAACAATTTGTGATAAATTTGAAGTGTAAAAATGTCATAATTAATTGTTATAATTAGAGTTTAATTAAGAAAAATATAATATTCTCTGTTTAATATTATCAATCAATCATTCTTATAAAAATTTGCTAATCCAATAGTTATAATAAATAAATTTCACTACATCACTCATTTTTACTATATTCGGGAACAAATAATACATATTTTGTCGTTGTTAGTAAAAAAATAAATAAATAAATAAATTATTGTAAGAACTATCCGCAAAAGGAAAATAAACAGGGTTATTGAATTATTTCAAAACTATATACACAAAATAAAATTAAAGATCGACTTACGGTATTTACAAGTGTACGCCAAAGACAAACTTTTCCGAAGGATAACATTGAACTGATCTATTTATAATTAAATACAATTTAAATGAAATTTAAAACAATAAATAAATGATAAATTTTAATAAAATAAATTGAAACTACTTAAAACTCGTTTTACACTCGTACTCGGTTAAGAGATCAAGCTCCCAAGCATTGCAACGTTATACTGGTTCAAATGGAAAAACGAACAAGGTTTATATAAGCAGTTGATATGTATGTAATGTATTGGTGGATGTAACGGGGGATTACATATTAATGATTGTTAATCATTGAGATGACATGAAAGACAAAAGGAGAATATCTGTAATAAAATTAAAAAATGTATAAATCTCATAAACAAGAGCATGTGTTATACGCGTATAAAAATTAAAGGATTTTTTAACAAAATTGAATTCAAATTCTAATCGCAACGTTTATTTTACATTTGATTTTATTTCTTCGTAAATATTTATTTTTCATTTGATAACCGAATGTATATCAATCGCAAATTTCCTATTAGATAACATTTTTCAATGAAGTATTATTGTTTCCAAAAAAGTTCTTTATATTTTTTATTTAACGCGTGACGTTGATGTTTTTTTTAAATACTTCTGAGAGAGATTTATATAATGTTTGATATCTGTAATCATTTACATGGTGTATAAGCTTATCTCTATGATTTCTTTTATTTTTTTAATGAATTATTCTTTGTAAAACTTTTGTGGTTATTAGTTCAAGTATTATCAACTGGAACTGGAATATTCCAGTTTATTAAAAAAATGTCTTAATATCTGTCGGATATAAATCAACTAAGTTATTTAAAAAGTGCACATCCAATGATTTAAGGTCAAAAGAGAGTCTTTGAAATTTCATCTTATAATTTGATTATTGGTACGACATGTTAGTGTATTTCCCTTTATTTCTTTTCAGATTATTCATAACGTATTTCTAAATACAAATATATATGTATACTTTCAATTACTCAAGATATTTATTTATATTTATTTTTTACTATAATCTGTTGAAATTCAAAAAGAAAACATAATTTTATTCATATATATATTTAAAAGTATTAATATATATACATATTCAAGATGTTCTACTTATGTTTACTACAATCTATGTGTAAAAATATTGTACAATTAATTTCGAGCGATAATTTATATATATATATATATATACAGTCCTTATAATATATAGTATTGTAGACATGTGAAAAAATGGATTTCTGGCTCAATTTTTCTCTCCACACAAAAATCCAAAAGTTATAATTTTGTCATGGCCTCTTAAAATAATATTTTAGATGAACATTTTTAACACGTTCGCGGAAGTGAATGCTATAGCATTCATTTTCATAGTGATGCAAAATGACGTTAATGCTACAGCATTCAAATTTTAAAGCCAATTTTTGTTCATTTAATTTCATGTAACGTTAAGTTTTTGTAATTAATATACATTTCAAAGTAATGACCAATTGATTCATTAAGTACTTTCATATTATTTTTTTTTTCCGTGTAGTGTCCGCGAACGTGTTAATTAATTACTATGTAATAATTCTAATGAAAATCTATTATTTTTTTAAAATAATATTATTTTAAGAGAAATTAATAATACTTAATTTCTGTCTTACAATTCTGTTAATAACATCTATACTATCTTTACATTAAAAAGTTTATAATGATTAAAGAATATTTAATATCTCGGTACTTTAAATTCTGAGTTTCCTTCCAAATTAGTAGCTGGTTTCCTTTTATTCATAATATTTTGAATTTTCTGCCATTCGCGATCCAGTTCTGCTTTTTCATTCTTTTCTTTATTATATTTCCTAGTTCTTCTACCATCTGCCATTTTTACCCCATATTGGAAAGCTGCTTTTGGCAATGCTTCTTTATTATTCATATATTCGCTATATTCTTCCGGTGTATCAAAATCCCATCTTCCAATAGGACCTTTTTTGTTGCCCAAATCCATTTTTGTATAATCCACTTCATCATCAGAGTCGTCTATAGCATCCTGCATTTCGTCCAAACCTGGATAACATTCTGCATAACCTTCAGGTTCAGCAGCCAATTTATTAAGAAGTGCTCCCTTCTTAGGTACATTAGTTTCAATAATTTGAGGCAAAGTACTTGGCAATTGTGGAGTATTTGCTTTATCATCTGTATCTATATTATTCTCTGGCTTATCAAAATATGAACCTTTCTTTTTATCTCGATGCTGCATGTTATCCTTTCTTCCAATAGCAGGAACATAATCACCAATATCCCCATATATACTTTCATCCTGAGGTCTTGGCGGAAGATCTATGTCATTTGTATCATCTGCTCTGGAACGACTATCCTTATTTTTCTTACCTTTCTTTCCATGTCGATTACCTTGTCTTAGGTATGATAAAATTTGGGCCAACTTATTTATCACTATATCATTGGTCGTCAATGTTGGCGTATTTTCCACAGTAGGAACATCCGCTTTACTTCTAATTAATGTCGTTGGAATATCTACATCAGCATTTTCATCATCCAATTCTATAACATATGCCATCCGTCCCGGTGTAAAAAGTTCATTTCTTTCTATTTGTTTAGACTTCATGGTTAAAATAGTTTTATAAATATTGCGACCAATTTTAGTTTTAAATTGCATTTCGTCTTCCTTTTTCTCTGGTTCTTTCTTCTCTTTTATTTTCTCTTTTGGTTTTACTAACTTTTCCATTTCTTGTTCTTGTTCATGTTCTTTAGCTTCTATTTCACTACGTACCTGTTGACAAACAAATAATTATTTTTATTTTTCGTAATGAAAATACAATCATCCCTGATAAAAAGGTAATTCATAATTAATCATAATTACCTTTTGTAAAAGGGCATAATCTAATCCTTTTACTAAATGAGTATGTTCCATGTCACCTCCTAAGAATTTAGATTGTTGAATCATTTGTCTTCTTCGTTCTGCTGCATCCATGCCTGATTTTAAGTCAGGAGCAACAGCACGATATGCGCTAGCACTATTCATAGGATCTTCTGCTTGATAATCTTGATTAGTTCCATCCCTGCGCTCTCTTGCTCTATCTCTATATTTTTCAGCTAACTCTGCCATTTTATCTTCTTCTTGTTTCTTAAGTTTGGCATAAAAACTCTTTTTCTTTCTACGTAACTCTGCTCTACTACCTCCAGTAACAATAGGTGTTTGGGCTGTCTTAGCACTAGCATCTCGAGCTGTGCCTGGAACCGACGCTGGTGTAGCTGAAGGAGCAGCTGCCCTTGGTGTCATTAATAATTTTCTAAAATCGTCGTTCGTTAAACGAACTGACATACTCATATCTTCCTCCATGGTTTCTGGCATTTTTAGTATATTTGTTTTAACCTAAAATTTGAAGTTTGATATATTGATACCATATATATATATATATAAGATCTTGTTATATAATTTATTAATGTCAATATTCCTTTATATTATATTACCTTTGAATATTGATAAAAAAATTAGTATTTCTTTTCAAAATTTGTATTTATACAAATAATATTAGAGAGAGAGAAAGGTATAACAACAGTGAAGCACTGTTCAGTCCTTTACGTGAATCTGCGCATGCGTAAAAAAACTAATCATTAGTAATGGATTCAATTGATAAAGAGCATCGTTAATGTTTCCCTTTTGTTTTGATTTTTCTTTGTGTTTTTATATAGTGCCTGTAAAAAGTATCTACATCCTAAATTATATTGCAATATTATGTATAACAATGCTTTACGTAACAAAATTTTAAATAAAAAATCATCAAATCAAAACAAATCAAGTTAAGTGTTTAAAATTTTAAAAATAATAGGTAATCTAAGTTTGATATCTTGGTGATAAATTATTGCACCTTACAATCAAATTTGGGCGCAAATTGTATAATAACATAATCATCAATCAGAACATTACACGAGCAGGCATGCGCACCTTCTATCAATCTCGTCATTGGACAGAATGATACGATTGTCCAAAGAGAAGAAGAGTTAAATCAAATTAAATATTTTTATTTGGCGGTAAAAAATAATTCAAACGAACAAAAATTAACTCTTCAAAATTTGATATATTTTAATTTTTAACTATTACATATTTTTTTGTTTTTATAATTTTAGCTGAAAACTTCATATATCATTAAAAAGACATTAACAGATATCATTATCAGTACTGCTAACGCAATATGTTTTTTTTATGCAAGGTACAGTTAATAATTTAGGTTCTCCAAATTTAATATTGCTAACATAAAATGGAAACAAAGGAATTCCATTACATGCTGCTCCAAATTGTCCATCCTTATTTAATGCAATAACTCCACCAGTAAAATTAGGATAATGTTCTGCTATTCTACGTATAGCTGTTTTAGCTGCTTCTGTTGGTGTGGCACCACGGCGCATTTCTTCTACTGCAAGAAAACTATTAAAAAAAAAAAAAAAAATTATAAAAATATAATAACATATTAGTCATCTTATCATTGTATTTTCTTAATATTTGATTTGATGTACAATTCGTATAATACCTAGGCAAGAACCGCATCATAATATCTCCATCACCGGTACCAGCAGCTGCACCAACTTGCTGATCAGCATATGCACCTGCACCTGGTATGGGAGAATCCCCAATGCGACCAGGAATTTTGTGTCTTGCACCATTGGTGGAAGTTCCAGCAGCTATATGTCCATTTTTATCTATTGCTATGACTCCTATTGTATCATGATTTTCTTCATTTGAATATGATACTTGTTGATGATTTTCTTGTTCCATAAATGTATTCATAACATTAATTTGTTTGTAAGGACCACAAGTAGTTTTTGGATTTGGTACAACTTTCTTAAAAAAATTGTACAAATGACTTAAAAATAGACCTTTTATTAAAAAATATTACGTTTAATGAATAATATATTTTCCAAATCTATGATTAATTGGAATATAATGCATAAAAGTAAGATACCTTCCAAAAATTCGGCTGACATTGATTGTCTTTCCATTTTTTCCACATATCTTTAGATTCTGCAGTTTCTAAAGATTCTAATTTAAATCCCATTTGTACAGCAAAATCTGTAGCTAGATTTCCGCCAAGCAAAGAATGTTCTGTATGTTCTAATATTTTACGAGCAACAGATATAGCACTTTTAATATTTCTTAACCCTCCAACTCCACCCACATCCATTTTGACCCTATTATAAAGCAAGTCAGAATAGTCAAAATATATGTATAAAATAAAATATAAATTATATAAATGAAAAAGAAATATATTAACATATTGTTGACCGGCCAATAGTAAACTCGTTTCATGATGCCAACATATTGACTGGTTATGAGTTAACTCGTAATCAGTGCGCCTTTGTTTCGCACAGATCAGTTATAATAAACTCTGAGAAATACTGCCGATCAACAATCTGTTAATAATTATACCCATCCATGATCATAGCATCCAATGTTGTTTCTCCCGACTCATCCGGACTACCACCATATCCTACAGTTTTACGACATTGTATTTCTTCGCACAAAGAACAGCTACTTTCGATAGCATCTATAGCACTTCTTCCTTCATTATTTAAAACATCCCATGCTTAAAAAAATGTCAATTTATGATTTATATACATAAATAAATTTCATTCATTTATAATCAAATTATTTAAATGATATACCTTTCTGCGTAGCTTCTTTATAATCCCAAGTTATAACTACCAGAGGAATGTTTTTACTGTCATCAGCTAATACGTTTAAAAGGGATGAAAATATAAGGATGAAAATTGAAGTAATATGCTTGATTGAATACATCTTGAAATTATTGATTACAGACTAAATTCAATCACTCTGCAGTCATCTTTTATAGTACTTGATCTTTGATCATTAAAAAAATGGTGGTGTTAAAAGTTTTAAATATAATACCGATATTATATTAAGATATTAGTATTGAAGTAACAAATGATAGCTTATAGCTGTCAATGACCTGCAGTCAATAAAAACTAGTAAATAACTTTGTAAGATTATCTATTTATATATTATGTATATATAATCTTATATCAAAAAACATACACAATAATACAAATAAATATGAATTCAAATAAAAAAGATTTTCACCATTTTTTATTTATTATCTAATTATACTTTAATCTCATAATATGTGTATTTATCTCAATAATAAATATTAAATACGCAATAATAATAAAATGAAGTTTAATAATACAATTGAAATTAAAAAAAATAGGCGCGTTTTTTAAATTTTTTATCATACATTGATCGGTAACAAATATTTTATAAAAACAAATGAGATAAGTATTTATATAAAATGTCAAAAAAAAAAAAAAGAATAATTTCAATATTTATTTTTAATTTTGATAACATATTTTCATATTAGTTTGATTTTTTAAAATATAAGAGGATCATCGTCGATAATTTTTACAATCGATATTTAACAAATAGGTCAAAAATCTCGATGTAACTCTCATATACTTTCTGGCCATTTATCAGAAACTGTGATGATAATAATCTATAAAGATATGTGCCTAATTTGCGAAGTTAAAGTTAATTGACAAGAGATAAACTTATGCATCATCATTATCATAGATTATAATTAAAAAATACATTAACTAAAAGTGATTAATAATCGAATGTTATTTTTCACAATTGTAACCTAAAATTTGTATTACTGTTATTTTATTTTCATTCCTACGTCATAAAACAATGTCTTTTAAGAAGGATTTAAAATTACTTTTACGTCCATATTATTTAATTAATATTATTCTTAGTATCTCTTATATCTTTGCTAAAAGACTTCCTTTCATTTGTCAATATATATTCGCACAATCAGAGTGTGAACTTGATGGGGTAAGTAATAATTAATTTTTTATTAATAATAAGAAAATTATAATTATAATATATATAATATATTTTTTCATTTGTCATATTTTCAGAAAGAAACAGAAATCTTGTTTTTCCTTATGATAGTAATAATGATTAGGACACGAAAAACTGGAAGCGTAACTATGATCAATTATTTATCATCCAGTTTTGTTTACACTAAAGTTGCCAATTTGGTTTTGTGGTTTTACGCTGATATACGCATGGGAATTTTATTTGCAATTATTTTCATTCGTATGTATTGATGATCAAATATAAGAAATCTTTCTTATTCTTACTTGATTAAAAACATATCATAATATAAGTGTATTTACAGTATGCGGTTTAATACTGCCCGAACCTACATATCAAGGACCAGAAAATATTATTTATTTGCGTGGTGCAAATGGACTCCAAGAAGAGTTAATGCGAGATACTAAAATAGTTTGGGTTGTAGCATTCTATACTGCATGGAATCCAGCTTGTGTTAACTTTGCTCCAATCTTTTCTGAACTTTCAGCAGAGTAAGTATACTTCGAGTATACAAATGTTTTTGTTTATATAGATATATTAAAAACAAGATCATATGATACAGATACGCTTTGGACAATTTAAAATTTGGTAAAGTGGATATAGGAAGATATCCTGATGCAGGCGTTAAATATCACATTAGTGACGCTAGTACCAGCAAACAATTGCCTACCGTGATACTATTTAAAGATGGAAAAGAAATAGAAAGAAGACCGCATGCTGATCATAAGGGCAAACTCGTTAAATTTCTTTTTTCTATGGTATATATTAATTAAATTAATTTCTAATAATATCTATAAAAGTACAGTAATACAATGCATGCTCTCATATTATCATACTTTTGTTTCTGTCTTTTTATAATAAGAATATTACTTTTTTAGGATAACGTAAAAGCAGCGTTTGATCTTAACAATGTTTATAGAGAATGTAAGAAGAATCATACTAAAAGAAAAGAAAAGAAAGCAATAAAGGCTGAGTAATACTATTTAAATATTTAATAGTATGAGACTATAGTAAACTTTATTGGAAGTGATTTCTACTATGTAGAAAATCATTTAATATAATCTTCGTAAACCAAAGCTTAGCTCAAAAGAAATTTCAAAGCTCTGTAAATATTTTCATTAGATCCATTACCTTTATAAGAAATTTTTGTAACAGTCGAGTTTACTGTTAAACTTTTCATTGTTTATCTGTTATATATAAATTTTCTTTAAATGCATATATCCATTTATCGATTGCTTGTTACGCGTATATATTAAAATACACACACACACAATGCATATATTATTTATTTATACCAAATTTTTTAGTATTCATACATATATATATATATATGAATATCATAAAAAATCGACATCTAATTAAATGATTTTATTAATACTTATACATACTCATACGCCGCATATTTACATGTTTACAAATAGACAATATAAATTATATTGGTGGCCATAATAAAGTTATTTCCGAATGAGTTGATTCTGGTAACCACTTCTGATAAGAAGATAAAAGGACTAGAAAAAAATATAATTAATCGATAAACATTAAATTTAAAAAATCAATACTATTAAGGTATATATACATATATATACTTACAAGTTTTATCTTTATCCCAAACATCTATTAATTTACATTTTGACATAATTCCTTCTAATAGTAAAGCTTTTGTTATAGCTTCTGTACGTGGTAGTAATCTAAAAAATAATTTTGTATTTAATAATTTAAGATATTAATTAATGAATTGTAACATTTTCAAGAAAATATGTAAAAACATACTTAGCCCACGATTTAGTTACGCTGCCTGGCGTAGATAACAACGAAGGTACAAATTTTTTTAATTTTGAACACACTTCACCATTTAAAAAAAATTTCGCAAACAATTTTACTCCTTCTATATTCATGGGATGTTCTATTTCCATCGTTGGTAATTGCCAACCAGCTCGACCAAATGTACCTGTTATGTGACATAGAACTTTTCCGGAATCAATGTCATATCTAAATCATAAAACCATATTTTAAAAAATAGACGAATTATAAGTGACGTATTACATATCATAGAAATCTTTACTGATACATATAAGTATTAAAAATAACATGCCATGAGAACATAATACTGACCTAGGAGAAGGTTCCATCAGAGGTTCACTTAATGTACATAAGGTTGGAGCAAACTTTGGTAACCATTCTGGTTCTATTGCAGTTACACCACGCATATATAATTTATTAGTTTCGTATACTTCTTGATAAATAACCCATTCTGGACTTGTTTTTCGAAGAACACATGACGAATGCATAAATACAGGATCTTCCATTTCTGCAGTTCTAAAAATGAATGTATTATATTAGTACAGTAAAATAGAAAAAAAACATAGTTTTCGTTATACTTACTTATAAGCATGTTTCCATTTTGTTTTATCTTGATCTTCAACTTCTTCTGAAGATACTTTCCGTGCGACTTGATCTGCCATACCAGAAAGAAGTATTTGGCGTAACAATTTTGCTTGTATATCCGTAGGAGGAGACATGCTGTATCAAACAAACAAAACTATAGGAAATAGTTACCTCAGTTACATTTGGCTTTCAAATAGTATTTACCTTGGATCAATAATAAGATTTACACTTGGCACATTTAAGTTTATTTCGTTAGTTAATTGCTGCCGGAGTTTTCTAATTTCTACAATTGCTTTATGACGCAAACCATTTTCTTCACAAAAAGATATAAGCTTTCCTTTTGAACCTGCATATTCAGCTGCTCCGATCGCTTTTATCAAAATCATTGGATCACCTTTATAATTTTAAATAACATATATTATATTAAAATATATACATTAAAAAAGACAAACATGCATATATTGTTATAAATTTGTTAGATACAAGATTATTTAATAATATACATACCAAGAAGTAAACTATTCCCAATTCCAGCCCAAATACGCCGTGTTTGTAACCATTTATTTTTTGATTTACCCTCCATGTTAACACCTTCTATTAATACTTCTTGAACAGAAAGAGCTGCGACCATACAAATTGTATATTGCAATAGATTATGTTGATAGGACAATGCTAACATTTTTCCATATCGAGGAGCAACTGGAAATGCTGCTATGCTGCGTCCAAGCGGAGTTACTTTTGCATTAAATATATCTAAATATGACGATAATGATTAATGAAAATGAACATAACAAGTAAAATTATGATTTGTTTTACCTTCTTTGTAAACAGAAGATCGCTCTAGAGCACCAAGAGTTAGAAGACGTGTTTCAGCAGTCCTTAATTGTAAAGGATCTGGTGCAGTTGGAAATGGAAAATTAACGACTTTATTAATATTCATAACTTTCATTTGTAAAACTAAATCATCAACTGGTTTTCTTTGAATCTCAGACACACTGAATTTTGGAAATTGATCATTGAAAACTGCAGAAGAATACAATCTAAAAAAAAAGATAATTAAAAAGATATATTTTCAAATATGTAAAGTGTTATACGTTGTTATTAACCAGAATAAATATCATCGTGTTACCTGTAACAATGGCCAGACGCCACTCTTCCAGTTCGACCTGCTCTCTGGTTTGCAGCTGCTTTACTTGTATAACAAATATGATACGTACTAACACCAGTAACTTTATCATACATTCTCATTTTGCATCGACCGCTATCAATGACATATTTTATATTGGGTATTGTCAATGAAGTCTCTGCCACGTTCGTTGATACTACACACAAACGACAGTTTTCTGGAGGTTGTTCAAAAACCTATACAAAATATTCCTTATTTAATTTAAATATTCTCAAATAAAAGATATTGTATAATTATTAAAAGTTTATATATGTACCCTTGCTTGTTTATGACTAGGGAGTAGAGAATAAAGTGGTAAAACCCATAATGGTTGTGCATTTGATAATCCTTTTAAAAGAACAGCGTCATCATCTTCACTTTCACCTTCATCTAAATTGCTTTCCTCATCTCCATCTTCGATATCAACAATATCTTCGTGGGTATCGTCCATAGGCATTATTGAATAGCTATAAAATTATTTCAATGAATTTTCATAATTATTTAAAATCAAATATGTGAAAATAAAAGTTTTTAATGTGTATATACTTGTCTAGATCAATACGTGGTAAATTAAGAAATTGCTTTTTATTTTTTTGCTTATTTCGTTTTATTGCTTCTTTGTCATCGAAATCATCTTCAGAATTTTCTTCATCGTGATCACTTTTATTTGTTTCTTCGTTTTTTTCAACTTTCTCTGTTTCTAACGTATTAGTTTGACCTTTTTTAAATGGAAATGCTTTACGTAACTTACGTACAACTGAATTCACTTCTTGCTGGCCTATATATTTTTTAAATAATATATTATTATGAAAATATTTGTTATATTATTGAAATACTAAAAAGACATATTTCTAAACTTATACATCAAATATGAAAATACCTGTTAAAAATATAAGAATTCCTCCCTCTGGTAAGCGTGTGTGAATTTTTATTGCTTTTTTAAATGCATCATTCACGTAATCATTGTTAGTTCTTTTATTAAAATGTATTGTTACAGGAAATTGTCTTGACTCAACTGTAATTATTGGAGGTTTAACTTTAAATAATTTCGAATTTTCAACAAATTCTTCAACGCATAATGTTGCTGACATAATGATAAGCTTCAGCGGATCTTTTCTTTTATTACGCATTGGCACAATACGAGACAATAATCCTATTAATATATCAGTATAAACACTTCGTTCGTGTGCTTCATCCAAAATTATTACCGAGTATTTTGTCAATAAAAAATCCTATAAAAAAAAAAAATGTATATATTTATTATATTCTCATTTGTGTTATAACGTAATGAAATATATGTGGCATTACACATACACTTTGTATTTCTTTTAATAATACTCCATCTGTCATAAATTTAATTTTTGTTTCTGGTGTAACGTTTCCTTCAAACCGTATTAGATACGAAACTTCTTTATTAGTAAGATTCATTTCTTCTGCTACTCGTTTACTCATGGACATTGCTGCTACTCTCCTGGGTTCTGTTATACCAATTAATTTATTCCTTCCATAGCCTGCCTCAAATAAAAATTGCGGTACCTGTGTTGTTTTACCTGTAATCAATCGTTTGAATTAATATTCACATACAATAATTATTTTTTATTTCAATTATAATATTTAAAGGGTTGGGAAGGGAGTAGGGTATAACTAGTGAGAAAAACAACACTTTTTTTACCAATTTTTTTTAAAGATATGGTTAAAGTAAATATATTCAAATATTTTGCATGTTACAAAGCATCAATCTGTGCTTATATTCTACCCCCCCCCCCCACCCATTCTCAATAATAGTTTTTTTTTTTTTTTTATATACATACCACTTCCCGTTTCTCCAGTAATGATCACTACTGAATTTTCATTAATAGTTTCTACAATAACTTGTTCATCTGCTACAACAGGTAATTTTAATCTTGCTGCTTGTATTTCTTCTTTTCTATTTAATGTAACAAAAACTGCTGGTGTTTTAGTTACATCACTTGTAACTGTAATATTTTGGGATATTTTAACTTTTGATTCTGCATCTGGCAAAGTCTTTTCATGTTCATTTTCAACCGATTTTATATCTTTTAAATTAATATTATTTTCTTCTTCCTCTTCTTTCTTCGTAATTTTTGTTTGATTCGTAATATCAATTTCATTTTTCTCTCGTTTACACTCTAAGTCATTGTCATTTTTACATTCATCACTACTACACTCAGTTTCGCTTTCACTAGATTCCTAAAATATATACCCATTATACTTTACTATACTTATTCATATTCATACCACACATTTACAACTTACATCAAATCCTACAATGTTCGGATCTTTGCTAGATAACTTCTGTTTTATGTTGTTAAGTATAGACAATCTTTTCCTTTTTGCACCTTTAATTGTATTTATATTAGATTGTGTGTTATTTATATCACACTCGTCGATTGGATTAATTGAAGTCTCGACAGTAGGTGCATTTAATTCTCTAATGTGACGTTTTAATCCTTTTGTTTGAATTGTGGTCAAGGAAACATATTTCTTTAATTCTTCTTCCGGAGCTTGTACTTTAGCTAATTCTTCTAGTAACGTTGATCTCTGTTTAAAAAAAAACACACAAATTGTATATATAGAGTTAGTATATGTTTAACAATAAGAATTTATTTAATTCTTACTAACTTGTAATTTTTTTTGTTTCTTTTCTACTATTTTTTCCAATTGCTTTCTACGCTTTTTAGATAATAAACGCGTTACTAATATCTTTTTTTTCTTTATTTTTGGTATTTCTTTTTCGACTTGGTAATACCAGGGCATTACAGTTATCGTAATTATCTTCTCTATGTTGTATATCTAAAGATATCTGTGAACAAAATTGTAAATATTTGTAGTATTGTTAAAAAAAGAAAAACAGTAATGGAGAAAATTATTTTTCTCATTGTGTAAATAAAAATACCTTTTTGGTTTCAGTATTATCTATCTCAATTTCAGAGACATTTCGTGCTTTCCAATTGTACCTTCCCTTTCCCATTTTTTAAGATTTAACTCTGCTTTTAACCACTTTGAATAATTAGTAAAGAAATAACTGAACAAGTAACTATTTCACATATAAACAATAGTATAAAATAGTATAAAATCAATTTAAAAATTGAATATTTCATTATCGACCATAATGATATTGCACGTGTTCTCCTACCGTTGTTTACAATGTGAGAAATTATAGGTTATGTTCGCATCTTGGTTCGATGCTTGAAAGTCATGTTTCTTTTCTCCACTATTTCCGTTTACTATTTTAAATCATTTATAAGTAGTGATTTAATGATTAACAATTAATGATAAATAATCAAAACAATTCATCGATAAATCAGAAATGGATAATATAAAAATATAGAAAAATTAATAAAGCATATTGTATTGAAAATTAAAAATGAAATTATATTAAACTATGATTAAAAAATTCATATTTTCGTTACCCCTATCCTTAACGATAAAAGAGAAAAAAAAATAATTTTTTATATCAAAATTATTGATAAATTATTTTTATTAAAAAGATAAAGAAAGGAATAATATAAATATATTATGTGGACTGGAAAGTAATGTCGTTATTTATTTTTCTCTGGCACAATTTAGAAGTAAACTGATTATCTAATAAATGATAAACAAATATTGATATACCCAGAAAGGACATTACTTTCCGGTCCATCTAATAATTATAAATGAGAGAAAAATAAAGGAATATATAAAAGAATGAGTAAAGGTATATGTTTAAGAAACTCAATCTACCATTAAATCATTATTTATTTAGTTGCTTTATTGTTATATGTCATATAATAGTTTTGTATCATATATCGCAATTATCATAAATCAAATTTGAAAATAGGCTTTAAATTATAACAATATATCTTAGAGAATAATTGAAGCGCTCCCTGGAATATAGGTCAAAGCTCCCGTATGATTTTTCATGAGCTTAATTGTAACTTATACGGGGACCGTTTCAATTATAATGTAGTATCATCGTTTATGTATTGAACACTTGCCGAAATCCCCGTCAAGATTTTCAAATGTTCAATTAAAATGAACATTTCATATATCGAGTGTATCTATATTACTTAGTATATCCTACTAGTCCAGCCGAGACAGCAGGTGACACATTCCTATGCACCCTCTTTTCCTCTAGTTGTGTTTTCTTTTTTTTTTTTTTAATAATAATCATAATATAATAATAAACATTACCACCACAGCAATAATAGTATTACAATAGCACTGTCGCTAAGACACGCTCAGTTATATTACGTGTTGGCGGTCCACTACCACTTTAATGATGAACAGTATTCATTGATCTGAGCAAGAATTCAGTGTATACGTAATATAATGTATTATTAATACAATCTTAAATGTTGGTTCGTACCAACATCATTGCTTACGTAGATTGGGTTTTAAGAGCCTGGTCATTTCCTTGCGTTGTGCTCAAGTATAAATTTCTCTTTGCTAACAGTCATACGATAATCTGTGCACGTAATAAACTGTCACATGGTGGTGGTTATTATCTTGTTAATAAGGACAATCTGAAAATAATATATCCGTGTATGTTTTTGTGTCAGAGAATGGTGAACTAAAGCTCCGAGCTAGCATAGTCATCGAATAATGCCAATGCAACACCAACGTGCGTTCGTTGCAATCTATACAATCAGTTCACTATAGGTTTTTCATTATCATTGTTGCTAACAATGATATTAAACGTGATTTTTATAGAGCGCAGTGGAATTATAGTACTAACAGCATCAATTAAATGATTATGAGCGAGTATAGAGGATATAACAGGAAGAACGAATATATCGATTATACGAAATTACATAGGATTCTGAACTTCCACTTATTTTTATCAGTATCTTCCAACATATAGTTGTATTCAAATTTGAACGCAAAGCCATAAAATATTACACGACTTTCGTAAAATTCGAGAAAAATATTTAGTGCTTAAAAAAAATATCGCGTCTTCTATATATTAAAGAATTATAGTTAACAGCATACTTATACTCAATGAAACTAAAACATATAAGAATACAGAATATAGAATACAGAAGCTTCAAAGAGACTGCTGATAATAATGAAATAATTGAACAATGGCAAAAGTTTTACGCATTTATGTAGAATTTACTACCGTCCAAATCAAAGCTAAACATTTGTCTCTGGTGCATTATGTATTACAAGTGTGCATTTTTGCATTATAATATACGCGCACACATTGCATCGAATGGTAAAGAATATTGTATTCGTATTTCGCAAATTGGCAGAGTATTCCAATG